>SJYX01006230.1:94989-102489 GCA_006410675.1 Oreotragus oreotragus
GGACGGGGATGGGGGCGTGTGGGGGGTGGGGGCGGTCCTCCGTTAGGACAGCTGGGCTCTCAGAGCAGACGTGCAATGCGGGGACCCCCTGATGCTCCTCCCTCGTCTCTTCTTTGTCCAGGACAGAGGCCTCCCTTCCCACAAGCAACCCAGACAGACAGAAAATTCAGAGAAGAGAGAGGAGTTTGCTGTGTATTTAAGTCCCAGGCATGGGTGAAAGTGGGTCCAGTTTCGGTCTCAAGCCACAGATTCTGTCCAGGGACCATGACCGTGGATCCGAGCGACGGGGTCACGTGCTCATCCATGGCTGGTGGGGATAGTCCGCCGGTCTTAGGACAAACGCCATGTCTCAGGGTGGGAAGCAGCAGGACCCAGGAAAAGGCAGGAGAGGCTCTGTTGCCCCAGGACAGCAGCTTTGTCTGCAGACATGTGCGCACGGCTCCAGTCCTGACTGCGCTTCTCTCCGTGTGGGCCCCAGGACGGCCTCAGGGCCTGGGGACTCTGGTCAGAGTCGCCGGGTGACCCCGCTGCCCGTCGCTGAGCTCAGTAATTGGACGGAAGCACAGTCTCTGGCCTGAGTTGAGCGGGGTTTTCACTCCAGTGTTTACAGCCTGTGTCGTTTTCTGGTGATGTGCTAAAACTTCCCCGAGTGTCCGAGATGATCACAAGCGTGTCAGAACTCCAAGAGCAGGTCCCAGAAAACACAGTGCAGCTGCCTCCGGCAGGAAAGAAGGCCCCTTGCAGCCCCCGAGGCCCGGGTGAAGCCTCTCCGGGCCCTACCCTCCTCCTGGTCTGTCCCACCACCGCAGAGGCCGTGTCGGACACACTGCATTTGCCGACCAGCGTGACGCCCCCAGCGGCTCCGTGCGGGCGGGAGCCCTGCCTTTCTCAGAACCGGTCTCACTTCTCTCTCTGCCCAGAGAGCACACGGCTGGGGGCCTGCAGGCTGCCCCTCTCCCCTATTCCTTCCTAGAAGACCCCCTCTTCCCTTGCTCGGATTCATCCTCTGCTTCCTGGCGTGGAGTTTCAGACACGGTCAGTTTGGTCTCCAGGTCCCAGTGTGGCTCCTGGGAGGGGAGGACCTGCGTGTGCCCTGCGGGGAGGACCCCGGGCTTCTGGGAGGCGGAGTCTGCAGATGGCGCCTGCAGATGGTGCATGGGCGGGTCCTGCCCGGAAGAGTTAGGGTCCAAGTGACTCTTTGAGGGCAAGACGGGGGGGGGAAGCCAGGAAATCGTCACAGGGACTTTGTTCTATGGCACATTCCCCCTGAGAAGAACTGAAAGGCCATATTTTTTTGCTGTACAATGTATAGTGATGATCACTGGGATTTTTAAAGAACCTATCTATATAGTCCTGTAGAGATTTCTAACTACATCTGAGAATGTAAGCGATTTCATTAATCATCTAAGTCAAGTGGAGCTAGAACATACTGGGATGTATTTAATTCCTTCGGTTTATTTCACAAATGATTGCTTTATAATTAAAGGGACCTTAGGATATGAAGACGCAGAGGGGCAAGTCATTCACCGAAAGGCAGAGCTGCTGTCAGTCTTGTTTTCCTAACTTCAACGGCTGCCTTTTGCATTTTTGATTTTGAAAAACAAAACATGAGGGATTGAAGGGTGGCGTGGTCACCTCTCTCCAAGTTTGTAAAAGTCACGTTTTCACGGAGCTTGCCTTCTCTGTAAGGGAATTTAAAGTCCCAAGTGCATGTGACAAAGTAATGAAATAATATCCAATGAGAAGTGGAATAAAAGAGAAAGAAGGTGAAAATGGTCCAAGGGCAAGGCAAGCCTTCGAGGACGCCCTGGCACGCGGTTTACAGATGGTTTATCCCTCAGGCAAGTGGTGCCCTATCCTCCACACTCTGGCCTGGCAGCATCTCCGCTGCGTCGTAAGGACTTTCCTCTATGCCAGGGGCACTCGTGTAAAAGGCACTGGCAGTAACTCGGTGCTCATTCATCCATACTACTCTCGCCCCTGTGTTCTCAGAAGACTTTCCCTCAAGAAGAGAAGCATCTCTGGGCTCTCTGATTTTATCCCAATTTCCTCCCTGCCCTCGAGAGTCCCACTTCCAGGTAAGAACTTCCATTCCTGGAAGAAAGCTGTCTTTGGGTCGCGGCAACATGGGAGTGTTGTGTCTGTAAAGACCATACAAGGAGGACACAAATGGCAGCTAGCAACGTGATGCGATGGCTCACGGTCACACTGCAGAATCTAGGCACTTTAGAACAGTCAGGACTCTTTTCTGAATGTGTTTTGCATACAAGGTGCCTGCTAAATTCTGGTGAAACTGTTGTGAGTGAGTGAGATCTTTTCTCTGCATCTCTGCCAGGGGTTTACCAACACAATGAGTGAGGTGGACCCTCCGTCCACAACAAACCATGATTGGATTTAATTCCTAAATTTAATTTAGTACTGAGAATAATTAGAAAAATAATTAGAAAATAATTAGATGCCTTGAGTGCAAGATGGAAAGAGATGATAAAGAAGCCACAGAAATGGAGGCTGGGTGACCCAAGTGGCTGGTGTTGGGTCAGAGATGTAGATGGCAGAGTACACACAAGTTTTGCTAAATATACCCACAGATACTGGACTTCCCAGGTGGTGGTAGTGGTAAAAAACCTGCCTGCCAATGCAGGAGACATGGGTTCAACCCCTGAGTGGGGAAGATCCCCTGGAGGAGGGCATGGCAACCCACGCCAGTCTTCTTGCTTAGAGAATCCCATGGACAAATGAGCCTGGCAGGCTACAGTCCATGGGGTTGCAAAAAGTCAGACATAATTAAGGGACTAGCTATATGCTTTAGAGGGCGAATCCATCCCAGAAGAATCCACAGCACAGTTTCATGGAAACACAAGTGGAGAGACTGGTGGAGCCCTAGGAGGCTTCCTTTTTCAATCTGCCATCATCTGAAGAGTCTTTGATTCTAAGCTGCTTTAAATTTTCCAGCTGCCGTGAGCCTGCTTCCAAGGTCGTTATACATGGGTCACTAAAATGTCTGATAATCAGTCGCTTACCAGTGCCAGATCTGTTTCTAATGAGTTCAAAAGAGTTTGGTTCTTGTGGGTGGTGCATACATGCCTTCACTGTGTTCCACAGCTGTGTTACATTGGAGACAGGCGTGCACCCGAGGTTTAACGTGAATTTGCTCCATCATTTGTTCCTTTACATGCATGTGTCTCTTGCCAGCACTGTAGTAGAAGACAAGGACCCGGAATGAGGGAAAGAGAGACTGTTGCACATGTGTTTAAATGTTTATTACTGCTTACTTCCTAATTTCTTTGCACTTGTGTTACAAAATATAGGAAAGAGGCAGAGAAAACAATTCTGTGTGGGTTAGAATAAAAGAAAAAAAATAGTCCTAAATTAAGGACCACCTTTTTAATGGCAAACAGTTGAGATGGAGAAGAATGTTTATTTACACAACAAAGACCGGAATGCATGGATTTGCAGCTGTCTTCATCTTCCATATTCATCAAGGACTTTCTGCATATGCAGGATGCTCTTGGGGTCACTTGAGCTAACTTCTCTCCTCAGTGCAGCCCAGCAAAGCAGAGGGTCTTGTTACCCTGTTCTCACTGGGAGCCAGAGCCTTCATCTCTGAGCAGGGACATGCTGATATCATCGCTTTGTCTCTCTTGTGAAATCAGTTCGGTCCCAGCAACCACAGATAGACTTACAGGGCCAAAAGTTTGATTTTTTAGAAGATAAAATTGAGCCAGTACCTAGGAAGGGCTTAAGAACTTAGAGGTCAGGGTTTGTGAAGCTGGTGTCTTAGGCAGGTCACTTCTCGGGACATTTTCTGTGGACAGAAGCTACATTTCGCTGGGGGGTGGCTGCACTTGCCCTCCGTGCCAGGAGTCAAGTTGAATGCCCATGCCCCAGTGCAGTTCCTTTCTGGAGATGGGGCAATGGGCAGCGGCTTCCGGGATGATGACCCTGGGCAGGACCAGGCTCAGATAACGTGGTGGAGACTGTGGACGCTCACATATCAAGTTTGCACAAAGCAACAAAGGTAAATAAACATTTGTGCACGAGAATCTTACACGGTCTTGATAAAATGATCCTTTTGCTGTGAGCACAGCTCTAGGAAGTGATCTCAGTGGGGATGTGGAACCCTGGGGGGCCCCTACTGGAATCTGGTCCAGGATGACTCTCCGCATGTCCTGTACCTTCAGCGACCCTGGATGCGGGGTGAATGTGGGTTTATGAGCACAGCAGGTTCCACTTGACGGTCCCTCCCTAACATGACTCTAACCCATGTAACCGTCTGAGCTTCTGGAGGAAGTGGGGTCAGGGGTTGAGGGATGGACAATGAGGAGACGCACCTGTGCACCTCTGCTGGACGGACGACAGCCTAGGGCACGTGTGAGTGGTGAGTGGTCTTCCGCTGCCGCTTCCGGGTGGGTGGGCACCCTGTGATCAAACACACGCACCTTGAAGGAAGTGCTGCGTGGCAGCCCAGACTCCGTAAACAGCCTCGGGCTGTGTGAGGTCCCCGCCCAGCTGTGCAGAAGGCTTGGGGCTCATGACTCGTTTCCCTCCTTATCTCTAAGTCACTTGACGGTGGAGCAGGACAACCAGATGTAATGTGCAGCTAGAGGAAAAAATACCCGAGAGAAATAAGAAACTGTTTATGAAAACTTGGCTTCTTTTACCAAAAAATCATTTCATATTAATCATTCGCAAAGAATGAGGCGCATATGTGAAATCAGATACACAGATCAGAGTATTAAAACATTAAAAAAATGTGTAAATTCCAACTGCTATGAGTTTGCCGAAAACAATCTTGATTTTTTAAAAATATGTTTCCCATTTATTGTAACATTTGAATGCACTCCAGATCATCTTTCATTCACATTTCTTCTCACTTTTGTTTGTGGATGTCCAAAATAAGGACAGCAGGGAAGAAAA
Source organism: Oreotragus oreotragus (assembly GCA_006410675.1). Lineage (NCBI taxonomy): Eukaryota > Metazoa > Chordata > Mammalia > Artiodactyla > Bovidae > Oreotragus > Oreotragus oreotragus. Next base: position 99,907 of record SJYX01006230.1, read on the forward strand.
TAAACTGCGGCCCATTTCCTCCTTTTCTCCTTAAATAGAAGATCTTTAAAATTCAATTTTGCTTACTTATTTTGCTGTTGAATCACTGCAGGAGGATGGAGGCCCCATGGCCTATGGACACGGCTCCGGGTGTGAGAGAAGGTTCCTGCAGGAGACAGGTCCCTGCTTGTCTGAGATGCTCCCTCCTGGCTCCCAACTTTGCCCCAGGCCCTTAGGGTCAGAAGGAGCCTGTCTTTCTGGGATGGGTTCTTTTAAATGGAAAACCTGCCAGCAGCCATCACTCAGAAAATAACAGCGCAGAGCATCTCTTTCCCAGAATACGTCACATGTGTACACATACGCTCACACTCCCGTCACGTAACCGTTGGTGGGGTCCTATAGACTTACATCCACCTACATGGATCGGGATCCATTCCATGTGTTGGGATATATTTACATGGATTCTACATGCTAGGCTCCCACCATGTGGGCCAAACGCTGGGAAGGGGTGGGCTAGCAGAGGGTTGTTCAAAGCTGAAGCCTCAGAGAAAGTCAAGGTGGAGAGGGTGGGTGGGCAGTGCCCTTGGGGGCAGGAGGGTGGGCGAGGGCTGGAAGGAGCAAGCATTGAAGAATGGGAAGCCGGGAGTGATGGGATCTGACCATTGTCTCAGAGGAGAGCTTGGCTTCTCTCTAAGGATGGAGGAGGTGGAATCTGAGTAGGGGCTCCCGAGGACAGCTGGGCCAACAGATGGATAGACAGACAGACAGGAATGGGCATTTCAGGATACATCAGTTGGAGGCAGAATGGTTAAGATTTTGTGCTGCTTGACTGTAGGATGGTGAAGGGAGGACTGTTTGGATGGTTCCAGGGTTCCGGTGGGGCAGACACCTGATGTCAGAATTCCAGACTCCAGAACTCTGAGAGTAAATGTCCATTGTGTAAAAGCCCCCGAGTTTGTGGTACTTGTTGCAGCATCTGGAGTGGACTAGACACCCTTTGCACCTTCACATGCTCTCTCTCTTTTTTTTTTTTTTTGTCTGTGATGAACAGCTACTCCTAGGGTCTGTTGATTGAAAGTGTTCAACAAATCACAAAGCTGCATTCCACCCTTTGATTATATGTGCGTTCATGCTAAGTCACTTCAGTCCTGTCTGACTCTTTGCATCCTATGGCCTGTAGCCCACCAAGCTCCTCTGTCCATGGGATCCTCCAGAATGCTGGAGTGGGTTGCCATCCTTGATGTAGAATAAAGTCTATGTTACATAAAACATAGAGAAAATGTTTTCTTTACAGGATCATGGGTAACTTCTAGGGTCAATTATTAGTAAAAACTAAAAATGTTATGGCCATGATTACCTAATTTGATAAGAAGCAGAAACCCCCAGGAAGTGAATGAGAATGACTGTAGCTGTCCGGACACTGAAGTGGAGTATTACAGACCCCTCTGCACAAGAACAGTCATTCTCTTGACGTTTCGGCAAAGTTTCAAAGTGTGCTGACGTTCACAGTGTGTGTAAAATAGATAAAAATACAAGAAAAACCCTAAAATTGCTAAGATCACATTATTCATGAAGTTTCAGAATTTAAAAAAGTGAAACAATAAACCCAGGCATGAACACCGTATTGATGTTTTATGGTTGACTTGTGTGTCCCTAAACTTGTGTTCATGTCCTCACCTCCAGAACCTGGAAATGAGTTTCGTGCAGGTGTGATCAAGTGAAGACAGTCACACTGAATTAGGAGGAGCCCTAACCCAGTGTCTGGTGTCCTGACTAGAGGGACACTTGGACGCAGAGAAATAGGAGCACCCGCGGGGAAGAGGACCATGCGCTGACAGCGGTGGGGGCTGGAGGGCTGTGTTGACACGCAGAGGACAGCTGGGGTTGGGCGGCCACACCACAAGCTGGAGAGACTAGGAAAGACCCTCTCTGAGAACCCGAGGGCGTGAGGACACCCCGCTTCCGGCTTCCAGTCCCGAGCTGTGTCCTGACGCGCCCCTGTTGATTTCAGCCAGCAGCTCCTCGCGCTCTGCTACTGCAGCGCTCGGAGATTGACTCAGCTGCATTCACTATGGGAGGGGTTTGCAACCCCCCCGAGGTTTCTGAGCGTTACCTGCGGAGCCTCTTCTCCCCCACACCCACCCTCCTTCCCACTCCTTGCTCTGTTTTGCTGAGCTGCTAGACTCCTACACGTTCCGGGAGAGCCACAGTACTGAGGTCCAGAACCCACATGCCCGGGCTCAGCCTCCCTCAGTTCAAATCACCAGGGGCTAGTGATGACTAAGCTCCTACCGTCTTTGTTTCTGCTGTGTTGTTGTTTGCCTTGTTGTGTTCTGTTTCTCCAACTCAGGTACCCAGAAGCGACCTATTTCGGATCCACTGTCCAGACAAATAGATTCATTAAAAAGTCTCTTTTTCAAATGTTGCTAAAGGGATTTGACACGGCGAAGAATGCTCGAACTACCACACAATTGCACTCCTTTCACACGCTAGCAAAGTAATGTTCAAAGTTCTCCAAGCTAGGTTTCAACAGTACGTGAACTGAGAACTTCCGGATGTTCAAGCTGGATGTAGAAAAGGCAGAGGAACCAATCTGGACAAATT
>SJYX01006230.1:109989-111571 GCA_006410675.1 Oreotragus oreotragus
TATTGTATACTTATAAAATCATATCTGCAGCTAAAACAAGCTTTATTTTTCTCCTTCCAATATTATGACTTCTCTTCCTTTCTCTTGCCTATTGTCACTGGCAGGTCATCCTGCACAGGACTGCAGAGTTGATGATGGGTGTTCTTGTCCTGTTCCCAAACTCAAGGAAGATTGTATTAAGCATCTTCCTGACTCTACGGTTTCCTCCCTGGTAGCTCAGTGGTAAAGAATCTGCCTGCCAATGCAGGAGACAAAAAAGATGCATGTTTGATCCCTGGGTTGGAAAGATCTCTTGCAGAAGGGAATGGCTACCCACTGCAGTATTCTTGCCTGGAGAAGCCCATTGCTGGAGAGACTGGCAGGCTATAGTCTATGGGGTCGCAGGGGCAGACATGACCAAGAGCACACATAACAACAACAAAAAACTTCTTTATATCAAAAGCCTCCTACCTGTTTCCTAGTTTTCTGAGAGTTTGCCGTGGATAAATGTTGGATTTCATAAAATAATTTTCTTGCTTTTCTGAGATCGTGTGTTTTTTCCCCTTTTTCCTTTATGTCAATTTTCAAACCTAAGCCGACTCTGTGTTTCTCGAATACAACTCCTTGGTCATGATGTATCCCTTTTTAACCTATTGCTGGATTAAAGTCTCTAATTTTGTTTGACATGTTGGTTCTGTGTTCACTGAGAGATTGACCTGTAATTTCTCTTTAAAATCTTTGGCAAGTTTTGGTTTCCAATGTGTACTGGCTTCATAAAATACATTGAAAAGGATTTCCTCTTTTTGTATATTCTAAAACGATTTGTGTAAGGTGGATATTACATGTTCTCTAAATGAAAAAATTTCCAGCAAGCCTCTCTGGACTTACGGTTTTTGAGGGAAGGTTTTTGTTTTTAGACTCGTATTCTTTATTTGCTGTAGAACTATGCAGATTTCTATTTTCTTTGTATATTGATTTTGGTACATTGGATTCGTTAGATATCTGCTTTATGTATTGCTAAATACATTGGCATACAATTTGTTAAAATGTTCCTTCACTGTTTCAGTTATTGACCTCTGGTATTATTCCTCCTGCATTTCCTGTTTCTGTCATTCATGTTTTATTTTCTGTTTTCCTTAAATAGTTTTGCTCTGTGTTTATTATTTGAATAATATTTTCTGAGAAACAAGTCTGGTCTTCGAAAATTTCCATCTTCTGTATTCGTTTTCCATAACAAGAATTTCCATCCTTGTCTTTACGGTTTCCTTCTGCTGACTTTGTTTGATTTTCCTTTCTCTTTCCCAGCTTTTCTAGCTGGCAGTTCAGATCACTGATTTTAAAATGTTGACTTCTAACATTTAAGGTTCCTGAAGTCAGTTGGCTTTTTGAAGGCCGGCTGTTTGGAGCAACTGAAAGACCGGAAGACTGGGAACCCAACATCAGGACATCTGTTTGGGCCTGTGGTTGGCGAAGCATCATCACTACCGGAGATGAACGCTGTTGGTCTGATGATGTAGAGCAGCTCTTCCTTGACTACAAGGTGATGAGAGCTAAGAGCAGAAACCACCAGGTCCCTTCCTGCTTCACTGGGGGGGGGGGGGGG
>SJYX01006230.1:127932-217444 GCA_006410675.1 Oreotragus oreotragus
GTGTGAAAGTCACTCAGTCATGTCCAACTCTTTGGGACTCTGTCTGACTATACAGTCCATGGAATTCTCCAGGCCGGAATACTGGAGTGGATTCCTGTCTCTTATACACATCTAGATGTGTATAAGAGACAGTGGGAGGGATTGGGGGCAGGAGGAGAAGGGGACGACAGAGGATAAGATGGCTAGATGGCATCTCAGGCTCGATGAACTTGAGTCTGAGTGAACTCCGGGAGATGGTGATGGACAAGGAGGCCTGGCATGCTGCGATTCATGGGATTGCAAAGAGTCGGACAAGGCTGAACGACTGAACTGAACTGAACTGAGGGTGATGTTGGCTTGTTACCAACTAGTGCTGAATTGGACATTGGTAGCGCTGCCTCAAAATAAATTCAATAAATAATTGATATGAATTGAACATTGGTAGTGCTTCCTTAAAATATACTCAATAAGTATCCCAAAATGTATATGTTTCAAAGATGTTTAAGTTTAAAAGCTTGCAAATCCTGATGCCAACAATGTGTCATCAAGCAGAATATACATTTGCAAAATATCAGCCAACTGATTCTAAAATATTAAGGGGAGATGAACAATTGCACAAATGTACCCCTGGTTGGACATGACCCTCGTGAGCGGGTGATTCTGACCTGTCCAGGTAAAGGTGAAGATACCTACGACTGTGGGTCAGACAGCAATCATATAAAAGCATCTGCAGTGTAAACCCACCAGATCCCAAATTAAAATACACATCTGCGTACTCGTAAAGGAGATACGAGTGTCCACGATCGCTGGGACTACTCTTCCTGATAAAGCATCCTTTTTAACAAAACTGAAAATCGATGATAGAAGAAGTTTCCAAATTGACACGAGCCTTTTGAGAAACTGAAAATAGATCTTCCTGTCAAAGGCTAACAGTGCTGTCCTCTGTCTGGACGACACAGGGAGCAAAATTATCCGATTTTCATTTCCTCAATTTCACTCCACACTGGTAAAACGTGTGAGTATTGATTCATCCGCTGAAACAAAAACCAGACGAGCTCTTCACCCCAGCAGGGTCAGATGGGTTTGAGGGTGTCTAATTATACCTGGAGAGAGCGTATAAATCTTCCCCAGTCATTACGGGGGCGGTTTGCGTCCAAAGGCATCATTCGAATCCCCTTAACCCACCACATTTCCTCCCTTTGTTTTATGGGAGGTCATGGGTCCCAGAGTTAATATTATCATGCTTCACAGACTTTCAAATTTGTATCGGAAATAAGATTTGCTGCATGAGAAAGCTGGTATGCTCCTCTGTTTGCACAAGCAAATCTATAACTATGCATCGCAACTGTCTCTCTACATACACACAGGAAATACAGATAAGCAGGAAGTACACATATATATGCTTTCATTTTTCACCCTCGGGCCCACCGTAAAGATCTGATTTCTAGGTCATCACTCTAGAACATGAAATATTTACGTCCCCAAGAACATCTTGAATTTCTCCAAATTATGTCATTAAATTAGGCATGCTTAATATTCCACCAGAAAAACAGTAGGTTATATGAAAAGAAACTAATTCTATATAAATACTCAAGATAAGTATTGAAATTATTATTAACATGTCCATATAATATTTGTTTAAAGTTTAATTGCATTTTTTTTCAGTTACAAATCAACTTCAGATGAATTACACTGAAGGTTATTTGCCTTCATATTTTTTAAAAGGAATAAAATATTGTGTTTCTTTTATATAGAAACAGCACCAAAATAAGGAAATGTGATAAACTTAAACCTCAAAAGTACCAGGTTTTTGTAATAATTTCAGGAAAATGATTATGGTATCTATTTATCAAAGGAACCAAAGGGTCTGACTGAACGCCATACCCGGGACGTGCTAAAGGTGACCCTGGCATTTTTATTGCTGAGTTTTTCCTCCCTCTCCTGGGCACACTCATGAATTGGCATCATGCACCGCAGGTCATTTGGCAACCTGCTTTGTTTGCTCATGGACATTTTTCCAAGTCAGCGAATGTGGATTTACATCATTCTTTTTAATAGCTGAATAGTATAGATGTTCACTAATTTATTTAACAGATTCCCTTTGATGAACATTTAGGTCGATTCCCATTTCCTCCAATACAAATAATGTTGTAATGAACATTATTGTACATATATCTTGGCTTGACTTATCTAATTCTTTCCATTAAATATATCAGAACCAAACTTGACCCTTAAAAGTAAGCTTATTTTAAGTTTTGATCACTTTTATACATTTTGTCAAATTATCCAGAAAGTGTTTTGTGCCAATTGTTTGTGCCAATTCTGACCCATAAAATGCAGAAAGGTAGCTTTTTTTTTTCTTTCTTTCAAGATGATGCTGGACAAATGAAATCTCCAGGTCATTTTTATTATAGTAAGTTGATTACTGGTGAAGTGGAATCTCTTTTCATATTTGATTTATTATGCATATTTCTTCTTTTGTGAATTCTCTAACAATTTACATTTCACAAGCTTTGTAATTAGAGTTGTGTTCCGTTTATTACTATTTAAGCCTTCTTGGATGCTTGCTACATATGCTGCTGTTTACGCAGAAATCTTTGCTGACATGAAATTTATTTTAGTGTGAAAGGTGATGCAGAGTCCACTTTAGTTTTTACAGCCTTGTGCATTAATTGATATTTTTTCTTGATGATCTGAGGTATGCATAGACAGAGGGGCCTGGTGGGCTAAGACTGTGTGTCCGTGGGGTCGCAGTGAGTCAGACACGCCTGAAAGATTAGACCACCTATTTCACATTTCTAAATCTCTCTTTGTGCGTACACATGTTTCTGGGTGGGCTCCTCTCTCCACGTGGCTGACTCGGGTTTATTACTGAATTTTGTAATGGTTAATAACCACCAGAGGGGACAACCTCCTTCCCCCTCCTCCTCGGAGATGGGACAGGGGACAGAGGGCCCCTCCAGGTTCCTGACGGGGTGCTTCCCGGCTGTGTAACCTCGACAACTTGCTTGGCCACTAAAATGGACAGAAAGACTGCAGCAGCACCTCAGGGTGGCTTTTCTGAGAGGAGTGGCCTGGAAAGCAGGGGATCAGCCACAGAGCAGGGCCATCTCGTGGGTCCTCTCCAGGATGTTCCTGATGATTCAAAGACATTCCTTTTTCTAGAGAAATTTTGGAAGCGGTTTTAGAAAATTAACTCATTGTGCATGGGTGGGAATTTTCACTGGTATTATATTAAATATATTAATCTATATATGGATACCGGGCAACTGAAGCCTTGTTGATACTGAACATTGTCAGCTAAGAATAAGGTACTTTATTAAAGATTTGTTTTGTCTGCCTTCACATCATGTTACAGCTTTCCATGTTGGCCAGCACTTCCAGAAGAAATGGAAGCATAGCCAAAGAGGCAGAGAGACTGTTTTGCTTCGAGTGTGAACAGAATGGCTCTGTGCTTCTTCCGTACCTCGTGTATGAAGCTGATTTCCTCCTCAGCCTTCCGGCTGTCCACCTGCTCTGCGCGTTCACCTGCACCACCTCCACGTTCGCCCTGGTTGCTGTTGGAACTTAGGAGGAGCCTAGCCGCCCCAGGATGTGTTCCACATGGCCTTATCTCACTGTCCAGGGTGGGGAACAGGGAGCCAGGACGAGGCCTGTTTACAGCCCAATCATGTCCTGTTTCTGCCCTGAGAGAGGCATTTCAAAGATGGGGCCATACCCTCGTTCACAAAAGGATATTTTTCTCTTAGACATTGACATTTTAATTCTGGTTCATTTTAGTCATTTTTGTGGTCTAGCATTTAGGTAAATGTGCATTTTACTACTATGCTTTGGTTATTTAAAGTGTATAAATTATTTCCGGTAATAGAAGAAAAAAGGTTTTAAAAAATGCAAGGAAAATCCTGTGTTTTCCGTGAGGAGCATGGTTGGAGAAGGGAAAGCGGCTTCAAGGAGCCAGCATCACAGGCCCAGCTCTTCTCTTACGAGGCTTCAGGCTTCAGCACTGGTGTTTAACCGCCGAAGCTTCACTTTGCTTTTTGATGACATTGTTATCACGATGATTTTCTATAAGTGTGTAGTGAGGTTTGTACGTGCACTATGTGTGGCTTCATTGATTAATAGTGACTTCTCCGTTATTATAGTAAATATTATAAAGCTTGAGGACTTGAGATGATGAGCTTTTTGCTCTTGGATAACTGAATTAGTGATAACTTCAAGAAATACAACTGCCTGTAGCCAGATATTTAAAAAGATTAGATATCAGAAATGTCAGGGTTGTTTTGTATGGTAAAATAAATAATTGGTGCTAATTACAAGAGGGCCCTTATGCACTGATAATCAAACAGCTTGTCACACGAACCTGGATGGTTCTTCCTCCACGGGGGTGGGTGACTGAAGTACACACAGCCAGGCCCTCACTCTTCCTTAGAAGATGGTCCAAGATTCATTAAACCACAACTTCTGCTGGAGTCATATTACACCACCAAATAGTGTGTGTATGTGTGTGTGTGTGGAGAAGGCAATGGCACCCCACTCCAGTACTCTTGCCTGGAAAATCCCATGGATGGAGGACCCTGCTAGGCTGCAGTCCATGGGGTCACTAAGAGTCGGACACGACTGAGCAACTTCATTTCACTTTTCACTTTCCACTTTCATGCATTGGAGAAGGAAATGGCAACCCACTCCAGTGTTCTTGCCTGGAGAATCCCAGGGACAGGGAAGCCTGGTGGGCTGCTGTCTGTGGGGTTGCACAGAGTTGGACACGACTGAAGCAACTTAGCAGCAGCAATGTGTGTGTGCATGCTTAATCACTAGGTTGTGTCCAACTCATTGTGACCCCATGGACTGTAGCCTGCCAGGCTCCTCTGTCCATGGGATTCTTTAGGCAAGAATACTGGAGTGGGTTGCCATTTGCTTCTCCAGGGGATCTTCCAGATTCAGGGATAGAATCCGCGCAGGTGGATCCTTTACCAGCTGAGCCACAAGGGAAGCCCAAGAACACTGGAGTGGGTAGCCTATCTCTTCTCTGGTGGATCTTCCAAACCCAGGAATTGAACTGGGGTCTCCTGCATTGCAGGTGAATTCTTTACCAACTGAGCTATCAGGGAAGCCCCCTGCATTGGCAGGGGGATTCTTTACCAGTCGCACCACCTGGAAAGTGAGAAGCCCATATAAGAACCCCATATTTTCACTATCACATTTCCTACTGTTCCTAGAAAAGTACTCAGCACAAAATTGGTTTTCAATTAATATTTTCTCAAGGTAAAATTTAGGATTTCATGATGTTAATAACAGTGATTTTAAGCATTAAAGTGAAGGCGCTCAGTCGTGTCCGACTCTTTGCGACCCCATAGACTGTAGCCTACAAGGCTCCTCTGTCCATGGAATTTTCCAGGCAATGCTACTGGAGTGGATTGCCATTAAGGAAAACCAAAAAGGAAGGGGAGTGTTGTCCGCTACTTAAAGTTCTTTGCATTTTGCCTGTACTAGATAATAACAATCTAATTACTGCAAGAAGATCCAACCAGTCCATCCTAAAGGAGATCAGTCCCGGGTGTTCACTGGAAGGACTGATGATGAAGCTGAAACTCCAATACTTTGGCCAACTCATGCGAAGAGTTGACTCACCAGAAAAGACCCTTATGCTGGGAGGGGTTGGGGGCAGGAGGAGAAGGGGACGACCGAGGATGAGATGGCTGGATGGCATCACTGACTTGATGGACGTGAGTCTGAGTGAACTCCGGGAGTTGGTGATGGACAGGGAGGCCTGGTGTGCTACGATTCATGGGGTCACAAAGAGTTGGACACGACTGAGCGACTGAACTGAACTGAACTGAACTGAATTCTTCTCTCGGGAGCAGAGGGCAGTTTTCCAAGCTGTCCTTTAAAAATGGGGCTAAAGATTCACACAGACACTTTAACAAAGTATTCAGACATCAAATAAGCACATACAAAGATGCCCACCATTTTAGCAACTAAGGAAATGCAAGTTAAAATGATGAGGTACTGCTCCACACTTATTAGAATAGAAACTACTATAAATAAACAAATTTGACAGTCCCACCCATGATCAGGACAGCCAGTGGAAACCACGCAGAGCAGCCTCAAAAATCAATGGGCAAATTGAGATTGCTCAGTGACCTTTAAGCATATTCTTGGAGACTTTCAAAGCTCTTTCATTGTTGGTTTTTGATGTAGAGGAAAATGAATAGTGAAACAATATGAATTTATACATCGTAATTGAAAACATTAGAAACATTGAGAATTAAAACCGTTGGCTTCTCCGGAAGAAGATTTCTCAAGAGTAGTTTGAACAGTACAGTTGTTCCTTTTTTTTACGACTGCCACCACAGGTGGAGCCTTTACTGTACCTGGGTGAGCTATCTTGCTCCTTCTGAGCTTGCATCAGCCTCCAGTGCTGTGTCCTTCCTCTAGATGTGGAGAAAGGCTCCGAGATGCCTGCAGCCTCAGGTTCGTGCTGGTGTCTCTTCCCGGGGATGCCTTCGCCGGTGGTCCTGACCAGGACTGCACCATCCAAGTCTTTGACTGAAGCTTCACTTCCAAGGCTGAGGCTTCATTTCTTTGCTGTACATTCACCTGTTTTGGCTTATTTTCTCCTCCAGCTATCTGTTTTTGCAAAGTGTCACAGGAGAACACAGGCAGGTGGTAGAGCCGGGCGCCATGCTGGTGGTGTCTGGACGGGCCCCCAGACGTGCACCGACCAGTCCAGCTGGTGTGATGGACTCGGGGCCAGGGGCCACTGGTTGTGACCTGAGGCTGTCACTTATGGATGGAATGGCTCGTGGACCCATGATCCAACAGCAGTGTCTGTCGCTGATGAAATTACTCATAGTGAATATTCCCTGGTGATGAACTTTCAACCATGTTGTGGGGCTGATATTAGTTAATTAAACCATGGGATGTGAAACCCGAGGTACCAGAGCCCTACACATCGAGGATGTGAAGGACTCAGACGCTCAGACATTGCTGTGGGCTTGCAGAAGGGTGGCAGCTTCTTACACAAGTAAACATGTACTTAACATGTGACCTAGGAATGCAGCTCCTAGGCGTTTGCCGTAAATAAACAACCACACGAAAACCTGCATGCAAATGTTCACAGCAGATTTCTCTCTACTTGCCCAAAACAGGAAACAACCCAACTTCCTTAAATGGAGGAAGGAATATACAACGGGACACTCTCCAGTGCGGGGAGGGGGAGAGGACTACTGATATGTAAAGCGACATGGGCAAATCTCATGAGACTGTGCTGAATGTGTGAGGTCACAGGTGACCTAATGCATGATTCCATGTTCAAGACATCCTGGAAGAGGCAGAGCCTTGGGGACTCAGAACCAGTCAGGGGACAGTTTGTCTGCAAAGCAAAAGCGAGCAGCAGGAGATAGAGGGGAACCTGTGTTGGGAGAACCGCTCTGTGCCCTGAGTTTGCCCAGAGGTTACATGAATCTGCACATGTGTTAAAACTTATAGAACTGTACACCAAAAAAGATAAACAAAAATTAAATTTAGGGATGGTTAAGATAAAGAAAAGAGTTGGAATTTCTGCCCTGTTCTTTTAATTGACTGACTTTGAGGGGGAAAAGGTTTTGCCAAAAGGAAATAGGTTATTCTATGGCTCCATGCAACGTCATCTGTAGCCAACCTCTGCATATGATAATTTACTGAAATAATAAAAGCACTGAAAATGGAGCCATCTAAAATTATGTTGTAACTCTCATGAGTGGAGAAGAAAGGAAAAGTTCACGGGAAGAGGATTTGAACAAAAGTTAATTCTCACACTTGAGAGAGAGACGGAATGGCAATGCCTAAACGGGGAAGTCAAGACCGACTGGTGTGACAATGTAATGTGCAGACAAGACGGAAATAATAAACCATCTGCTGAAAGGGTTCCAAGCAGGTGCCTCAGGGGCTGGTGGAGCTGAGAGAAGGGATGCAATCAGAGTCCAGCTTTTTTCTGACAATTTTTGCAGAACAATTTTGCAATTGTGCATATCTTAATAAAGATAAAATCTTTCTGAAAAGTAAAAGAACCAGCTAATATGTGGCATAAAGCAAGAGTACATTAACTAATTTTACACCAAAACATTATCGTGGTTTTTTTGAAAAGTGAGTTCTGGAATATGCTTGCTTTATTTCTTTTGTCATTTTATATTATTTAAGTTTTAAATAAGGTTTATAATTCAATATTTTTGAAGTACATGCATTTCTTTTACTCTAAGGAAAAATAATATTTCAAAAATTGTTGGTATGGGAAGATTAATTCAACATTTACAATGACCCAAATATATTGGCATCATGTTACTTCTCATCATAAGTCAGAAATAACAACACAGAATCTCTAAAGTTTTTCTTTCTGGGAGATTTGGGTGGTCCCAAATGATCTTTCCAAACCAGGCAGGATCAAGGCATCCTTTGCATGTAGCTAGGTTGATTTCTTCCCAGGCGGTGCTAGTGGTAAAGAATCTGCCTGCCAGTGCAGAGACTAAAGAGATGGGGCTTTGATCCCTGGGTTGGGAAGATCCCCTGGAGAAGGAAATGGTAACCCACTCCAGTATTCTTGCCTGGAAAATCCCATGGAGAGCAGAGCCTGACGGACTATAGTCCATGGGGTCGCAAAGATCAGGACATGATTGATCACATATACAACACAGCACAGGCCAGCTTCTATATAACAGTGTGTGTTTTTTTGTATTTTGGTACATAGTTAAGATGTGTTTTAAGTCAGGAGTCTCACACCTCCAGAGTCTAATGCCTGATGATATGAGATGGAGCTGATGAAATAAGAATAGAAATAAAGTGCACAATACATATGCATCGAATGTCTTCGAATCATCCTGAAACCATCTCCCCTCCAGTCCATGGAAAAATTGTCTTCCGTGAAACTGGTCCCCAGTGCCAAAAAAAGGTTGGGAACTGCTGTTTCAAGTGATTCAACTAGATATTGTTTTAGGGTTCAAGTATAATTCAATAGACTGTATAGTTCATGGCGTCGCAAAGAGTCAGACACGACTGAACAACTCTTTCTTTCATAAACCGTGAAACTAAATAATAAACAAGTTTTAAAAAGACTTCCAGGTATATTCTTAATGTAAGTACATATTTTCTAGAAAGATAATACATAGAATGCATTTTTCTGCAAATGTTTTATTTTGCATATCAAATTATTGCCACTTGACTAGTTTTTGTAATATCACTGAGTGACACCTTGAAAATATATATAATTCTTGAAAATACTTTTGTCTGTTTATATGTTAAAAAGTCCAATAAGAATCTCATGGGCTCTAAAATAGATCAGCAGAATTTCCACTTGGAAACTCGCCTGCTTGTTTCTAATTTGTTTATAACACACTATGAGTCAATCTCAATGGTAAAAGATTTCAGAAGACATGCCTTATATAATGCTAATTATAACATGCATTTATTTCGTGCTGTCCACTGACATCAAAGGGTACATTTCCTTTTGCTGTTAACTGTTCTGCCCAACTTTGAAGATGCCTGAGAAAACCACAAGTGAAGAATCCTGCTACTCGGGGCCCACACCAGCATTGTAGCGGAAATACATTTTCCACTATAAAGTGTATCACAGTTTCTTTGTAGTCCCAGGATCTGAGGATGGACATGTCAACTTTGCTGGATGGCTCCCTGGCAGGAAGCCCTGGTGCGGGACACCTGGTGGGAGGCCCGTGCCGGGGACTGTACACGGAATTTCCCGGGAGAGCAGCTGCTCTAAACATGCAGAGAGAGAGCCAGAGTTGGCCTGTCCATCTGGAAGCTGCTGCCTGCAGCACAGAGCTGAACTGACCGGGGGAAGACACGGAAAAGGGCCCAGGGTCCCGGCCCTTCACATCCCGGGGAACCGACTGAGGAGAAACCCGACAAGGGATGGACCAGAACACCAACTTGTTCGTTTTTTATCATTTTTATTTCTTTACCAAACTCACCAACGTGATCTTTCGAGGTTAAAAGTGGGTTGGGACATTAGCTTCTTAAGCAGATTCAACGGTTGGTTACCAGGATTTTCTAGCCCCAAAGTCACGAGCTTATGAAGTTACTTTAGAAAATCCCTACAAGGCTAATGCTTCATTTAAAAAAGCACTCATGAAAGGGCTGTCGGTCGTGCAGAGTAAGAACCCGAGGGGAGGTGTGGGAGGAAGAAAGCACTCCTGTGCACCAGGCACTGGGCCCACCACCCTTTGCAGTCATGCATATAACCATTATCTTTGCAAACGAAATGGAGCTTCAGGGTGGTGAATAAACAGAGCCAGAGCTGCTCAGCTAGTCACTGGTGGAGACTGAACTGACACTCACAGCTCTGCTTCCTGGGTCCCCACAGGCCCCCCAGACCCGAGCCAAGTGGGAGCTCACGTCACGGTGGGACAGCGGGACGGAGGCCGTGGAGCTGGCCCAAGTCCAACCCGGGTGCCAGCTTCGCTGTGGGCATCATCTGGACACCAGACTCGTGCCCTGAGCAATAAGTGCTATTCTCTCCGGGCCAGCCCTAGAGTCCAAGGAGTACACAGCCATGACCTGCAGGTCGGTGACATTACCCCCTTCTGCTCTGGACAGAGAACGCCTTACCCTTCCTGGGACGAGTACCTGCTTCTGGTACGGTCGGCCGCCCCTCATGCTGTGCTGTTGCACAGAGGGTGTGCAGGGCTCCTCATTCACCAGCGTAAGACTGGATGACTCGACCTCAGCCAAGGGTCCATCTGAGGAGCTGTGGCCAAGGCCCAGGACGACCAGCCCCCAGCCCACCCAGAAGCAGCAGCTCTCCTGGGAGCCGGAGGGTCTAAGTGCTCCAGGGAAGGATCATGTCAGGACAGCGCTGAACTGCTGGAAAGCTCTTCTCCAAGATGGGAATTCTGCTGGAAACAATGGACTTGCCTGGAATTCCTCAAGGGTTAGGGGTAGGGGCACAGGCCTAAGACTCAGGATGCTGACCTCATCGGGGGTCTGTGCACCTGGGATTTGCAGGACGTGAGATCCTGTTGGCAGCAGGAGGACACTTCCAGAGGGGGACAGAGAAGGAGCCCAGGAACCGGCCCTCTGCCCTGTGCAGTCCTGGTGCAGGTGGGCTGGCTGGTTAGTGATCCTCAGAGACGCAGAACTCAGTTCCCTGGTGTCGAAGGGCCTTCTGGGGGAGCTGCTCGTCCAGGACGATCCAACGTGGTTATCACAGGAGGCAGGAGGCTGCTGCATCATGGGAGCAGAGAAAAGGTTCTGATGGGGTGGAGGGGAATAAGTGGGTATGACAAGATGCATATATATAGATATGTCTAGATATATATATGTATATTGCAGCTTCCCTGGTGGCACAGCGGTAAAGAATCTGCCTGCTAGTGTAGGAGATGTGGGAGACTTGGATTCGATCCCTGAGTCAGGAAGATTCCTCTGGAGAAGGGCATGGCAACCCACTCCAGTATTCTTGCCTGGAGAATTCCATGCACAGAGGAGACCGGTGGGCTACAGTCAACAGGGGTCTCAGTCAGACATAACTGAGTAACTGAACAACAACAACATGGATATTTCTGGATGTATCTGAGCATATATGGGATATACGGGCACCTCCTAGAGTTTCCATTTCGGTGACAATGGCAAATGTTCTTTCAGCCTGAGAAGGGGCAGACAACCAAAGGCTCAGACCCTCTGCAGATAAACGTCAAGGAGCCCCAGCTCCAACATAAGCTGGATGGATTGAACTGCTGTCCAGGGTTAAGGTGGATCTGGAATGGTATTGATGGGGTGGTGGGGAGAAGGCCCCCAGGGCCTTGAAACCAGTCACACCAGCAGGACGTGGCTGATTCCCTGGGTCACCCGCAGTAGGCCAGGGCAGATCCGGGGAGGGGAACACATGGACAAGAGGAACAGGTCCGTGTGGCCCAGGATGCTGGCACCGCCCCCCAACCCCTGGGTCCAGCCTGGGATGTGATGGTTCCCATCGCTCCCCTTGGCTTCTGGCTGACCCACCTCGAGTGCTCCCTTCCTGCCTCTTCCAGATGTGCAGGGTCGGCTCCATCCAGGTGCAGGGTTCACAGTGTCCAGAGGCAGCCCCACCCACAGGGTGGCACGCGGTGGCCACGGCTCAGCTCCACTCCTTCAGGGGACCCTCCTCATGCTGGTGTGGGGTCCGGGCCCCTGTTCCCTCTGGCAATGCCCATGAGACAAGTGGGGTACTTTCAGAGGTCTGGTTTGGGGGGAAATGTAACAGCATTGGATGCTTTCAGCTAAAATATTGTGATATTATGGTAGTTTCCTAGGACAAAGACTGAGTGGCTTAAAACAATAGGAATTTATTTCCTCGGCATCCTGGAGGCCAGAATCCAAGCTCCAGCTGTCTGCTGTGCTGTGGACCCTGTGAGGCTCTGGGGGGGCGGGTCTGGGGAGGACGGGCCTCCCGCCTCTCTCAGCTGCTGGTGTGGATGCTGACCCTCACTAGCCCTTGGCCTGTAGACAGGGCCGTCTAGTTTCTGTGTCCACGTGTAGCTTCTCCAGGTTCTCCTCTGTTCCTCGGTCCTCCCTTCTGGTAGGACACCAGTCCCAAGCCAGCTTGCCCACAGTGACTTCGTCTAACTTGACCGCATTTGCAGAAATGTTATTTCCAAAAAGCCATGTTCCCAGCAATAGGGGTCAGGACTTGAACGCAGCTTCTGGAGGAGACACAACTCCACTCACCACAGACACACAAACAAAAGCATCCTCCTGACCCCGAATGACAGGTGTCATTCTAGACAGAAGGAATGGTGGCAGCTCAGATGCCACCATGAACCACTCACTTTACAATGTCGTCATTCTTATGTGTCCTAGAAGCCAGAACAGCCGTCCAGGGGCCCTGTCTGAAATCTCCTTGGGAAGGATGGTGACCTTCCGCTCCAAGGCCCCTGACTCCCTGTCCTTGGTCTGCCCCAGGAGACCCCCTGTGGCTGCCGTCACCCTCCCCCCTTTCCTATCAAATGGCACCTGAATTATTTTATCAATAACTGTGGAGCCATATTTCTAACTGCTAAAAAGGTTAACATCTCCGAGTCGCCGGTTAAGTTCGCGCTGCAGCCTGATGATATACTTAATGGCAGCAAAGTGCCCAGCAAATTTCCTGCAACATTAGCTGCATTTAAAAGTATAATCTTATGCAGCTTTTTCTTGCTCAACAACATTTCAGAATAATGGGGGAACGCGTCTATTTACAAGGGAGAAAATAACACACAGTATTTAACACTCCGTGCGATGCTTACAATTCCTTTAGGTGCAAACCTGTAAAAACAGACAAGGGGCTTGAAATACTCTCTACAAGCAGAAAAGCATTGGAACCTGGGGGACCATAACCAAGTCGCAGGTTATCCAAGGCTGAGGTTTGTCTAATAAGTGGGTGCAGGGCGCACGCGTGTTTTTAGACGCAATTACTATATGCAGAAGGAAAAGGCTTAGCCCTTCTAACTAGCACGTAATGAGCCCCTCATCAATAGGGTCCTTTATAAGGCTTCTCTCTGTGCAGCAGGGCAGAACTGACTGCTGGGCTGCGTGTTTTGTGTCTGGGGCTTTCAGTCTTTCTCCAACGAAAATACATCATTCCGAGCCACTCTTCCAATACATCACAGTCATTTTCGGCACTTGAGTTGTTTTTCTCTCCATTTTTCTCACAAAATCAAGCATCATTACAGCAGGTTTCAAGTGCATGTTAGTGTCTGCAATCTACTCCTGCTTTTCTTTAATATTTCATCATTAAATAGCAAAATAACCTGATATGATCCTAATTTAGTGCCAATTACACTGCATTGATCAAAGTGACCTTTTCATACTGGAGCACAAAAATCAATCCCGCTGTACAACAAATGTCAGGCGGGGAGGGCAACATATAATCTGTGACAATCAAAACATTACTTACAAATGAAATCACCACTGACCCGCACGCCAAGGCAATTTCTGCATCGTGGGTGCTGTTTGTGTCTGCAGCTCGTGGTGGGGACCTGGTGGTTCCCTACTGACCACCCCCAGACACAGGGCTGGGGGTCCTCTGTCCCCGTGGCGGTGGGGGTCAGCGGTCACATCCTGGAGGTCGGGTCAGAGGAGAAGCCCAGAACGTGCTCAAGGACCTGACTTGTTCCTGGAGCACAAGGCAGGGGCCCCCAGATCCCTCTCTGAGTGCTTGCCCCGAGTGCTCTGACAGCTCTGCTCGGAAGGACCCCCAGGCTCAGTATGTTTGAGGGGAGGATGTGGGGAAGCGGAACCATCCCACGGCTTTCAGGGTGACGGTGACACCTACTAGTCTCCCTGGAACTTGGGTACAGAAATCTAGTTTGATCCAAACAATACCCCTACCATGTACGATTTCAGTGGGCACAACGGGCTTGTCTTTGTTCCCCAGGAAGTGTCCCTGCCCCCGTGTGACACAGGGACTCTGTAATGGGAACCCTGATGGTACAGGGTGTGTCCCCCCATACCTGGGGCTTGAACTTGAGAAGCAGCGGAGAGCATGGGCGGCATCCTGGAGAAGCCACATGTCCTTGTCCTGGCCCCACAGCTGTCTGTGAGATACGAGGCCAGCCTCCTGACTTCACTGGTTCTAATTTTGTCATCAGTTCAATGCAGAAAGAGGTTTTCTCCACCTCGTGGGGTGGTGTTGGAGTCACATGATATCTAATGTCTGGCATGTCATAATAGTTCAATAACTATTAGCTATTACTATAGCAGATAAGTAACAGAAATGCTGGGCTGGAAGAAGCACAAGCTGAAATCAAGATTGCCGGGGGAAATATCAATAACCTCAGATATGCAGAGGACACCACCCTTATGGCAGAAAGTGAAGAGGAACTAAAAAGCCTCTTGATGAAAGTGAAGGAGGAGAGAGAAAAAGTTGGCTTAAAGCTCAACATTCAGACAACGAAGATCATGGCATCTGGTCCTATCACTTCATGGGAAATAAATAGATTGGGAAACAGTGGAAACAGTGTCAGACTTTATTTGGGGGTCAGTAGTAGATATAATGGTCATCTGAGTTAAATTCACCCATTCCAGTCCATTTTAGTTTGCTGATTCCTAGAATGTCGACGTTCACTCTTGCCATCTCCTGTTTGACCACTTTCAATTTGCCTTTATTCATGGACCTAACATTCCAGGTTTCTATGCAATATTGCTCTTTACAGCATCAGACCTTGCTTCTATCACCAGTCACATTCACAACTGAGTATTGTTTTTGCTTTGGCTCCATCCATTTATTCTTTCTGGAGTTATTTCTCCACTGATCTCTAGTAGCATATTGGGTACCTAGTGACCTGGGGAGTTCCTCTTTCAGTATCTTATCATTTTGCCTTTCATACTGTTCATGGGATTCCCAAGGCAAGAATACTGAAGTGGTTTGCCATTTACTCATCATCAGGGAAATGTAAATCAAAACCACAGTAAGACGGCACCTCACCCCTGTTAGAATGGCTGTTATCAAAAAGAGATAGCAAGTGCTGATGAGGATGTGGAGCAAAGGGAACCCTTGTATACTGTTGATGAATATGTAAATTTAGTGCAACCACCACTATGGAAAATCATATGGAAGTTACTCAAAAAGTTAAAAATAGAATTGCCATATGATCCAGCAATTCCACTTCTCAGTATTCATTTGAAGAAAATGAAATCATTTAACTTGTATAGATATATGTACCCCCATGTTCATTGCAATATTATTTATAATCGCCAAGGTATGGAAACAAACTGTTTATCAACAGATGAATGGTTAAAGAAAATGTGATACATATCTCTCTCTATATATATGTACAATAGAATATCAGACATCAAAAGAACAAAATCCTGCCACTTGTGACAACATGGATGAGGGCATTATGCTGAGTGAAATAAGTCAGACCAAGAAAGACAAATACCACATGCTCTTACTCTGATGTGGAATACAAAAACAAAAGGAAAAGAAAAACTAAACTCATAGGTATAGATCTCTGGTGGAGGCCAGAGATGGGGAAGTTGGGGTGGAAGAAATGGGTGAAGGGAATCAAAAGGTAGAAAACTTCCAGTTATAAAATAAATGAATCATGCAGTTGTAATGTAGAGCATGGTGATGCAGTTAATAAGACTGTATTTCATAATTTGAAAATTGCCAAGAGAATAAATCTTGAAAGTTTTCATCACACAAAAAAAAATTCTGGAACTATGTATGGTGATGAATGTTAACTAGATTTATTATGGTATCATTCTGCCATATATACAAACATCAAATCATTATGCTGTACACTTGAAACTAATATAATGTTATTTTTCAGTTATATTTCAATTGAAAAGAAATGAAAAAATTAAAATTTTCAATTTAATATCCCTGTTAACAACAATAATATATGGTTATAAGCTGCCTTTATAGATATTCTTATTCTCCTTTTGCTGTCTGGATTTGGTGTCAAATGACTTCTCTGACCGTTATTACCTTGGCTCATGTATATATACTCATATATGCACAATTATTTATATATATGAAAGTAAATGACTATGTCTGTTTTCTTGTACAACTTCTTATTGATAAATTTTAGGTGTTTTTTTTTAACAATTCTGCATATCAGAACACTAAAATATTCAAGACTAAGCCAAAAGATTGAATCTAGAAAAAGCAAGTAACCAGAAAATCCATCCCTAAATTTGCACAATTTGTTAGAATTGAAGGGAGATTTGCAGTCTGAATGGTTGAATTTATTATTGAAAGGGTGTGGACAAGATTACAGATCAGATTTGACACCTAGGCTTGATATTTCAATAGAAGTGTCTTTGGCCAGTTCTGACACATAATTTCATTCAATTAACCTCAAATAGTGAATGACACCACCATAGCTGTGTCTCTCTGTGTCTCAATTTGTTATGTCTAGAGATCACTGTCAAAATTTACATTCTCAGGAGAGAACACATGTAGCGATTCATCTCAAACTTAATTAAATCCAACAAACATTCAGTTTAATTCAACAAATATTGAGTGCCTAGTACATGACAGGCACATATTCAGCTGATAAAAAAATAGCAAAAATAGCTAACATTTCTGAGCAGGTACTATACACAGAGTATGTCCTTTGTTTATTACCTATTTTTGGCCACACTGGGTCTTCGTTGCTGTGTGCAGGCTTCCTCTAGTTGCGGTGAGCGGGGGCTACTCTTCATTGCAGTTGAAGGGCTTCTGCAGTAACTTCTCTTGTTGCACAGCACAGGCTCTAGGGTGCTCGGGCTTCAGTAGTTGCACGTGTACTCAGTAGTTGCAGCTCTTGGGCTATAGAGTGCAGGCTCAGTAGTTGTGACGAACCGGCTTAGTTGCTCCACATGTGGAATCTTCCCAGAGCAGGGAATGAACCTGTGTCCGCTGCACTGGCAGGAGGATTCTTCTCCACTGTACCACCAGGTAAATCTTATGTCCCTTACAAGCGTTGTTTCTTTTGAAAGTGATAGTGTTAGTCGCTAATCATGTCCAACTCTTTGCGAATCCATTGCCTTCTCCAGGGCATCTTCCTAACCCAGAGATCGAACCTGGATCTCCTGCATTATAGGCAGATTCTTTTACCATCTGAGCCACCAGGGAATCCACACAAAACCTTATGGCTGTCAGGAAGATCCCTGGGAGAAGTAAATGACAAACCACCCCAGTATTCTTACCTGGAAGATCCCATGGATGAAGCAGCCTGGCGGGCTTCACCGCATGGAGTCGCCAAGAGTCAGACACGACTGAGCGACTAACACACAGAAACTATCATAATCTCTACTAGACAGATGCGGGAATTGAAGCACAAAGAGGTTAAGTATCTGACCAAAATTATTTGATTTAATCCAGACCTGCTGCTGCTGCTCTAAGTCGCTTCAGTTGTGTCCCACTCTGTGCGACCCCATAGAAAGCAGCCCACCAGGCTCCTCCATCCGTGGGATTCTCCAGGCAAGAATACTGATGTTGGTTGCCATTTCCTTCTCCAATACATAAAAGTGAAAAGTGAAAGTGAAGTCATATCGGGCTCTTCGAGGTCCCATGGACTGTAGCTTACCAGGCTCCTCTATCCATGGGATTTTCCAGGCAAGAGTACTGGAGTGGGTTGCCACTTCCTTCTCCAAAGTTTATGCTCTTAAGTAACAATGAAGGAGACAAAGTCTAATTTGATGAAGATGTCTAAGTTAAATGCAGAGTTGTCTATAGTAGATAAGCCCTAAGGAGGTACACAGCACTGTGGAGTGCAGGGATGTGCTCAGTACTGCAAAAGATGAGCAGTCATGGAGTTTTTCCTGCAGTAGATAGCTTTTGAGCTTGTACTTAAGGAATGTGGCAGAAATTACAAACCAGAGTGATATGTGATATAAGTTATAGACAAAAGTCTATAAGTAGGAATGAATAGGCCTGTCTGATATCCAGTTTGACTTGAACATAACATTCAATTAGGGAAGTAACAATAGCCACTGTTTATAACTCTCTTTTATGTGCAAGCTCTTGACAAATGTTATTTCTAATCTTTAAGGATTTCCCAGGAGGTGCAGTGGTAAAGAATCTGCCTGCCAATGCAGGAGATGCCAAAGACACAGATTTGATCCCTAAGTCATGAAGATCTCCTGGAATAGGAAATGGCAACCCACTCCAGTATTCTTGCTTGGAAAATTTCATGGACAGAGGAGGCTGGTGGCCTACAGTCCATGGGGTCACAAAGAGTCAGACATGACTGAAGCGACTTACCATGCATACACAGACAATAAAATGAAGGTTTTTGAGGTCATAGGGCAAGTGATAGAGCCAAGATTTGAACTGGAATCTTCCTGACACCACACCCCTGCCCTGTTTGTTTAATACTGCCTTACTTTAGGAAGATAGAAAGCTGGGCTTGTGCCATATTGAGAAGATCTTAATGACTGAGGTGAGGAATTTTTACTTATTTTGGCAGGCATAGGCAGGCAGGGGCAAAACTCAAGCTGAACTCTAGGAAGAGTGCTGAAATTATCTGGGCAATAGAAATGAGAGCCTGAATTAGAAGAGCAGTGGTACAACTGGACAGAAAGGGAACAGATAGAAGAAATATGCATTACTGGTATTTAGGGATGATAATTGCTTGGGTAACTATTGGTTGACTGGAGCCCACCAGGCTCCTCCGTCCATGGGATTCTCCAGGCAAGAATACTGGAGTGGGTAGGGTCTCTTAAAGCACAGTTATAACAATGCCGAAATAGATCGGGAAACAGTGGAAACAGTGTCAGACTTTATTTGGGGGGGCTCCAAAATCACTGCAGATTTCAGTTCAGTTCAGTTGCTCAGTCGTGTCCGACTCTTTGCAGATGTGTATAAGAGACAGGCTGGAAGAAGCACAAGCTGAAATCAAGATTGCCGGGGGAAATATCAATAACCTCAGATATGCAGAGGACACCACCCTTATGGCAGAAAGTGAAGAGGAACTAAAAAGCCTCTTGATGAAAGTGAAGGAGGAGAGAGAAAAAGTTGGCTTAAAGCTCAACATTCAGACAACGAAGATCATGGCATCTGGTCCTATCACTTCATGGGAAATAAATAGATTGGGAAACAGTGGAAACAGTGTCAGACTTTATTTGGGGGGGCTCCAAAATCACTGCAGATGGTGATTGCAGCCATGAAATTAAAAGACGCTTACTCCTTGGAAGAAAAGTTATGACCAACCTAGACAGTATATTCAAAAGCAGAGACATTACTTTGCCGACTAAGGTCCGTCTAGTCAAGGCTATGGTTTTTCCTGTGGTCATGTATGGATGTGAGAGTTGGACTGTGAAGAAAGCTGAGCACCGAAGAATTGATGCTTTTGAACTGTGGTGTTGGAGAGTCCCTTGGACTGCAAGGAGATCCAACCAGTCCATTCTGAAGGAGATCAGCCCTGGGATTTCTCTGGAGGGAATGATGCTAAAGCTGAAACTCCAGTACTTTGGTCACCTGATGCGAAAAGTTGACTCATTGGAAAAGACTCTGATGCTAGGAGGGATTGGGGGCAGAAGGAGAAGGGGACAAGAGAGGATGAGATGGCTTGATGGCATCACCAACTCGATGGACGTGAGTTTGAGTGAACTCCGGGAGTTGGTGATGGACAGGGAGGCCTGGCGTGCTGCGATTCATGGGGTCGCAAAGAGTCGGACACGACTGAGCAACTGAACTGAACTGAACTGATAGCAGATAAAAACCGAGATAGGGTATCAGTCATGGTATTCTTGAAGTAGGAAATAAGTAATCACCCAATTTATATTTAACTAAAATATTCATTGGAAGGACTGATGCTGAAGTTCCAATACTTTGGCCACCTGATATGAAGAGCTGACTCATTAGAAGAGACCCTGATGCTGGGAAAGATGGAAGGCAGGAGAAGAAGGCGGCAGCAGAGGATGAGATGGTTGGATGGCATCCAGGATTCAGTAGACTCAATGGACATGAGTTTGCCCAAGCTCAGGGAGACAGTGAACAACACAGAAGCCTAGCATTCTACAGTCCATGGGGTCACAAAGAGTTGGGAATGATTTAGAGATGAAACAACAACAGCAAAAATAAAATCATCTTCAATGTAACCTTGACTGGGAGAAGGCAATGGCACTCCACTCCAGTACTCTTGCCTGGAGAATCCCAGAGACAGAGGAGCCTAGTAGGCTGTAGTCCATGGGGTCGCTAAGAGTCGGGCACGACTGAGCGACTTCACTTTCGCTTTTCACTTTCATGCATTGGAGAAGGAAATGGCAACCCACTCCAGTGTTCTTGCCTGGAGAATCCCAGAGACAGAGGAGCCCAGTGGGCTGCTGTCTATGGGATCGTACAGAGTCAGACACGACTGAAGCGACTTAGCAGCAGCAATGTAACCTTGTGGGACTCAAAATACTGGGTCAGGTTTGGTGAGCAAAGCCATAAAATGTATTTGACTACCAGCGTACAGTCCATGAAAGCTGTCTTTCAAGCACGCCATTGTATTTACCTTCAACTAGAGAGCCACAGCTCTTTGCTCCCCTTCAGTGGTCCAGAAACCACCAATGCGGCCGCAGTGTGCAGTGTGTACAGAGGCTCCTTGCAGCCTAAGCTGGCAGCCAGCTTCCCTGAGGTCTGAACAGACGTGGGGACACGATTTAAGGGGAGGTGCCCAGTGGCCGTCCTCTCCCTGCCCATCCTGACAGCAGTACCCTAGAAACAGGGAGTGGCCGCACACGTGCAGAAAGCAGGCTGGAGCGCTGTTGGCCTGAGAAGGAGATTCAAATCGTTACAAGAATCTGAAGCCATTCATCACAGATCCCACGTTCCAGCACCGGTGAGGGTTAGCTGCCCTCAGGTGATGCAAGCATGCTGGTGTGGGAACCCGGTGAGCTCATCTGTTCCTCTCCGGGCCAGTCTAGGAATTCTGGCAAGAAGAGCTAGTGACTTAGGAGCATCCTGTCCACGTTGGCATCACCAGTCCCCCTGGACACCAAGTCCAGGCCTGCGGGGGTTTTCCCAGGGCCCTTGAGGCTAGAGTCTGATGACTCCCGACTGACGGAGCTGGATCCAGTTCCAGGCTGGAGAGTTTAGCCCAGGTCCCCTGTGATGAAGCATCTTCAGGCCTGCCTGAGCCAGGTGAGAACTCAGCAATGCCCCAGCCCATGTACAAGCCAGAGCCAGCGCGTTTCACATGGACGCAGAGTCCCTTCCACTTAATGTAAAAGAGCTCTGTGAGTGGGTTGCTGAGGTGATTCCCTTATTCCTTAACATATTTTCCAATGCAATTTGCTGCTTAACAGCCACACTATAAATGACATGATTAAGTTTTATACATTTCTGTATATTTGATGTATTTACCCAAATGTGGCTGTTGATTTGTGTATGGGTTCAGATGTTCAGAATGGAATTAACTGTTCGCTTGATTCACTTAAATCAACTAACTTCACAAGGGGAAGCTTGCTTTTTCCGGTGTCTTTGTGAAAAAATAAATGTTCTAATACAAAAATGAAATGCCCAAAAAACACATGGAGGATTTTATAAACTTCACCAAACTTATTTCCACTCTTATAGAAAAAAAAAATCTCTAAAAATAATCACCATCAGAAAGTTATTTTCACAATCAGCTACTTTCTAGCTTTCAGTTAAACTTACCATTTATTCCACCGGATGGTCTGTTTTGGGCTCACTCCCATGACAGTGGAGAGTTTTCACCACTGGGAGGAGAAGTCCTCTGCAGACCACCCATGCCTTTCTCTGGGGTTTGAGAAATTCACTGGCACATTCTCTTGTGTTCTGTTGTGATCAAAACTAGGGCTTCCCAGGTGGTGCTAGTGGTAAAAATCGACCTGCCAATGCAGGAGACATGAGAGATGCGGGTTTGATCCCTGGGTTGGGAAGGCCCCTGGAGAAGGGTACAGAAACCCACTCCAGTATTCTTGCCTGGAGAATCCCAGGGACAGAGGAGCCTGGGGTCACAACCAGCTGGCCATGATTGAAGCGACTTAACACATGATCCAAACAAAGCAAAGTAAAATTCATCCTAATTCAAAAAATAGCTCCAATTAAAAATTGGGTTTACACACACAAAAACTTGGAGTCTACTTATTATGCTCTAATTATAATTAACCTTGTAAGAAAAAGGCAGATGAAAAGTAAAGCATTAAATTGTCCAAACAATTCATTCTACAAGGCCAGCCGTTAGGACATTGAGATTCCGATCTTGCCAAATCGATGTCTGAAGTTTTTACTTTTATCTAGTTGTGACCAGTGTGTGCAACTTACGTTACTAATTTTACAGCCAACGTTACATGCTCTTGTTTGTAATCACCGATATTTCAATGTTAATAGTCCTGTTCACATTATGAAAGAGTGGGCCAAGAGCAAACAAAATAAATTTTTGTTAAAATGAATTATGCACTAGAGATATTGCATGTGTATTAAGATATTTTTATATTTTTAAAAAATCTATTGTGTAAAATGGATAGCTGGTGAGAAGTTGCTTTATAACACTGAAGACCAGCCTGGAGCTCTGTGATGACCAGAGGCTGGGATTGGGGTGGGGAGGGAGGCTCCTGAGGGAAGGGACATATGTGTAATTATGGCTGATTCAAGATAGATGGCAGAAATCAACAGAACACGGTAAAAATGAAAGCACAATTTAAAAAAAAAGCAGTGAAAGTAGAGGTAATTTTAGAAGAAATGAGGTAGGATTCGGGGAAAAGAAAGCAATTGGGAAAAAAGCAATAATTGATATTAAAAGTAGGTTGGAATATTTGCAGACCTGAGATTCATTATAATTCCTATGAATATTTTTAAAATTCCAAGTTTCTTTACATATAGTGAAAACAAGTCTTAATATACGTTCTTTAGAAATGAAACACCATCTGGCCTAATATAACAATTATCTTCAAGTGGGAGCATTTGATTTTTTTAAAGCATGTCAGATTAATTGATTCCATTAAACTATTTAATAAGAAGCTTGTGTCTTTTTAATATTTATCAATCCATTTGATGCCTTTACTAAGCTTTTTTGAAATTTCCACGTTTGTTTATGTCACCCAATGGTTTTAACCTGTCTTATTTTCCTCTAAAGTTAGTTGATTGCCATCCCACTTTAAACACATCTATTTTATAGCAATAAAATACTACCTGGGTAGTATTTGGCCCTGATTATGTTTATCATAAGTGTGTTTGTTCTTTCCTAGATGGCCAAACAACTGTCCTAAATTTAATCCTCATGCACTCTATCAAACCAATCATTGTACAAGTAATAAATCATGGCCTATTAAAGAAACCAAATTTTCTGGACCTTAAGATTGGAAAATTATTAACCTAATTCTTTACAAATTGCACAGAAGATAATATCTGATAATCCATTAAGCACAACTTAATCAATGTCTTCCATCATAATGCAAAATGCACTGATAAGAATTCAAGCTCTGCTGATTAAGAGTATAATGTAATAGCCTCCACGAATTTCAGACTGCTGGAAATAAGTATCTTGCTAATGTAACAAGCCAAGAAATTAGATTTTCCTTATCCCCTTTTAAATATATTAATATTATGATAAAAACAAGATACAGGTTAACAAACAACAAAAAATATCTCTAAACAGGANAGAGTATAATGTAATAGCCTCCACGAATTTCAGACTGCTGGAAATAAGTATCTTGCTAATGTAACAAGCCAAGAAATTAGATTTTCCTTATCCCCTTTTAAATATATTAATATTATGATAAAAACAAGATACAGGTTAACAAACAACAAAAAATATCTCTAAACAGAAAAACATGGGTATGGAAACCCACTGCAGTACTCTTAAACCTGGAGAATTCCATAGACCGAGGAGCCTGTCAGGCCACAGTCCATGGGGTCTCAAAGAGTTGAATATGACTCTATTGATAGAGCACGCACTTAGCAAGAAAACATAATTAACGTTGGAGTCACTATTTAGGTAGAGTGATTTTGTATATTCTTTTGATTCTAGGGACGTATTCAGTTTTAAAGCACAGAATTCAGTCTAAACTCTTTGAGTTTTTCTTTAGATTACCTTTGCAATCAGTTTATCCCAGAAATGTACAAATCGACATGATCTAGGAGCCTCCATATGACCCATCAAGCCAGTGATTTTAGAGCCACCAGGGAAGTTATGACCCTGTTAAGCTGGTTCAAATTTTTAAGAATGACATGTTAGAGCAAGCAATCTTATTTTAAATTAAGATTTTTCTCTACTTCCTTAATTTTTTCAATTGTTGAAGAGATACACTGATTTTTTTAAGTGCAAAGAATTATCGTCTGATACCTGTAGCATTCATTTACTTCTCAAATATTATCCCAAGTAATGCATCTGCTTACCACTAGGCGTTCCTTCCTTCTGAACTCTCAGTCTCTCCACCATGGATGTGCGATCCTCCATACAGTGGGCATCTCTGTGAAACTGCACAATTTATTCAGAGCAGAGTGATTCAAATGCTTATACTTACATGGAGGGCTCAGAAGTGGGTCTCAAGAAGAAACACTGATTTACACATAACTAAACAGGCAAAAAGAAAAGTGTGCGTGTATCTGCGTGTGAGAATCTGCACGTATTTCCGGTGGAGATGGGTTTGCTGATCTTCTCCCTTCCCTTTCACTAAAGGTTGTTTTCTTAATTTTGTCATTGTTTCTCAGTCACTAAGTCATGTCCGACTCTTTGCAATCCCGGGGACTTCAGCGCTCCAGGCTTTCTTGTCCTTCACTACCTCCTGGAGTTCGCTCAGATCCATGTTCATCGAGTCAGTGATGCCATCCAACCATCTTATCCTCTGCTGTCCCCTTCTCCTTTTGCCTTCAGTCTTTCTCAGCATCAGGGTCTTTTCCGATGAGTCAGCTCTTCACATCAGGTGGCCAGAGTACTGGAGCTTTAGCCTCAGCATCAGTCCTTCAAATGAATATTCAGGGTTGACTTACTTTAGGAGTGACTGGTTTCTTCATTTATATAAACGCAAATATTTTTCCAACTGTAATAAACCATTGATCATGACTTTACAAATGCAGTTTTCTTTTGAATAATCATGCACAACCATTGAAAAACTGTATTTTTATTAAGTACATAACATTAAAGATTTTTATATAGCTCAGTTCAGTTCAGTCGCTCAGTCATGTCTGACTCTTTGCGACCCCATGAATTGCAGCACACCAGGCCTCCTTGTCCATCACCATCTCCCGGAGTTCACTCAGACTGACGTCCATTGAGTCTGTGATGCCATCCAGCCATCTCATCCTCGGTCGTCCCCTTCTCTTCCTGCCCCCAATGCCTCCCAGCATCAGAGTCTTTTCCAATGAGTCAACTCTTCGCATGAGGTGGCCAAAGTACTGGAGTTTCAGCTTTAGCATCATAGTAGGACACTAAAATTAGGCAGATTCATATCTGGCAGATCAGTGGCTTCTCTGGTGCCCTGGTAAATGTGATAGGTGTTAATCATGTGAAATGAGATGGTTTGCCCTCACAAGAAGAACCAGATGGTGTCAAAACAGTCCTTCTTTTCAGTTGTAAAAAGGTCTTCCAGTTTGAACAGACAAAGCTGCTCTAGTGGTTCTATTTGTTTAAGAAAATAGGTCTAAATTGATGAAACTAATCATTTTATACTAAGTGCTCTTTTTAAAGACAATTGCTGATTGCATGCCCCTTTTGTAGCTTAGCTGAGCCCGAGATGGTACAAAATAACCATCTTGCCAGTTGTCACAACTATTTGCTCATTCTTTAATTAAACATAATATAGAAAACAGTATAATTCACGTCTAATTAGAAATCAACTTCTTTAGACTGTGAACTCTTTCCAAAACTGATGTTTTGGATCATTGTTTACAATTATAATGCTTATCAAGGTTGTTTATTTCCTTTACCAACCTTGATTTCATATATAACATTAAAACGGCACCCATTTCTTGATTTTTTTAAAGAAGAAATTCTTTTGAGCTCATGGCATTTCTTTACTAGAGGTAATGATGATGACGCTAGTGGAGGAAATGGTTATATCCAGGCTGATTTCATTAGAACGAGTCTGATCAAAATTGTGATCTCCTTTGTACCAGAATTAAAACAAGTTTTTCCACTCAATGAAACAGATAATGAATATACAAATACACAGAAATCACAATGACTTAGCATTTTTCAGCTTCATCAGATCATCAAGAAGGTTTTTAAATATTTGAACTTGCAAATGAATTTATTAGGTATTTATTGGTCAAGTTGTTTTATAGAGTAAATCTCTCACAGCCTTAGCATTTGAAAAAGTGTTTTGGAGTGTTCATTTCACAGTCTGGGAGGTAAGTAATTGTCACCTCATCTTCAAGATATAGAAAATGGAAATGGGGTGTGGAAGGGGGAGGAGATTTTCTGGAGCCAGACGAGAAGCAGAAGAGCCTCAGAGATTCCACTTATTCAACAAGCATTCACTGGGCACCGAGTCCATGTTGGGGGTGAAGCCTAGCCGTCCTCCCGACCGAGGCCTGCTCTCATCAGGGCCGAGGCAGATGCACACTGCTNAAACGGGGTGTGGAAGGGGGAGGAGGTTTTCTGGAGCCAGAGGGGGAGCAAAAAAGCCTCAGAGATTCCACTTATTCAACAAGCATTCACTGGGCACCTAGTCCATGTTGGGGGTGAAGCCTAGCCGTCCTCCCGACCGAGGCCTGCTCTCATCAGGGCCGAGGCAGATGCACACTGCTGCAGCACAGAGGGGTGTTTAACCCCTTGATTCGGGGGCTGGGTGGCAGGGAGGGCCTTCTGGGGGATACTGAAATTAACCCCAGACCTTCAGGGCCTGCAGCACTCAGACAGCATTTGGAGGAGGCCATGGGAAAGGAGAGCCCTGTCTATGGGGCCGGGAGGGCAGATGGGTCCCCACAGACACCTTGGACCTGCCCTTCCTCAGTAATTGCCCCATGATGCGGGGTTTCTCCCTGCCATCCCGTTACTCACTGAGTGGCCACTGGATGTCTGGCAGCTGTGACGGAATGCATTAAGAGGAGCAAAAATGCAGATTATCCAAGATAGTCAGTACTATCTTTCTAGATCCCTTATATGTGCTTTAATATGTGATATTTTTCTTTTTCTGGCTTACTTACCTCTGTATAATAGCGTCTAGGCTCATCCATCTCATTAGAACTGACTCAAATGCATCTGTTAGTAGTTGGTGAGGTGGACCTGCTCTTGTCTGGAGAGCCACTTAGAAGTCTGTTCAGAACCCACCCAAGTCTCAACATGTTTTAGAAGAAGATAATTAGTAATGCAAATGTCGAGATATCTCAGAAATCCACGAAAGAACCCTCTCTTTTTGTGGTTGTGTGTCCTGACGTCCTTCTTGGAGATGCCCCAACGTGGAGAACGTTGTTTTGATGACTTGGATAAAGTGTAACTAATGCCCACTGGAATGGGCGACTGTTTATTTCTGCTTAGCGTGAATCGGAGTTAATTGTTCCGAATGGCCTTTCACAGTAACCCTGTGCCCCTGACCGTCTGTGCATG
The DNA here is from genome assembly GCA_006410675.1 of Oreotragus oreotragus. Lineage (NCBI taxonomy): Eukaryota > Metazoa > Chordata > Mammalia > Artiodactyla > Bovidae > Oreotragus > Oreotragus oreotragus. Next base: position 155,841 of record SJYX01006230.1, read on the forward strand.
CGTCCACAGGTTCCCACTTGTGGCTTTTAACACACGTTTTAACTCTCACACAGGCAAGCGCCTCTCTGGATTCAACCCTTGGCGAAGAAAAGGAGCTCATGTCTGAGGACCCTGTTCAGGGGTGAGCTGACAGCTCTGTTTCCCAAATTAGGAAGCAAGAGATTCTCCACATGAGCTGTACGCTTCCACAAAGAAACACAACAACCAAAACCTTGTCTAAATCCCCGCAAATGATGATGACAAAGATCTAAAATGGTATACTGTGAGGAATGGAGTAAAGCAGGCTGGGGATTTGGAGAAGACAGAACACGATTATGAATTATTAGTGCAGGTGTTAACCCATATAGATTGGAGAATTTATAGAATATTTTTGTAGCTTATATATATATATATATGTATTTTGATTATAGCAAGATTGTTTCTGAAAAGAATGAAGATACATAATGTGGGAGGAGGTTGGGACTTCTGCAGATTTTGTACCCAGAAATAATGACCATCTCTCCTTCTTGTGGCTCCTCAATGGAGGGAGAGGCCAAGGCTGATAGCCTGAGATGCCCTGAGCTCTGGGCAGGGGTGGGGAGAAAGCAGCTGTCCCAGGTTTGTGTTTTAGATGTAGAGGTTTTCATCCAAGCAGTTTATGGAAAGAACTCTGAAAGAGCCACAGAAAATGACTCAAGCTGGTGGAGGCNGACCATCTCTCCTTCTTGTGGCTCCTCAATGGAGGGAGAGGCCAAGGCTGATAGCCTGAGATGCCCTGAGCTCTGGGCAGGGGTGGGGAGAAAGCAGCTGTCCCAGGTTTGTGTTTTAGATGTAGAGGTTTTCATCCAAGCAGTTTGTGGAAAGAACTCTGAAAGAGCCACAGAAAATGACTCAAGCTGGTGGAGGCAGAGAATAGCCTGTCTCAGAATTCTGAGCAGATTGTGGGTTTCAGAGAGCAGTGAAGAATGGTGGGGGGCGGGACAGGAGAGCCACCACTGCAGGCTGGGAACTCTCAGACCAACCTGTGCTTTCTCCACGTCACCCAGCAGCTCTCCAAAAACTCAGAGAAACATGGACTCAGGCAACCCGCTCATTACGCAGGACATCATGAAGGGCGCTGTTGAACAGAAGGAGGGAGCCCACGGGGGTGGGGAGGGGGCATCTCCTCCCCTGCACCTCCGCGTGTCGCCAGCCTGAAGATCTGAACCCCATCTGTGGAGCTACAGTGGAGACTCAGCCCAAGGCAAGACTGATTCCACCAGTGCTTGATCTCAACCTCCAGCCCCTCCTCTCTCCCTGGGGGTCAATGGTGGGGCTGAAATTCCAACCCTCTGCTTACCTGGTTGATTCTCCTGGTCTCCAACCCCCACTCTAGGTGCTTTCCAAAAGCTGCCTCATAAACAGAAACTCACCTGTGGTCGAAAGGGGTTTTTGTGAACATTTTTAGAAATCTTTAGATGTGGACACTGGGTCCTTAGGAGTTGAACCTTGCCCCCAAAGAGGTCTAGCCTTTGTCCTGGCTCCTGAGAGGTCATCTTCGTTTGTCTAGGAGCCTTGGGACGCTGCCATATTAATTGAGTTGAGACTGTCTTGAACCACGTGGGCAATCAATCAATAACCCATCACAGGTATGTAACGAAGCCACAGCAAAAACTCGGAACACTGGCTCTTGGGCAAATGTCCTTGTTTGGTGACAGCTGCTGCTGTGGCCACACACAGATGTGGGAAGAGTGATTCAGCTTGACCCAGGGTGAGAGGACAAGGAGCCGTGAGCTTGGGGCCGGGCACTCTGTGCCACTGGCTTCTCCCCATGCCTGCTGCCACCCGGCAGCCTCTCCCTGCAATAAACCAAATCCGTGAGTATCACAGACACTCGCAGATGCTGTGAGTCCTCAAAAGAAGCCAGATTACTGTTAACAACCTTGAAGGATTTTTATTCTTGTTTAAAAGTTTTATTTTATAAAATAATAAAATTAAAAATTTCATTTAAAGGTGGTTTTGGGAACACCCCCAAGTTTGGAATCTGTGTCAGAAATCAAGGCAGTTTGGGATACTGCCCCTGAAAACTGAATAACTGGCTGCAGACTCCTCACAAACGAGGAAATAAAGAGACAGAAAGAGCAGAGAGAGTAGGGTAATGAGGGAAACAGAGCAAGAGGTGAGCACAGCGTTTCCACTACTCAGCATTCAGAGCTCAGTGAAGGGGGAAAGCCCTCCTGCAGGGGACCTCACGCTGCCCTAAGAGGCCCTGCACCTGGACACTCCTTGGTCCTCAGCCTGTCCTATCCCCGCCGTCTGCCCGCCGCAGCCCAGCGTGTGTTACCTGTACACACGTATTTATTCTACAAAAGGAAAAGGCAGACACACCTGAACTAGAAACACGTTTGTTTCTGATGATCCGGTGCTCAGGGCCTTGTTAGAACCGCAGTGATGGACATGGTGCTGTGGGTCCTGGCTACCACGTCCTGCCAGTCAGTTCAGAGCTGGTCCTTGTCTGTGACACTGGGAGGGTCTTGGCAGAGCTGCGGGATCCGCTACTGGCATCTGGACACTAATTTTGCGGCTAGTACAAAAACTGCAACCATGTATGGTCTCCATCTTGGCTGAACCTGCCTTGAGGGAGCAAGCTCCAGGGATGCCGATGGAAGCACGTGATTCCTCTCGAGCATCAGCTCCACAGAAAGGTGCCCGTCCTCATGGCCTTCAAAAGCTGCCCGCTCAGGACAAAGATGGCAAAGAGGTTTTTGGCTGTTGGTTTGACTTCTGAGGTGGGCTATTTTATGTCTATATAGGATGCTGCTGCTGCTAAGTCGCCTCAGTCATGTCCAACTCTGTGCGACCCCATAGATGGCAGCCCACCAGGCTCTCCCGTCCCTAGGAATCTCCAGGCAAGAACACTGGAGTGGGCTGCCATTTCCTTCTCCCATGCATGAAAGTGAAAAGTGAAAGGAAAGTCGCTCAGTCGGATCCGACTCCTAGTGACCCCATGGACTGCAGCCTACCAGCCTCCTCTGTCCATGGGATTTGCCAGGCAAGAGTACTGGAGTGGGGTGCCATTGCCTTCTCCCTATATAGGATGAAGTATCTATAATTATTAAAAACAGGTTAAATAAAATCATATATATTTTTTAAAAACTAAAAATATAATATTTTCTCCCCTTCCCTTTATCCTCTTCACTTCCTCTCTTATCATCAAAATTAATCTCATTTGGAGAAGGAAATGTCAACCCAGTCTGGAATCCTTGCCTGGAAAATCCCATGGACAGAGGAGTATGGCAGGCTACAGTCTGCGGGGTCACAGATGAGTCAGACACGGCTTAGTGAGTAAACAACAACAAGCTATTTTATATAAGCTGGATAAACAAGGTCTCACTGTACAGTACAGGTAACTAAATTAAACATTCTGTGATAAAGCATAATGGAAAAGAATATTACAAAGAAGATAGCCACGTATAACTGAATCACTTTGCTATACTGCAGAAATTGACACAACATTGTAAATAAAGTATACTTCAACACAATTAAAAAAAAAACACCAATATTACACTGTATTAATGCATATAGATGAAATTTAGAAAGACAGTAATAGTGATCCTATATGCAAGACAGCAAAAAAAGACACGGACATGAAGAACAGCCTTTTGGCCTCTGTGGGAGAGGGCAAGGGTAGGGTGATGTGAGAGAATGGCAGTGAAACATGTCCATTGCCAGGTGTGAAACAGATGGCCAGCGCGAACTCGACGCACGCTGCAAGGCCCCTGAAGCAGGTGCTCTGGGACGGCCCAGATGGGTGGGATGGGGAAGGAGGTGGGGGCTCAGGATGGGGGCACACATGCACACCTATGGCTTCCTGGCAATGTATGGCAAAAACCACCATATACTGTAAAGTAATTAGCCTCCAATTAAAAATGTAAAATATAGTTAAAAATAAAATGAAAAAAATAATAAAGTCACTTTTAAAAACAAAAAGTAACCTCCTTAAATGAAGTTTTTTAATTTTATAAAAATAAAATTTTTAAAGAAGAATAAAAGTCCTTCCAAGTTGTTAATAGTAATCTGCCTTCTTTTGTGTCTCTTGAAAGAGTATGTCCTACAGTTCTGTGCACAAGTAAAGGTGAGCGTAAATAGAGAAGCTAAATGTTCATTCTCTCATTTCTATTTTCAAAACCCCCAAACTGATCGAAGGTGAGGAACAGGCAAGCCCATCTAAGACATGGTTCTACTTGGACAGTCAGCGGCCACGTTCAGGTCGTGTCTCCGAGGCTGTAACCACTCCCTGAGGCCTTGAGCACACAGCAGGGGATCCTCAGATAGTCAGCCTTGCCTTCAGAGACTCTTCCTTATTCTATTAGGGATACAAACTGAAATGTGTGTGTGTGTGCGTAACACAGAGAGTGTGCACCCCCCATACTTTTATAACTTCTTTTTTAAACAATTTTTAATTGAATTATACTTAATTCATAATGCATTAGTCTCATATACACACATGCATTTGTATCTGTATGCTTATATTTCTTCTTTTTTAGATTTTTGTCCTTCTGGGTTATTACAAGATATTGAGAAGAGTCCCCTGTGCTGCTCAGTAGATCCTTGCCGGTGATCTATTTCATATACAGTCATGTGCGTATGTTGATTGCAAACTCCTAAAATTCATCCCCTTCCCCATAAACTCTTCTTTGCAAACCAATCTTTTTCAAGGCACACCTTCAGAATCTCTCAAGAAGAGAACCATTTCAGCCCCATTGAGTTCTTTTCACTTTTTATGTTGAACACACACGTTAATACAAATAGCTCCAAGAGAGGAACATCGCTCTGAACACTGAAACTTGAGTCCCAGAGATGAACAAGATGGTCTACCAGCGCAGGGCTCAGTAGCTGAGGGGTGTTTGGAGTTTTGCTGGTCGAGACAGATGACTACAACCTGTTGAGTACAGTTCCTGCTGGTGGGGCCGGCTCCGCGTCTGCATAACCTGGGTAACAGTGTCTACAACGCTGCCGGAGGATGGAAAGGCTATAGGGTACATGAGGCTCAGCAGGCAAATGCAGGTGTTTGTTCTTTATCTGACAAGAGCTCTAGGAAATGTCTTTTTAAAGGTAATTTTACTAACAATGTGAAAAACGGAGGCTCAAAAGGGGTTAATAATTTACTCAACCACAAATAAGGGATGAAACCAAGATTCAACATGATGTTTTGTCTGGAAGCCTTCTCTCGTTGTTACAGCACCACGTTCATCCTGACATGTTTTACGTGCGTGTCAGTATCCTCATGTCTAATAAGAGCTGTGATATACTAAGAAATTCTCCATGTTGGGTCCTGGGTTAAATGTATGAATTTTATATTCTTGCAACAGACACCTGCAGACATGGGTATATTTGCTACTTCAGTTTGACAGACAGAGAGATTGCAAAAAAAGAAAGTCGAAGCAGCAAATTTGCTCAGGCTCAAGTTGGAAGTGAGCTTAGAGGTGGAGGAAATGTTCAGGCCAATTGGTCCGAGTCTGGAGTCGCTGGCCTGAGCGGCCAGAACCCTGGCTTCCCGGGTCTGCCAGGGGTGCTCTGGGGTCAGTGGGGTGGGCCAGCCAGGCGCGGTGCTGGCCTCCACCCTCTGCCTTTCCAGGGCCCCACATCCCGCCCGCGCTCTGCCCGCCGTGGTCCTCACGTGGAGGTCACGGCTGGCGCCCCGGCTGTGGTCAGCGGGAGGGATGGCCACCACCAGGACCTTCACCCGTCACCTGCCCTGGTCCCAGGCCCCGAGCTGGACCTCAGGCTTGACCCTGGAGACATGCTTTATTGCTTTATTTGTTTCTCATCTAGGCAGAGGACCCCGCCTGGCCTTCGGTGATGGTTTTGTCCAGTTGGGCATTTCTGCTTTCTCGGTAGTTGCTTATTTTTACTGCTTTATCGTTGCCTTTTATTGAGTAATTTTTTTCTCACTTCTTTTACCTTGTTTGTCTCTCTCTTATCTATAACTTTTTCACGGCAAATCAGAAGTGACAGCTTCAGATGCGAAGCCTGACCCCAGTGGCGTGGGGAAGGTTGGTGTCATCTCATTAGTTTTGTTAGCTCAGCAGAGCCCAAGTGACTCAAAGCCTCTCAGAGCCCCACTAGTCAGGCTGCCGCTAAAGGAATTCCAGAAATGTCTCCCTTTGTAGCCAAGCCCCTCAGATGCACAGTGAGAAGCTGAGCCGGGAGGGACCCTGCTCAGCTCAGTGTGTTTCACACATGCTTCCCCTGCCCGCAGCCTGGCCAGGCTCCCCCTCCACCCCTGCTCACAGGAGCCCCTCTTCTCTAGTAGTCCACCATGACGTGAACCCCCATCAAACCTCCCCTGGGTTCCCTGTCCTATCCTGGGGACACACAACGGGGTCCTCAGTGCCAGCCCCTCATCAACACCTTCACCCATGTGCTCACCTGAATTTCAAAACCTGGCCCTACTGGGCTTCCCAGGTGGCGCTAGTGGTAAAGAACCCAGCTGCCAATGCAGGAGATAGAAGAGACACGGGTTCAGTCCCTGGGTTGAGAAGATCCCCTGGAGGAGGGCGTGGCAACCCACTCCAGTATTCTTGTCTGGAGAATCCCATGGACAGAAGAGCCTGGAGGGCTACAGTCCATGGGGTGGCAAAGAGTCAGACATGACTGAGCAACTGACACACATTCCAGCATAAAATTACACACACACAAAAATTAAAAAAGGAAAACCAGTCATTGAATTGAGGCCCAAATTAAAGCTGGTGTGACTCAGCTTGGCCTGATCCTATCTGCAAAGACCTGATTTCCAAGTAAAGACCTGGTTTCCAAGTAAGGCCATTTTTTGAGGTTCTGGGTAGGATGCATTTGGGGGGGATAATCAACCCAGTATGGCTGAATAGCACAGGTATGTCTTTTCTCTTAAAGACATGCTGCAGTAGGATTGTGTATAAAGAAAGTGAGAGTGAAATCGCTCAGTTGTGTCCAACTCTTTGTGACCCCATGGACTAGAGCCCACCAGGCTCCTCTGTCCATGGGATTCTCCAGGCAAGAATACTGGAGTAGGTTGCCACTACCTCCTCCAGGGGATCTTCCCGACCCAGGGATCGAACCCAGGTCTCCCGCACTGCAGGCAGACTCTTCAGCGTCTGAGCCACCAAGGTCTCCTACTGTGTAAGAAGGCTCTTTCCTCTTAGTCACAGCGAGCTGATCTTTAGCAAAGCAGTGAAGGCTGTGGGGAAGGCTGAGTACAGCTAGCTCCGCTCGGCCTGGAGATGAGCCCCAGGCTCTTCCCATTCTAGAAGGCAAGAAACCTCACCTTCTTTAGATCATGAAGTTAAAAATTTTTTTTTCAAGCAAAATTATTCCACAAATATTTTGTCAAAGTTACTCTGCTGGGCTGGGCTCCGCCCTGAAGACACAGAGGATCCCATCCATGGAGTCAGGAAATTCATGGTGATGGGAGGATGTAGGGTCCAGGACAGAATGAAAGAGTGGAGACGATGCTCCTGCAACCTCGGCAGTGACGTGAACCTCTGGAAGAATGAGGGGTGATCTCTGCATGGGGATGGGGGAGGCTGACCACAGAGACAGCCCCCGGGGAGGCTGTGGGGGCAGGAGGACAGGTGGGACAGGGAGCTGACAGCCTGTGGCCGTCAGGTGTGGCCGTGCTGGGCAAGGGGCCTGGGGGACCTGAGGACTGTGTCCTGGAAGCATAACCGGGATGGACTGGGAGAGATCTGAGTCAGGAACCAAGGTCAGCTGCTTCTGGGAGAGGCATGAGAGAGTGGAGCCTGGGCCGGGGGCGGGGGGGGAGCAAGAGGGGACCCCAGGAGTGAGAGAGCGGGACCTGTGGGGACAGGAGGGGACCCTGGAGTGAGAGAGTGGGGCCTGGGAGGCAGGACAGACCCTGGGTTGGGAGAGCAAAGCCTGACAGGAGGAGACGGTGCAGCTATGGGTTGGGAGCTGGAGGGGACCCGGCGGGGAAGGAAAGAACACCTGGAGGAGGGGGAAGGGGAGCATCTTGGACGCAGCCCGGCAGGCGATGGGGAGGAAGGAGGAGGCGTGAGGAAGCTCTGATGCAGGAGACTCAGCCTTCCAGGGTCAGGAAAGAGTGTGAGGGCCTCCCTTCTTATCGCACCTCCTTTCCATGAAATCAGGATGCGAGCCCAGCCGTCACAGGTGAGGATGCGCTTGGGCTTGGAGACACGCGGAAGCGGAGGGGCCGGCCCCCCTGAGAGTGGGCAGCGGCCTGCGGCCCCAAGCAAGCAGCGAGGCCCCGGGTTTGGGGGCACCAGTCTGCAAGCCCTGAGTCCACAGTGGGGTTGCCCAGCACATTGCGTCCTCTCCTTTACTTCACAAGTCCGTGCTTCTGCAAAGATTGAAAGAGCAAAATTAGACCCTCAGAAGGAAGGAAGAAAAGCAGGCCTGGCATTCCTGTTGCACTCTGAGCATCTCTGAGCATCAGGACTCAGGAAGGTTTTCCTCTCATGGAAATCCAGAGCCGTGGCTGGAGGGAGGCCGCGGCCCTGCCTGTGGCCTGGGGGGAGGGCGCTGCACCCCCGGCCAGCTGCTCAGGTATCGCCTGGAGGGCCGGCTGGCCCCCCATGGCCAGGGCAGGGTGCCCGTGGAGACGCACCATGTACGTTTCTTGTGCACCCCAGCACTTGTCAGCAGAGATGTACAACCTACCCCTACCACACACACACACACACACACTCACACACTCTCACACACACACGCTCACACACACAGACACTCACATACAACACCACACACTCACACATGCTCACACACTTACACACACTCACACTCACATGCACTCACACACACACCACATACACACACTCTCTCACATACACACTAACACAGAGACACACACCACACACACACATGCTCACACACAGACACTTATACACACACTCACACTCTCTCACATGCTCACACAGTCACACACACAAATACACACACTCACACACACCTCACACACATTCACATATACATTCACACACACACACGTACACACACATTCACACACACACTTACACATACACTCACACACACACATACACTCACACAACACTCACATACCACACACACACACCTCACACACACTTTCACATACACACTCTCACACACACAAATACACATACCACACACACACACCTCACACACACATTCACACACACCCCACACACACATACACATACACACTCACACACACTCACACATACACTCACACACTCACACATACACATACACTCACACACACACACTCTCACACATACACATACACTCACACACACACATACATACCCTCACACACACACACACACTCACACATACACTCACACACACATATACATCCTCACGCACACACATTCACACACACATCACACACTTTCACATACACACCCTCATACACACAAATACACACTCTCACACACACACCACACACACATTCACACACACACCTCACACACACATTCACATACATACACACTCACAAACACCACACACTCACACATATACATACACACACACATACACACCCTCACACACACTCACACAGTCACTCAGAAACACATACACTCACATGTCACACACATTCACACATACACTTCACACACACATTCATATACACACTCTCACACACACTCACACACTCACTCACAAGCACACACTCACACACAGACACTCACACATGCACACCCACATCTCACATCCTGGCCCGGACTGCCTCTCTCCTCCGCTGACTCACAGGATGAAGCAATGAAATTCTTCCTAATCAAAGAGACAGATGAAATGCGTTTATTAATACCCGTCCCGTCAGGGTGATTGGAAACGAGTGATTATAAGATCCAGCCCATTTTCTCACAGACAGACCCCTCTTGGAGAGGCGTCTGGGGGCAGGAGCTCCCGGGAAGTGGGCGTGGAAGCATCTGGAAGCTGTTTGAGATGCGGATTAGGAGCTGGGCTGCACACAGACAGCGCCTGCAGGCGCTGCAGCCACACAGGCTCACTCCGCGGAGGGGAAAATAGAGCGCTTGTTTACAGTGCTACTCGTCCCCTTCGCTTGTTATCTGTTTATTTCTTCCTTGGTTCTCGCTGCCCTGCCATCCGTGTGCAATGAAGTCTGCACAGACCTGCCAGCTGTGGGGCTGGGTAACCGTTCCCACCCCGCAAGCTGTCGGGCGCTGCTGGCAGGGAGTTGGGCCCTACATGGTGTTCATGACGTCTTCCTGGTTGCCGTGTTTAGCAAATGCGGGGAAAAAATGGTTTGGTCTTTTTACTGTCGACTGGCCAAAGAAAGCAAAAGAGAAACTTGGACGAGGAGAAGGCGTCTGCAGAGACACACATGCACATGGGTGCACACACAGAGCACACATCCACCCACGTGAACACAGGCACACATGCGTTCTCACACTCGCCCACACACCCAAACACAATGACCACTGTCAGCTCTCCCATTACTGGTTCAACTCTTTATCAGTCCCCAAACATGAAGAACTGTACTGTTAGGTCTCCAGCCTCTCCATCTGGAAAACATCCTCTGGGGGCCTTTCTATGAACATTGCCAAATTCAAGAATGTCTAAGCTGCGGTTGTTTTCACCAGCGCTTATCTCTTTAACAACAGCAGAATGCTTTCCTTTCTTCCCAAAGCATTCAGAAACCGTCACGCGACGTGACAGTGGGTTACCCTAAGTTGGTGATAGGAGCTGTGGCCTTTCCTCGCTAAGGAAAAGTCATCAGGTTTAATTTTTTTTTTTTTTTTAAGTCAAACAGTAAGTGGGCGGACTTGACAGGAAACTGATGCGTGGGGCGGCCTACAAGGCTAAGTTTGGGACAGGCCACCGTGTGCTGGGAAAGAGTCAAGGGAGGGTCCCTGGCACCCCGCTCTGCCTCTGGCCCTTGGGGCGACCCTGGGTGAGGGAGATCACTGTGCCTCACTCTTCTCACTGTGAGATGGGAGCCCTTGTGACAGGATCCTCTGAAGAGAGATGCTCCCTGTAAAACAGTCAGAAGAGAGACCAACACACCCTCCGTGCTTGAGAGGCAGTCACTGTTTCCCAAGCAAACTCTTATCAGGGTCTCCTCTCTCTCGCCCAACAGGATGTTGCTGCTGGATTTCTTGTCTCTGCCCTTTTCTGGCTTGTGAGGGCAGAAATCCCACACTTGAGCTTTACTGTCTGGAGTTGGGGTCGGCATGCTTCTGTGAAGGATCAGGGCAGAGGGTGCAGGTTTCGGGGACCTAGTGGTTGCGGTCATTCTGCTGCAGAGCAGCCCATGACGTATGCACAATAATGCCTGAGGTGCGTGTCAATAAAACTTTATTAGCAAAGCAGCTGAAGGGCTGGACTGGGCCCATAAGCTGTTGGCCAGCAGTTGGACTAGAGATTTTTCTCGGCACTGAGCAGCTTCTGTGGATATCACATTTATTTTCGATAAAAGTCTGCTTCCTAAGTCAAGAGTTTGAGATAAACATATACACAGTACTAAGGAGACCCAGGTTTGATCCCTGAGTTGACAATATCCCCTGGAGAAGGAAATGGCAACCCACTCCAGTATTCTCGCCTGGAAAATTCCATGGAGAGGGTATCCTGGCGGGCTACAGTCCACAACATTGCAAAGAGTCAGATATGACTGAGTGGCTAACACTTTCACTTTCACATATAAAATAGATAACTAACCAGGACTTACTGTATAGCATAGAGAATTATATTGAATACTCTAAGGTGTAACCAAACAAAACTTTTTGAATTGCCTAGTTTTGTTCCATGACCAGAAAATACCCCTCTTATATTAATGCTTAATATATGTTTTTACCTCACGTCCAAGGAACAGTGGCTGTGTGGGTGCAGGAGGGCCGAAAGGAGCTACTTCACGTTCAAGGTCAGGAGGGCTGGCCGTGAGGAGATACCCCTCATCCAAGGTAAGGAGCAGCAGCTGTGCTTTGCTGGAGCAGCCGTGAAGAGATANACTGCAGTGGCTTCCCTTGCGGAGCATGGGCTCTCGGTGCGTGGGTTTCGTAGCTGTGGTATATGTGGGCTCAGTGGTTGCACCTCCTGGGCTCTAGAGCACAGGCTCGATAGTTGGGGCGCACGGTGTTCGTTGCTCCCTGGTATGTGAGATCTTCCCAGATCAGGGATCAAACCAATGTCTCCTGCATTGGCAAGCGGATTCTTTACCACTGAGTCGGCAGGAAAGCCCCTCGTAATTTTGATTTGCATTTCTGCAATAATTCAAATTGTTATTCTTAATGACGAGTAGTCTTCCCCAGTGATGAAGGACATTCCATTCTGAGGAAGCCTATCCTGTTCTTGATGGTATTTTATATTCACTTAGTTAACATTTGAAGGCTGTACTGTGCTGTTTTATGTTATGTGCTAAGAATAATTTGTCAGCAAGATAAGAGCTTGTATTTATATATGTATTTGGATGGACAAACACAAACTGACACTTTCAAATAAGAATGCTATGAAAACCAGAAAATGGTAATTTGATAGTAACTATATACTTGAGTTATAAAACGTTAGTTGCTCAATTTTAGAAGTAATGTGAATATTTTGTCTCTTGCCTGTAAGAACTTGCAGTGTGAACTGAGTATGCCACATAGCTTTCTTTAGATACTAAAAATTTAATCTTCTGAAGCAATCTGGAAGTCTCAATATAGTTAAATGTGTAAACCAAGCAAAAGATCTGGAAATAGATTTTTCTTAACAGTTAAGAATTTTATTACATAATTGTACCATATAATGCATTTTAGAGGATAACATTGTTATTAATGCTATAGTTTGCAGTATTATGTAGACTGGATTTAAAAATTTCTCATTAGTTACCATTGTGGGAGACCAAACGAAATCAATCTTATGTGAAAAATGTTTTAATGTTGAGTTCTTTTGAAAAACATGATGAAAATGAAACATTTACAACAGTGTATCTTTATATACAAGATTTGTGGATGATTACCGATGTGTTTACTGGTCTTTGTAAAAGTTTCCTGGTTGTCACTGTAGGGAAATTATCTCTCGGTTCAGTAGCTCAGTCGTGTCTGACACTTTGCAACCCCATGGACTGCAGCACACCAGGCCTCCCTATCTGTCATCAGCTCCCAGAGTTTACTCAGACTCATGTCCATCAAGTCAGTAATGCCATCCAACCATCTCATCCTCTGTCGTCCCCTTCTCCCACCTTCAATCTTTGCCAGCATCAGGGTCTTTTCCAGTGAGTCATTTCTTTGCATCAGGTGGCCAAAGTATTATTGGCGTTTCAGCTTCAGCATCAGTCCTTCCAATGAATAGTCAGGACTAATTTCCTTTAGGATTGACTGGTTGGATGTCCTTGCAGTCCAAAAGACTCTCAAAAGTCTTCTCCAACGCTGCAGTTCAAAAGCATAGATTATTTGGCTTCAGCTTTTTTTATGGTCCAACTCTCACATCCATACATGACTACTGGAAAAACCATAGCTTTGATTATAGGGACATTTGTCAGCAAAGTGATGTCTCTGCTTGTTAATATTTTGTCTGGGTTTATCATAGCTTTTCTTCCAAGGAGCAGGGGTCTTTTAGTTTCATGGCTGCAGTCACTGTCTGCAGTGATTTTGGAATCCAAGAAAATAAAGTCTGTCATTGTTTTCATTTTTCTTCCATCTATTTGTTATTAAATGATGGGATTGGATGCCATGATCTTAGTTTTTTGAATGTTGAGTTTTAAGCTAGCTTTTTCACTCTCCTCTTTCACCTTCATCAAAAAGCTCTTGAGTTCCTCTTTACTTTCTGCCATTAGGGTGGTGTCATCTGCATATCTGAAGTTATCAATAATTTTCACAGCAGTCTTGACTGCAGCTTGTGCTTCATCCAGCCCAGCATTTCACATGATGTACTCTGCATATAAGTTAAATAAGCATGGTGATAACATACAGCCTTGACGTTCTCCTTTCCCGATTTGGAACCAGCCCGTTGTTCCGTGTCCGGTTCTTAGTGTTGCTTCTTGACCTGCATACAGGTTTCTCAGGAGGCAGATAAGGTGGTCTGGTATTCCCATCTCTTGAAGAATTTTTCACAGTTTATTGTGATCCACACAGTCAAAGGCTTTGGTGCGGTCAGTGAAGCAGAAGTAGATGCTTTTCTGAATTCTCTTGCTTTTTCTTTGATCCAGGGGTGTTGGTGATTTGGTTTGTCTGCCTTTTCTAAATCCAGCTTGTACATCTGGAAGTTCTTGGTTCGTGTACTGTTGAAGCCTAGCTTGAAGGATTTTGAGCATTACCTTGCTGTCAGGTGAAATGAGTGCAATTGTGCAGTAGTTTGAGGATTCTTTGGCATTGACCTTCCTTGGGATTGGAATGAAAACTGACCATTTCCCGTTCTGTGGGCACTGCTGAGTGTAAGTTAATGAGTCAGAAATCATTATTTTAGGGGACTTTGCTGGTTGCCCAGTGGTTAAGACTCTGCTTCCACTGGGGTGCATGGGTTCAGTACCTGGTTGGGGAACCTGGATCCTGAATGCAGTGGGGGCATAGCCAAAAAAGAAAAATCATAATTTTTTGGACAGATTGGCTACTGGTGTTTCACAGAGCTACTGTTAAGGCTCATTAGAGCTGTTTCTCGGACTTTGTGAACCCATAGTTGCACATTTTACGTTGGAACCCATATATTCTATGTATGGAAGAGTTTTCTTGAACATTGTTTATCCCTTTGTTCTATATGTCCTTATAGTTTCTTTTTATTTAAAAACTGATTGTAAGGTACTAAACTGATTGTGTTCTAGCTGTTTAAAAAAAAGTTGCTGGCTTGCACTTTCTGAGATGTTGGAATATCTTTAAGTTTTGTTTTAATTTTTTTGTTTATGCTTCCTTTTTTTTTTTTTTAGTAGAAATATAGTTGATTTAACATGTTGTTAACTTCTGTTATGCAGCAAGGTGACTCAGTGATAGACATATATTCATTCTTTTATATATATATGTAAATTTCCATTTTCTTTTCTATTATGGTATACAGGAGATTGGATCTAGTTCCCTGTGCTATGCACCAGGATGTTGTTTATTTATTCTAAATGTAATAGTTTATATCTGCTACCCCCAAACTCCTAGTCCATCCCTTGTCATCCTCCCACGTGCCCACTTGGCAACCACAAGTCTGTTCTCTGAGCCTGTTTCTGTTTTGTAGATAGGTCCATTTGTGCTATATTTAATTTATTTTCCTCCTCACTATATATATATTATTGAAGTATAGTTGACTTGCAGTGTTTCAGGTGCACACCAGGGTGATTCAGTTGTACATATACACGTATTATTTTTGAAATTATTTTCCATTATAGGTTATTAAAAGATATTGATTATAGTTCCCTATGCTATACAGTAAACCTTTGTTGCTTGTTGCATATCTGTTTTTGAATTAGAAAGCTAGCATTCTGTTAATACTAAGTCAAACAAGTGGAATCAGAATGTCATGAGTTTTTTAGGCAAAAGTTCGTACGTTTTCTAAAACATATAAATATTGGAAAGCTTTTCTTGATAAAGACTTAAAGAACATTAAAAAAAAAGAGATGGAGAAATTCGAAAGCATAAACTAAATGAGATGGGAGCACTGAATATGAGATAGAAAAAGTGAAGCGAACTAGGTAAGAGTGAAAGATCGTCATATAGTCCAGTGGTTTAAATGTGCCTGCTTATTAGAGACACATCCGGATCTCTGGAGGGAAAAGCAATACCTGGGCATTTGTATGTTTTAAAAAATTTGAAGATAATTCTGATATGCATCTATGTGGATTTTTAAAAAATGATTACATTTTTTCCTATTGTACCTTTGATACAGAGTTCTATTATTTTTCTGTTGACCGCCTCTGACACAATGGTATAAGTGAGTAATAATTACATAATTACAGTAGTAAAAGGTATTTATCAGTTTTCACAGTAGTTAGAAAACATAAAAATAAAAGATAATTACAGTTGCAAGCAATAATGGGAACATGATTAAGTTAACAATATAAAATAACTACATAGCTTGTGTGGTCAAGCTCAGTGATACGGTAAGTGGAAGTACATACAAGCACATGTTTTCATCCACCCAGCCAGTCTGTGTCTTTTGGTTGTTGCATTTAATCCATTTACATTTACGGTAATTATCCATATGTATGATCCTATTACTGTTTTCTTAATTGTTTTGGGTTTGTTTTCTTCTCTTGTGTTTCTTGCCTTTAGCATTTGTTGTAAATCTGGTTTGGTGGTGCTGAATTCTCTTAACTTTTACTTGTTTGGAAAGCTTTTGATTTCTCCATCAAATTTGAATGAGAGTCTTGCTGGGTAGAGTATTCTTGGTATAGCTTCTTCCCTTTTCATCATTTTAATATATTGTCCTTTTGGCTTGTAGGGTTTCTGTTGAGAATTCAGCTGATCGCCCAATGGGAGTTCCCTTTTATATTTTTTTGTCCTTTTTCCCATCGCTTTTAATATATTCCACTTCTAGTTCAGTTACTCAGTCATGTCTGACTCTTTGTGACCCCATGAACTGCAACACGCCAGGCCTCCCTGTCCATCAGGAACTCCCAGAGTTTACCCAAGCTCATGTCCATTGAGTCGGGGATGCCATCTAACCATCTCGTCCTCTGGGATCCCCTTCTCCTCCTGCCCTCAATCTTTCCCAGCATCAGGGTCTTTTCAAATAAGTCAGCTCTTCGCATCAGGTGGCCAAAACATTGGAGTTTCAGCTTCAACATCAGTCCTTCCAATGAGCACTCAGGACTGATTTCCTTTAATTGGACTGGTTGGATCTCCTTGCAGCCCAAGGGACTTGCAAGAGTCTTCTCCAACACTACAGTTCCAAAGCATCAATTCTTCTTAATATATTACCTTTGTCTTTAATTTTTGTCGGTTTGATTCCCGTGTGTGATCATGCACACTGCTGGCCCACATCTCTGCAGGTGGCCTTCCGGCACACAGTAGTCCTGCTTCAGTCGCTAGTCTCTGCTCCATCTTCTGGACCTTAGTGTGCACAGAACTTTGTTTGTGGCCCAAGACTGAAGTCTCTGTTTCCCGCAGTCTGTGGAAGGCCTGTGATCAAATCCCGCTGGCCATCAAGGCCAGATTCCCTGGGGATTCCCAGGATTTGAGTGCCATATTTTAGATACCACATGTAAGTTCTATCTCATATGGTATTTGTCTTTCTCTGTCTGACCTCGTTTAATGTGAAAATCTCTCATTGTATCCATGTTGCTGCAAATGGCATTATTTTGCTCTTTTCTATGGCTGAGTGGTATTCCATTGCATATGGATGCATATCTTCTTCACCTGTTCATGTATCGATGTGAGAGTTTGACTGTGAAGAAAGCTGAGCACTGAAGAATTGATGCTTTTGAACTGTGGTGTTGGAGAAGACTCTTGAGAGTCCCTTGGACTGCAAGGAGATCTAACCAGTCCATTCTAAAGGAGATCAAGGTATCATTGGAAGGACTGATGCTGAAGCTGAAACTCCAGTACTTTGGCCACCTCATGTGAAGAGCTGACTCACTGGAAAAGACTCTGATGCTGGGAGGTATTGGGGGCAGAGGAGAAGGGGATGACAGAGGACGAGATGGTTAGATGGCATCACTGACTCGACGGACATGAGTTTGAGTAAACTCTGGAAGTTGATGATGGACAGGGAAGGCTGGTGTGCTGCAATTCATGGGGTTGCAAAGAATCGGACACGACTGAGTGACTGAACTGAACTGAACTGAACTGATATGTTTTTACTCAGAATCTTTTATGGTACTTTATTGATGATGC
This sequence comes from Oreotragus oreotragus, assembly GCA_006410675.1. NCBI lineage: Eukaryota > Metazoa > Chordata > Mammalia > Artiodactyla > Bovidae > Oreotragus > Oreotragus oreotragus. Next base: position 173,549 of record SJYX01006230.1, read on the forward strand.
AGATACACAGCAAATATTAACACTCGGTACATGAAATGAAGATCTCTTTATGGTGCCTTACTAGTATACATCAGTTATAATTATTTGGTATCTTTAGGCAGATCTGTTTCAGAACTGCTAGAATTTCCTGCATCTTCCTTACCTTCACCACTTACTTCTAAAAGAAAGTAGCTAGTAAATTGTAGACTGATCGTCACATTTATTAAGTTTAATGACACCCACCCAAAAAAGGCTTTGAAAATTGATGTACAGCCAAAAAAAAATCAAGTCGTATGCCTGCTTACATTTGAGAATACATCTAATGGCTTTAGACAGGGTGGGATTGATCATGCTGTTATTTAGAATTTATGTGCACTTTACATTTTGTGAGTGGTTTATGACTTTGAGTGCTTCATTGTAGGGCCCCTGGGTAATAAGTCAACGTGAGGAAACTGAGGCCTGCTGCCTTTGAGTGAGCCCCTGACATCTGCAGCCACTGACTCACCAATAAGCCATACAAGCTGATCCACTCCAGTCTCCACCACGGTATGTAAAACTTTGGTCTTAAGACACAGAGAAGAATCATACACATACTTGATTCTTCATTCATTGCTCATTAAGTTGGCATGGAGCATCTTAACTGGTATTATACACACACACACACGCACACACACACACAGCAGATAGCACCTGGCAGATGGCAGATAACTTATGATCTATGTAGCAAGATGTCTGGAGAGGGTGATTCTCGTGTTGACCTAGTTAGTGAGTTAAAAACATCCCATGACACCCAAGTGTCTCCACCTCCCATCTTACTGATCTTTAGGTGCTTGGGCAGGCCCTGGCCTCCTCATGGTCAAGGGACCTCAGGAGCCTCAGGCGCCTCAGGCATCACATCTTCACCAGATCTGGCAGAGAAAAAAGAGATCATGTCATCTTTTGGGCTGTTTTTTGTCAAAATAGAAAATGCTTCTCAGAGCATTCCCAACAAATTTATCCTAATGTCTTATTGAACAAAATAAAGTTGCAAATCCACATTAAAATCTTTGGAATCTGTGAAAAGAGATGTGACCATTGTGAGTAACAGTTAATTTCCTCTGCAGCCTTCATTCCACTTGTGGTATACCCACAGGATTTGGGGGTCATAACCCGAACATCTTCAGGAGGCCATTGCTCTACTCACACATGAACTGTGAAGCCTGAAACAGTCATTAATGCACAGCAGAACAGTTTAGCTAGTAAAGAAAAGTAAAATAAAATCATAAAATATATTAATGTAATACAAAGAAAACAGGAGGACAGGGAAACAATGAGGCACGTGGTGAACAAATGTCAAATAAAACTCTAACAAGGTCAATAATTATGAAATGAGATTGGTCCAAATAACAAATGAAAAGATTGAGGTTTTCAGATTGGTTAAAAGATAGCCTCTTTCCCTCCCTCTTCCCCCCATGCATAAAGACACAAATAGATTGAAAATAAAATGTCAGAAAATTATATATCATGTTAACATTAATTAGAAGAAAGTTGGTGTCAGTATACAGATATACAAGTAGATTTCAGAGAAAATAATTTTACCAGATAAAAAAGAAGTTCCTTTTACAGTGATAAACACTCAGTTTAACAGCAGGACATAACAATTCTAAACACTTATAAACTTAACAATGTAGCTTCAAAATACCTGAACCAAAATCTCATAGTACTTCAAGGAAAAATAGACATGTTGACAATTAAATGTCAGAGATTTCCTTACCCCACCTAGGTAGTTTCTGGAAGAATTAGACAGAAAATCAGTAAGAAATAGAAGAACTGACCAGCATTATTGACCAAACTGACCTCATTGATATTAACAGAACATTCTACCCAATAAGAGCAGAGTGCACATTCTTTTCAAGTGCACACAGATAATTGACTATGATAGACTCTACACTAGGTCATAACGAAGACCTGAAGATATTTAAAAGGGTTCAATTTATACAGGTTAGTTCTCTGACAACAACAGGATAAAATTAGAATTTAGTAACAAAGAAAAAGGGAGAATTCCTAACTCTCTGAAAGTGAAACAATACATTTCTAAAATGCCCATAGGTCAAAGAAATGAAAGAGTAGAAACGCTAGATGGTACAAAAATCTAATTCCTGCTGAAGGATTATTTAAGGTGAAAGGAGCAGCCCTGAATGTTTATATTGGAAAGAAAGATCAAGCTCAACTCAGTGGCCTTAGCTTCCACATTAAGGAAGTAGAGGAGGACTTCACCAGTGGGAACTTGATAAAGGACATTAATAAAATAATTTCAGCTAACAGCACACCTAATAGTGAGAGATGATTGCTGTTCCAATAAGATCAGGAATAAAACAAGAATGTCCTCTCCCAGAATTCGTGTTCAACTTTGAACTGGGGATTCTAGCCAGTGTGCTAATTCAAGGAAAAGAAATGATAGGCATCCAGATTGGAAAAGAGGAAACACAAGCATCTGTGTTTGAATCTACAGAAGCTTCCGTGTGCAAAATCCAGAGACAGAGGCAGGTGCTGGGGAGGGTGTGGAGCAACAGGAACCCTCATGACAGCTGGCAGGGGTGCAAAATGCTGCCACCACTTTGGAAGACAGTTTGGTGGTTTCTTATAAAATTAGACATTGTCTCACTCCATGATACCAGATTTGGTATCTAAGAGACCTGAAAATTTATGCCCATGCAAAAACTCGTAAGTGGATGTTTATAGCAGCTTCGTTCATAAGCGCCAGCACTATGGAGGAACCAAGATGACGCTCAGAAGGTTAATAGAGAAACAATCTGTGTTGCATCTAGAACATGGAATACAGGAGGAGCTAAAAAGCCTCTTGATGAAAGTGAAGGAGGAGAGCGAAAAAGTTGGTTTAAAGCTCAACATTCAGACAACGAAGATCATGGCATCCGGTCCCATCACTTCATGGGAAATAGATGGGGAAAAAGTGGAAACAGTGTCAGACTTTATTTTTTTGGGCTCCAAAATCACTGCAGATGGTGACTGCAGCCATGAAATTAGAAGACGCTTACTCCTTGGAAGAAAAGTTATGACCAACCTGGATAGTATATTCAAAAGCAGAGACATTACTTTGCCAACTAAGGTCCGCCTAGTCAAGGCTATGGTTTTTCCTGTGGTCATGTATGGATGTGAAAGTTGGACTGTGAAGAAAGCTGAGCGCCAAAGAATCGATGCTTTTGAACTGTGGTGTTGGAGAAGACTCTTCAGAGTCCCTTGGACTGCAAGGAGATCCAACCAGTCCATTCTGAAGGAGATCAACCCTGGGATTTCTTTGGAAGGAATGATGCTAAAGCTGAAACTCCAGTACTTTGGCCACCTCATGCGAAGAGTCGACTCACTGGAAAAGACTCTGATGCTGGGAGGGATTGAGGGCAGGAGGAGAAGGGGACGACAGAGGATGAGATGGCTGGATGGCATCACGGACTCGATGGACGTGAGTCTGAGTGAACTCCGGGAGATGGTGATGGACAGGCAGGCCTGGTGTGCTGCGATTCATGGGGTTGCGGAGAGTCGGACACGACTGAGCGACTGAACTGAACTGAACTGAAACAAGAAGTGAGCCATCAAGCCATGAAAAGATATGGAGGAAACTCCAAAATGTATTACTATATGAAAAAAGCCAATCTGAAAAGGCTGCATTGTGTATGATTCCCACTATAGGGCATGCTGGAAAAGGCAATATCATGGAACCAGTAAAATGATCATTAGTTTCCAGAGTTTAGAGGAGGGGAGTGGTGAAGAGCTATTTTATATGATACTATCACAGTGGGTACATGTCATTATACTAATTATATAACTATAATTATATTAATATCTGTCCAAACCCCATAAAATGTACAATACCCAGTGAACCCTAAAGTAAACTGTAGATCTGGGTGATATTGAAGGCCCATGTAGGTTCATGGATTATAGCAAATCTGGTGGGGTTGTTGAGAGTGGGGGTCTTCACACATGTAGGGGCTGGGGAAACTATATGGGAAATTTCTGTACTTTCTTCTTAGTTTTCCCGTGAACCTAAAACTGCTCTAAAGTACACGTATTTTTTAAAGTCAATATCTTCAGAAAACTTTGTAAATAGTGAGCTGGTATCTTTGACTATTTCAACCAAAGTCTCTAATATTTATCCTTCGATTTAGATACTTTTCCCCAAGAATAAAAAGCTATTGATTAAAAAGTTAACGGTGCAATTGAGATTTCATTACCTTCCCTATTGCTGCAATAGAAAACAATCCTCCGGGTTTGTTACACATACTTCTACCTTGATTTCCTTGTGTGTGTGTGTGTGTGTGTGTGTGTGTGTGTGTGTGTTTCCTTTAAAATTGTGTCTGTGAGTAAAGAACAGACTTGTGGTTGCCAAGGGGGAAGGGGTGGGGGAGGGCAGGATTGGAAGTTTGGGGTTAGCAAACTATTACATATAGGATGGATAAACAGGGAGCTATATTCAATATCCTGTGTAATGGGAAGCAATATGAAAACAAGCAGACGTGTGTATAACTGAGTCGCTTTGCCGTACTGCAGAAGTTAACGAAACAGCATAAATCGACCATACTTCAATGAAATTTTTACAAAAGAAGGTGTCTCTGCTCCTTCTGCTATTCAGAGTTTTTTGCACCGATGTGTATGTGCTAATTTAACAATACAGCGCACTTGAACGTGTCCCAAGATGTCCCTGACTTGTAACTTAACCTGTGGAAGGGGCGTAAGTCTATGGCTTAAAGAACGGTTTCATTTCCAGCTCTGCAAACCTTCGGGATGTGAGCCCCGGATTGAAGACACGCCTGCCACATGGCTGCACATTAGGATATTACTGCATAACGAATGCCTTGTTGACTGGAGTATAAAAAAGATTGATAATTTACAGAGAAAGTCAATCAATAAATAAACTGTCCCTAACCAGCTTGGGAGTTGGCAGAATGACATTCCATTATCCTGTCAGGCATATTGCAATCAAAAGTGTGACGCCCCAAGGGGCAGGGCACCCTGCCCACCGGCAGCTCGGGCCCTTTCCCCTCCTGGCGAGCCACAGCCGTCGAATTTCGTCTTTGCCCACAACCCGAGGTTCCCCATGTGCACGCCCCGCTCCCAGATCCATATTCAAGCGCCGCATCAGCCCACAGGGTGGGGCGGCCCAGGCTTGCTGGGTGGGATGGTGGCCCTGGTGACAGCAGGAGGTGACAGCGCTGTGTCACTGGACGCCTGACAGCTGATCCTCTGCAGACAGGGCTGTCAGAGGACCGGAGCCCTTCACGTGCACAAGTGAAATTAACTTCTGTTAGTCTGACATTTCCCACAATCAATACTCACAGGGCCCTTGTCTCCAGGATCAAAATTCATAAATCAAAAGCAGAAAGCATGAAATAAGGTATTTGATAAATCCATTAACTCGAGTGGCAGTGTACTTCTGTCACGCCATCCAGAGTACACTGGTGCCTGCCAGGCTTCCGTGGGGGTGGTGGGGCCTGGGGGACTTTGCACTGCTGTTTCCTAGGTTCTTGAACACACTGCTTACCAGACAACATTGTCGTCTCAAAGCAGCGATTTAATCGGTGTTCCTGCTCTGGGTTCCTGAACAAATGGAGAAAAAAAGCAATGTAGGGTTTGGCTTCTGGAGACGAAATGTAACTGATAGTGATTTTGCTGGATTCAGGTTCCCACTGGGGAAGTTTGTCTCCAGGGATACCATGGTGTGTGTGTGTGTGTACACACACTTACTATATACACTATTCGTGTGTATATACATATATTATGTGTACATATGTGTATACATGTGTATGTATGTATTTATACTATGTGTGCACACACATATATACACTCACTAAGTAAGTAAGTAAGTAAAGTCACTCAGTAGTGTCCGACTCTTTGCGACCCCGTGGACTGCAGCCCACCAAGCTCCTCAGTCCATGGGATTCTCCAAGCAAGAATACTGGAGTGGGTTGCCATTTCCTTCTCCAGGGCATATATACACTATGTGTGTATAATTACATTCACTCTATGTGCATACATATTTGCAATCTGGGTGTGTAGACACATATATGTACACACATATTCTATGTATTTGTGCATAAATATAATTTGCTGGTGGCACAGATGGTAAAGAATCTGCCTGCAGTGTGGGAGACCCAGTTTCTTCCTTGTGGCGGGAAGATCCCGTGGATGAGGGAATGACAACGCACTCCCGTATTCTTGGCTGGAAAATTCCATAGACAGAGGAGCCTGGCAGGCCACCATCCATGGGGTCGCAAAGAACTGGACACGACTGAGTGACTAACACTTTCACTTTTTCATAGATATGCTCTCCATGTACACACATGCACACACGTGTACACACATAGATGCATGCATGTATTTCTGTATGTGTATACATATCTGTACATCTGTACTCTGTGTGTGTGCTTGTACATATACGTAAATCCTTGAACCATCCGTGGCCCTCCCACCGGCCTGATGGGCACCCTGGGTTCGAGGTCCTCTGTGGGAAACCTGGAGGCTCACCATCTCTCTGTGGAAAAATAAGGAACGATTCTCATGGAGCGTTTCAGGGCTGCCCCCTCTCCTTGACCGCATCTCTCATGCGCTGCTGCTGTCAGAACTGGTTTATGGTTCCATGCAGCTGTTTTATGACAGGTAGCAGCCTCTTACTCTTTCTCTACGCTGAGCTATGAATTCAGACACTTTAAAGAATAATACTGAGTTACAATCCATAACGCTGCCTTCCCCGAGCTAGAGGTTTTCTCCACTCACTTAAGAAATGCCCAGGTCTGCAAATACTGCCTAGGGGAGTAGTGGGAATAGCTTTCATCTGAAAATGTAAAATCAGCAGGCCTTTGTTGAGGACTTAGAACATTCTGGGTGACACAGATTCCTTTAGATTCAGTCTGCGCAGAGCACTCATAGAACCTGCCTATTGAGTAAGATGACTGGGACTCCAGCACCGGAACTCAGTTCAGTTTAGCCTCACACTGTGCTTTCAAACTGTGCAGAGAGGAGACATTTCTCCCTGATACTAGGAGAAAAAATATCCCACAGATTCTTGGTTAATTTAGGGGGGAATACACTGTTCTATGGGCTTTCCAGGTGGCTCTAGTGGAAAAGATCCTGCCTGACAATACAGGAGACTTAAGAAACACGTTTGAGCTCTAGGTTTAGATCCCCTGGAGGTTTAGAAGATCACTCCAGGATTCTTGTCTGGAGAATCCCATGGACAGAGGAGCCTGGCGGGCTATGGCCCATAGAGTCTCAAAGAGTTGGACACAACTGAAGCAACTTAGCTCACAGGCACACGCACACACAGTTTTCTGCAGTATATGTACACGCAAGCATCTTCCCAACCTGAGAGTTCAAACTGTCCCTGATACTAGTCAACCTCCCCCTGTCCAGGGCATGCTGGCTGCAAGCAGGCACCTGTCCTCAGGCTGGGGATGGGGCTGGTTTTGCTCATTTCAAGGTCCACGTGCAGTGTCCATTTCTGACCCCTGGGCTGTGGGAGGAAGAGTCTGGGTGGTCAGAAGATTGCTGCTGGTGGTGGGGTGCCCTGTGAGGTCCCCTCCTCTCTGGGGGTGGGAGCCTGTCTCCCAGGTGAAATTATGCTTTCCCCTAAACACACTCATTCCCCCCAAAAGCCCCCTCACCAAATCCTCCCTCCCAAGCTTTGTTAGAAACCTGACTTATGCACTCAGAGCGGGTGGTGACGTTAAGGGCCAGGAAGCAGAGTCTCGCAGTCCTGTGAGCACATCCGTGTCCCTTTCCTGGCGTCTCACTTTGCAACACAGTCTGCGGGCCACTTCCAAGTTCTCCTCCTGTTCCTGAGGACCACTGCCAGCAAGGTTGGCGTGCCCAGCGCTGCAAGCCTTCCAGGTGCAGCACCAGGAGCGTGCAGGCAGGAGAAGGCATAGTTAGGGCAGGCGGAGCGGGGGAAGGAGGCAGGGGTTCTCGTGAGGGGGCGTCAGATGGGAGCACTCGTGGGCCGCTCCAGTTCCTGTGTGTCCTGGACTGTCTCCTTGAGGAAGAACCTCCTTCTGCTCTGCTTGGAGTGTAGATGGTGCAGGAAGGCAGGTGGCGTGGAGCCGGGAGGAGCCAGTGCAGCCAGGTGACAGCCCCCTGGAAACCCGCCCTCCGTGTCCCCAGACTCTGGCCTGTATCACCTCGTGGCCCCGCCCAGCTGCAGGGGGAGCAGACCCTGATCCTAACACGTGGTGGGGACCCGAGGGCAGAGATGGCTGGCGTGGTGGGCGAGAGTGCGGAGTCTGCTCGAAGGATGAGGAGGTCAGGAGACAGCACCAGGGGACTGGATGCCTCCTCTTCCTGGGGGCCCATCCCCTGGGTCCGAGAAACTGACCTCTTCGCCTGGATATATTCACTGCTTGCTCTGCCTTCTCTTCAAGGCCCTGGGTCTGTGATGGAGACCAGGGCGAACGTCCCTGCCCATGGAGCTCACAGCCACGTGACAGTCCACAGGGCCTTCTCTGCTCCATCTCCACAAGACCTCTGGGTGGTCTGGAGGGGCCGGGTGCAGGGGTTCCGGGGCCAAGGGCACAGACAGCAAATGTTTGGAGACCAGGGCTGCTCGCAACATAAAGGACAGAGCTAAATCTCAGAGGGCAGAATGGGTGTAGACACGGGATTGTAGGCAGCTCTGGGCACTGTCGTAAGGAGGAAGAGCTCCAGTGTGGATCCCCCAGGTGATGCTCTTGGACCAACAGATGGAAGGATTAGCGTCTGCCTGAGGCTGCCTGGGTCCCCTCCCTTCAGCTGCAGAGCCTGAAAGTGTGGGACTCAGACGTTAGACCAACGGACCTGACTGCCCCCGACAATGCACAAGGCTGCGTTTGCCCTCAGTGACGCCTGGTGATTGAGCCCCTTACGCTTCTATTCGTTTCATGAAAAGGTTGCCCAGGTGTGCCTGCCCAGAGCCTTCCTCCTGACCCCGTAGCCCCAGAGTCTCAGCCCCTCGCCATGACACTTGGCAGCCTTGCCCTTGTACCTGCTGGGCTGGCACCGATGTGGTCACCTCCTCACACCACCTGTCACACCCCACCTTCCAGGTTTCCTATTTGGAAACAAATTGCTGAAAAAATGTTGCTCAGCTAAATACATATTTCTCCATATCGTATCCAGACTGGTGGGTTCTTTGACAAACCAAACCATCAGAGAAGCTTTGTTTCATTTTTTCAAAGCTATCAACACACAGAGCTCTCTGTTTCCTCTCATGGCAGCCTTGATTTAGACAGCTTAGGAATAATCCAAGATCTAAATGATTGTCTTTTAGGAAAAAGTATCCTTTCCTTTGGCAAGGGAACTTGGTGAAAGGTATAATGTTGCATAAACCAGATTACATCTGACACAGCTTAAATGCATCATGCTTTGTATTTGCCTTTATCAATCTCTTATGATAGAAAATGACAGTGTCTCTCTTATGGCCTGTAAACAATATAAACATAAAAATTGTCATTTAAATGACTTCACCGAGTATGTCTGTATAATTACCCGGCACAGTCTCCTTACATTATAGGTGCCCATCAATTAAATAGATCCAATATCATGCGGCAACGGTCTGGGAGTGAGTCTATTGATTCTCATAATAAAAAAGGAAGACTGAGGTTCTGACACACGGCACCATTGTGGGCCTGTAACCCAATTCCTCTTGGAAGGTGGGTCTGTTTTATTTAGCTCTGAGGATATGACAGAAACTGTATATCTCTTTGCATTACACATTCCCTATCTGTCAATTGGAGCAAATGGCTGGATACTTTCTGCTTCTAATTACAAAAGCAGCCAATAATTGGAGTAGTTTTTTCCTATGGATCCTCTGTCGTCTGGCGTGTCAATAGCCTGGCTTCCCCAGAGCCTGGACGTGCGACGGCAGGTGCCCTTGAGAAAGATTTTGCTGTTATTTAAAGTCAATAGAGCTTCCTCACTCTCTGCCTTTATTCCTTGTGTTTGCTTCCCTCCACCCTCAACAGGAGTGTCTGTTTCCTTTGGGGACAGTGGTTATTTTGAGAAGAAAAATATGCATTAAAGAATAAACTTTCTTGTTTAAACATTGGACCACCTGTGTTCTGTTGTTTTCAGCATCCAAAGAGAACTCCCCTTCTGGCAGCTTCTCTACGTGCATGCTCTATCTTGTCGTGCTCTTTGTGACCCCGTGGACCGTAGACCACCAGACTCCTCCGTCCATGGGATTCTCCAGGCAAGAATACTGGAGTGGGTTGCCATGCCCTCCTCCAGGGGATCTTCCTGACCCAGGCAGGGAACCCACATCTCCTCTGTCTCCTGATTGCAGACAGATTGTTTATCTACTGAGCCACTGGGGAAGCTCTTAAAAGGGTCACATGGTAGCAGTTAACCCTCTTGCCTCACTAGCCACTGAACTTACCTGCTTGGAGTTGAAAATATCCCTCTTAAAACTATTTCAGTTCCTCTTCTGTGTATGTCACTGAAATTGCTCTCTGTGCTTGCAGTAACAGATTTTCTTTTCTTTTTTTTTAATTTAAGCAAAGTTAGTTTGTTGTTACACCAGAAAAAAGCTTTATGTAATATCTGACCCATTATGTCTTTTTATCTGACTTTTTTGGAACAATAAGAGAAGGAATTCTAAGCTGCTGTTACCTGTGTTCGGTAATGAATACGCGATTCTTCCCTCAAATAAGCCTGTTTTCTCTTTGACGCCCTAGGTGGGGAGACTCCAGGTGGCTTGTACCTGTTGACACGTGGTGTATTGCGCAGTCTCGGCTGGCTCCCTGAACAGAGCTGCGTGCTGACCCTTCAGGATGAGACCTGAGGCCCTGCAGGAGCGCCGACCACGGAGCAGTCAGCCGTGGGCAGCGGGCAGCAGCCGGCCCCCCTGCCCTGGAGTCCACTCCCCTCACAGCCACGAAGTCCTGGTCTTTCTACTTGGATCTGGAGGCCACGATTACTTCAGCACAGAGCGTGGCCAAGGCTAAAGCTGCTGGGCTGGGCTCCCCGTCCGTCCACGTGGTCACCTGTGCCCACGGCCACAGACTGGCTTCCTTCGGGCTGCACCCCAGAGCCTCCCTGCCCAGAAGAAGGCGGGACCAGACTTCAGTTCACATTTGCTTCCACACTCCCGGGGTGGGGGATGCGGACTGGAAGAGTAGGCACTGCCCGCTGTTTCACGGGATACCACGTCTCCTTGGGGGTGGGTGGTCAGGCCACCAGAGTCACTGTCCCCTGGGACACCACATCCCCTCTAGGGGGGCAGTGGTCAGGCCACCAGAGTCACTGTCCCCTGCAGACCTCACAACAACACCCGGTCTCGGCTCCGGCTGAACAGCCCCCTCTCGGGGCTCTGCCCTCCTCACAGGGGTCAGGGAGCCCCTCCGCCCGGCATCTCCAGGGAAGATCGCTGAGCCCAGCGCGAGGCTGAGCTGCTCAAGGCGAGGTTGGAGCCCAAGCCAGCGCCATGTCCCCGATAGGACACCGTGTCCTTCTGCAGTCCGTCCACACGTGGGTTACTGCTGTCTCCCATGGGCCTGTGGGGTTGATGGGTGTACAGTGAGTGCCCCGTGCTCGGGTCTGAACCCGGTGCACTGGGCCAGGGGTCAACTTCCCCTAAATGGCAGGCACTCCCTGGATGGGCCCAGGGCTGAATCGCACTCCACATGTCCACAGGGTCTGGACACTGTCCCGGGTGTCAGGATGTGTCAGTGTGTCCAGCCTGTACTTCTTATGTGGTCATTGGTCTGTAGGGACTTTGGTTCTCCATTTCTCTCCCAGCAAATGTCAGCATCAGAACTGTGCCCTAACCACCAGCTGGCTGCCCTTCAACCAGAGGAGAAGGCTGATGTCGGCCCCAGGAGCAAAGACCATCCACGCACTCCAGAGGAGATCCTGGCCTGCTCGTAGGGTGCTCCCCTCCAGCATCCTGCAGATGCCCCGTGTGCTCCTGAGAGTCAGGGACAGGACCTTCAGATGGCTAGTCCTTTCCTTAATTCTTAGTTTATATGGGAGTACAGTTGATTTCAATCCCAAAGAAAGGCAATGCCAAGAATGCTCAAACTACCACACAATTGCACTCATCTCACAAGCTAGTAAAGTAATGGTTAAAATTCTCAAGCCAGGCTTCAGCAATATGTGGACCATGAAATTCCAGATGTTCAAGCTGGTTTTAGAAAAGACAGAGGAACCAGAGATCAAATAGCCAACATCCACTGGATCATGAAAAAAGCAGGAGAGTTCCAGAAAAACATTTATTTCTGCTTTATTAACTATGCCAAAGCCTTTGACTGTGTGGATCACAATAAACTGTGGAAAATTCTTCAACAGATGGGCATACCAGATCACCTGACCTGCCTCTTGAGAAACCTGTATGCAGGTCAGGAAGCAACAATTAGAACTGGAGATGGAACTACAGACTGGTTCCAAATAGGAAAAGGAGTACGTCAAGGCTGTATATTGTCACCCTGCTTATTTAACTTCTATGCAGAGTACATCATGAGAAACGCTGGGCTGGATGAAGCACAAGCTGGAATCAAGATTGCCATGAGAAATATCAATAACCTCAGAGAAGAAGATGACACCACTGTTAAGGCAGAAAGTGAAGAAGAACTAAAAAGCCTCTTGATGAAAGTGAAAGAGGAGAATGAAGAAGTTGGCTTAAAGGTCAACATTCAGAAAACTAAGATCATGGCATCTGGTCCCATCACTTCATGGCAAATAGATGGGGAGAAAGTGGAAATAGTGTCAGACTTTATTTTTCTGGGCTCTGAAATCATGCAGCCATGAAATTAAGACGCTTACTCCTTGGAAGGAAAGTTATGACCAACCTAGACAGCATATTAAAAAGCAGAGACATTACTTTGCCAACAAAGGTCCGTCTAGTCAAGGCTATGGTTTTTCCAGTGGTCATGTATAGATGTGAGTTGGGCTGAGCACCAAAGAATTGATGCTTTTGAACTATGGTGTTGGAGAAGACTGTTGAGAGTCCCTTGGACTGCAAGGAGATCCAACCAGTCTGCAGCCATGAAATTAAAAGACGCTTACTCCTTGGAAGGAAAGTTATGACCAACCTAGACAGCATATTAAAAAGCAGAGACATTACTTTGCCAACAAAGGTCCGTCTAGTCAAGGCTATGGTTTTTCCAGTGGTCATGTATAGATGTGAGTTGGGCTGAGCACCAAAGAATTGATGCTTTTGAACTATGGTGTTGGAGAAGACTGTTGAGAGTTCCTTGGACTGCAAGGAGATCCAACCAGTCCATCCTAAAGGAGATCAGTCCTGGGTGTTCATTGGAAGGACTGATGCTAAAGCTGAAACTCCAGTACTTTGGCCACCTGATGCAAAGAGCTGACTCGTTTGAAAAGACCTTGATGCTGGGAAAGATTGAGGGCAGGCGGAGAAGGGGACAACAGAGGATGAGATGGTTGGATGGCATCACTGACTCGATGGACATGGGTTTGGGTGGACTCTGGGAGTTGGTGATGGACAGGGAGGCCTGGTGTGCTGCGATTCATGGGGTCGCAAAGAGTTGAACACGCCTGAGCGACTGAACTGAAACAGTTGATTTACAAAGTCGTACTTGACAATAAAGGCAGTAACAGGACAGGCACATGTCCTCTCTATTTATCCCTCAAGTATACATGTGTATGCAGACATGGGTATGTGGGTGTTACACATATAAGTTAATAGCTTTCTTCATGCTTCATTGTGGCAGACTGATGGATGTCCCACAGTAAAAGATGACAGCAAAGGGCCAAACTTGGTTCCAAGAACGTTTGAAAAGAGAAGATCTAGAAAGCATTTACAGAAAAAGAGGAAAGCGCAGGCAAACCATGCCCCACATTTCATAAACATGGAATCATTGATAATAGGGCAGGCTGTCCCTCCGGCTGTGAGGACAGCAAGTGCAGTTTGAAGAGAGACGCTGTAGCAATGATGGACTTCCCAGGGGTTCAGCAGTGAAGAATCCTCTGCCAACGCAGGAGAGGAGACCTTTGACCCCTGGGTCAGGAAGATTCCCCGGAGAAGGAAAAGGCAACCCAATCCAGTGTTCTTGCCTGGAGAATCCCATGGACAGAGGAGCCCGGCAGGCCACAGTGCATAGGGTCGCAGAGTCGGCACCACTGAGTGACTAACACACAGACGCAGACACACACACACACACGCTGTTGCGATTAGAGGTCCTGTGCTCTATACAGAGCACACCTTCTCATGGCCTGCAGAAGAAAGAGTCCACGGGGAGGCCCCAGGCCAGCAGTCGCTCCCCCTCCCAGGGATGCTGGGTGTGTCCTGGAGCTGCCAGGACGACGCGTGCCTGCCAACCTCTCTTTGCAGAAACGTGCCCTCCCTGACCCGCTAGGGGCTAGGGGCAGTAGCTCCCGCGGGTCTTTACCCTTCCAGCCACCTGCGAGAAGGCTGATTGGAAGCCGCCTTCTTGCTGGGTGGCACCATCTGACCCTCCGCTGGGGCCCGGTCCACACACTTGATGCAGCGCCTTAGCAGATACCTCAACCTGGAGACTGAAGCTTTAGCTGGTTCTCCATCTGAGTTAGAAATTCTAGTTTATGCCTTTCACGGGTCGGTGAAAGTTCTCATTTCTTTCACGAGGCCTCAGATACATGGGGCTGAGCTGATCAGATCAAATGAGAACATTTGTTTCCTATGCAATCAAGAAGCCTGTGTAAACATCCTCAGTGTGGAATGCCTCCAAATCTTGCTTGAGAACTCTGTTTGAATTTTTTCCTTCTTTTGGGCAGAATGAGCCCAGTGTGGATGCCAGCATCTTTCTGGGTCTACCCAGCAGGTCTCGGACAGAATAAAAGAGTTGGAGAGTTCCGATGCCTGTCTGGTTCCTAGGGGTGGGGTGCTGAGGACTGCAAGCCTCAGGGTTTCTGAGGATGTACAGACAGGCCGCAGACCAAAGGTCAGTCTGCCCATCACACTCTCTTCAACATCATGTTAATTCTGAATTCCACAAGATACACCAGTGGAGGGCCTGGGGACACTGAACAATGAAAGCTTCACTGAATAAAGATTAAGAGGGGCGGCTCAGGGGTAAAGAATACGCCTGCAATGCAGGAGACCTGGGAGGTGTGGGTTCAAACCCTGGGTCAGGAAGATCCCCTGAAGAAGAGAATGACAATCCACTCCAGTATTCTTGCCTGAAGATTCCGTGGACAGAGGAGGCTGGTGGACTATAGTCTATGGAATTGCAAAGAATTCCATACAACTGAGCGACTAAGACAGCACTAGGAGGGTTTCAGGGGAAGGCAGTGGCACCCCACCCCAGTACTCTTGCCTGGAAAATCCGATGGACGGAGGAGCCTGCTGGGCTGCAGTCCATGGGGTCGCTAACAGTCGGACAGACTGAGCGACTTCACTTTCACTTTTCTCTTTCATGCATTGGAGAAGGAAATGGCAACCCAGTCCAGTGTTCTTGCCTGGAGAATCCCAGGGATGGGGGAGCCTGGTGGGCTGCCGTCTATGGGGTCGCACAGAGTCGGACACGACTGAAGTGACTTAGCAGCAGCAGCAGCAAGAGGGTTTCATGTAACCTCATCTGATGATAAAACTCCACTTCTGAGGTCAGCCCACGGCTTCCCACCTGTGTCCTCACCAGACATGTTACACATTTGACAGTTTCCTCCTTCATGCGGTGGGTCTACCACTCAGCTAATCCACATTTCTTTAAAAGTTCATGTAAATGATGAATAGATCTGAATGACTTTCAAAATTCAAGGAAGCCACTTTTGTCCTAAACTTCATTTGAACATTTAAAATATGTGCCTGCTTTCTCTCCCCTCAAGAGGTTGCACAATTTCTGTCGCTGTGTTTTTTTTTTTTTTTTTTTAAAGAGTATAGAATGTAAGGCAGGAAATCTCTCCTGCTTTAGCATTTATAACTTCTTGGATATTTCTTTTTAGGCAAACAGATCTTCTGAGCTTGCCGTTGCCTCTGACACAATGGAGAGCTGTGCCTTGCAGGCCCAAGGAAACACCGCTCAATCTTGGCATGTAAATTAATTGCTAAATCACAATGCAATTTCTATGGAATTGCATTTGAATGCAAGATTAATAATGAATGAATTAATCAAGATTAATTTTATTATAATGAACATAAAAGGATCTAATGATGATTGGTTGCTTTTCTCGAGAGTTGTCTTATGAATATTCACACTTTTGGTGAATTTCTTGAGTTGTCTGGTATACTTGAGGGAGTCTGTCTATGCTGACTCTGTGTGTCATGCAGGAGAGATTTCAGCATCAACTTCTCATTTAGGATTTAATTTCCTTGCTAGACTTCCCATCCCTGGAGGGGGTCCCCAGCTAATGAATTGTTGAGGAAAATATATGAATTTTATATTTGGAAAATAAAGATCCAAATGTGAGGAAGGCCTCCCTCTTTTTGGTGACATTTCTCTCATTCAATTAACTTGACATCTTTAAGAAAATTAATTCACAATGAAATGAGGTGATGTTTTGGAAAATGGCAGGGCTTTATTTCAATTTGAGTTAGTGAGATTATGGTCTAGTTTTTTAATGTTTTTGCATCATATTTTTTTCCTTTTAGCAAGATGACATCTCTTTATTTATTTATTTGGCTGCACAGTGAAGCGTGTGGCATCTAGTTCCCTGATCAGGATTGAACCAGTGCCCCCTGCTTTGGGAGCAAGAAGTCTTAACCACAGGACCACGAGGGGAGCTCCTGGTTATATCTTAAAGTATCGTTTAAATTTAATGCATGGAGGTCTAAACTCTGCATAACACACAAAAAAGTGCAAGGGCACCTTCTCCAAAGGTACTCTTTTCTGCATCCCCCAAACTGAAAATGAGAATATCGGTAAATTAGAAATAGTGTTGGGCTGGAGACCAGAACAAGGACAATGTGCAGATGCCTCGTCACCACGTTCTGGGACACCTGCCCGGCCCCCGAGGCGCCTGTCACCCTTCTGTGCCCCCACCCTCTGCAGTGCCCGTGGCAGGACACCCTTGGGAACACGTTCCTTACGTCAGCAAAGGCTCCCTGGGGCCAGAACGAGATGCTGTCTTGCTGATGTGTACAGTGGCTTTATTAATGTTTGAAGCTTCACTTTATCTTGGCGTGTAGTTGATTAGCAGTCCTGTGCTAGCTTCGGGTGCACAGCAAGGGAGTTCAGTTACACGTATGCCTGTATCTGTTCTTTCCTGTCTGCTCTTCCCACGTCGGTGGTTACAGAGTGCTGAGCTGCACTCCCTGTGCTGGGCGGCAGGTCCTGGCTTTCACTCTGCATGTCTGACGTTACAGAACACCCCGTCCTGGGAGCCGCCCCTCCTCGCGGCTGCCCTTCCCGTCCTGCGGCTCCTCCGTGGGCCATTCTGGCCTCACATCATGCTCCTGAGGCAGCCTGTCTGGCCTGCGTCTCTTCCCCTCATTCTCCACTCTCTGTGGACCCTCTTGCCGTGAATGGCCGGTGGCCCTCACACACCTTTTATCCAGCTGGGCCCCTCCCCGGTCAGCAGGGCAACGGCCCGCTGGCCTCTCACACCTGCCTTCCCCTCCACGTGTCTCTGCCGCCACCTGCTCTGTCCTGCCGCCCCTCTCCTCTGAGTCCTTCACCCCTGGCTTCCCGGTGGTCCAGTCGCCTTCCCTGATGCTCAAGAGAGGGTGCTGCCCTTGCACAGGTCCTGCATCAGCAAAACCACAGTGCGGTGGATCCTGGACCTCTCACAAATGACCGAATGGACTCTCAGCTGAGAACTTGCCTCAGTAAACCCAGCCTTTGATGTCTCAGCTTCCTTAGAGCCCAAGCTAGTATTCCTCATGCCTTCTCCACTTACTGCATTGTTTTGTTGAGGAGGCAGATTTTAACTTGGGTTATTTGCCCCTAAACTATTGTAATACCTAACAAGTCAATGCATGTGTAGAACATATTTTAATTTTCAGACTTTAACCAAATGCCAGGACTTCAGTGTATGTTAATACATTGCTTGCAAAATAATTATTAATAACCTTTGACTGCCAAAAATTTTGCTAAGCAAGTCGTATAATTATCTCTAATCCTCACAAAAGTCTGGTTTTTAATGCCAGTTTGATATGCACATGTTGGAGCTATGAAAGGCTTGATCCTTTGCCCAAGGTGACACTGACTGAGAGCCAGGATTTTTAATGTATCATGTTTAAAACTCCGCTTTTCTCACTGTAACCGCTGCCTTTCACAGAGATTCTACAAAACAAATCAAACTTTGCTTCAGTTAACATCACCTTTGCCTGATGGTACTATCTACCAACACAACACTGGCATAATTCTCCAAATGATCCCATGCTCCAGGAGACTAATATTTTAATAAACTAATTTCAGAGTTTTATGCTCTTCTCATCAACCAAGTTGTAGGCAGCAAGTTTCAGGCTATGGATTTGGGCAATTCCTAGTTTTACCTCCACTCTGTTTTGAGAGGGGGCAAATATTTCAATTTATATTGACCCCTGTGTCAGGAAAAAATGCCAACGCATAGTGACGTGATGCTCATTGAAGAAAGAAGATCTCGTGTTTTATACCTAATATATTCCCCCAAATATATCTGAGAGTACTACTACAGAGCAGCCTGAATGAAGTCATCTATTTTCTAAGCAAGTGATTTTTCAGTGGGAGAAAAGAGAGAAGGGCATGAGTTTTGTGGATTAGCATAGGGATGGCAAGCAAGAGCAAAACATCAGATAAGGCAGATGCCAATGAAATCACAGCCACTGGGGTAAGTAAACACGTTCTTCTCTCCAGGAAACATTGGTTAGTTTAATTTTTAACCAGCTTATTCAATGACACTCACCTACCTCATCCATGGATCTTCTGCAGCTCCACCCACTCTGGCCCCAACTTCCACGGAGCTAACACTCCCTGGAAATTAAGGCAAAATCTCTCTTGGTTCAGACTACCTGGTTCAGATCCTGACATTTTATTTCTACAGGTAGCAACTAATTCCCCACCATGGATTCTTTGGAACTGACATTAAAAGCAACTTAAATTCTAAGTAGAAACAGCATAAGAGCTTTATGAGGCTCGCTTTAGTGGAATTCCTCCTTGTTAAGATGAGGCTGAAAGCTGAGTATTAGGATCTGTCAACCTCACAAAACAACCTACAGTGAATGTTCTTCATTACAACGTGAAAATAGTTTTCTGGCCATTTCAGAGGAAGAGAGAGTGAACCGGCTGAGTCCACACCCCAGGGAAAAACCCCATCTTAGTGTTCACACCACCACCTTTGGTCCCTAAATCCAACATTTCTCCCCACGCACAGTATTTCCCAAAGATGTGTAAAGGTGTGGCCTCAGGGAAACAACAAATGCCCCTCACCAGGGGAGGAAGGCTGGGAGCAGAGTCAGGACTCACAGGGAACACTGGGAAACACACAAGAAGCTTGAGTTTGCACACTAGTTTAGATATATTTTTACATATCGTGTTCAATATATCCAGTCAACATCCAGACACTTTGTAAGGTTGCTGCTGCTACTGCTAAGTTGCTTCAGTCGTGTCCAACTCTGTGCAACCCCATAGACAGCAGCCCACCAGGCTCCCCTGTCCCTGGGATTCTCCAGGCAAGAACACTGGAGTAGGTTTCCATTTCCTTCTCCAAAGCATGAAAGTGAAAAGTGAAAGTGAAGTCGCTCAGTCGTGTCAGACTCTTCGCGACCCCAGGGACTGCAGCCTTCCAGGCAAGTTCCTTAAAAAAGTAAGGGGTCTGATCATCAATCTGAAAACGTTATGATAAGTGTGCCAGAGGATACAGAATCTAGAAATGCAGGGCAAATGGTGTGCTTTTGTTCAGATTAACAAATAAATAAGTATATGGCTGAGTTCCTTTGCTGTTCACCTAAAACTATCACAATATTGTTAATTAATTGGCTATACTCCAATAAAAAGTATTAAAAAATTAAAAAAAATTATATGTAAAACAAACAAGCAAAAAAAAAAAAAAAGAAGAAGCAAATAGACCCATTAATTTAAGTTTAGGGCACACCAGTGTTTTTGCCTGGAGAGTTCCATGGACAGAGGAGCCTGCAGGTTACAGCCCATGGTGTCACGAAAAGTCAGACATGACAGCAGCTAACACTTTCACGCTTTCTGGGCATTTCACCAGAGACGACTAGAGGAGAAAGACAAGTACGTGTGATCATGCCCAGTTGCTTCAGTTGTGTCTGGCTTTTGGCGACCCCATGGACTGCAGCCCGCCAGGCTCCTCTGTCCATGGGATTCTCCAGGCAAGAGTACCGGAGTGGGTTGCCATGCCCTCCTCCAGGGGATCTTCCTGACCAGGAATCAAACCTGCATCTTCTGTGTCTCCAGCATTGCAGGCGGATTCTTTACTCACTGAGCCACGTGGGAAACCCCAAAGACAAGTGTACTGAGCTGCAAGCTGGAAATGTCATTCACATACGACTTAGAATTCAGTTTGTGGAATGCTTCCTGATGTCCTGTGCACCCCAGTTAGTCCTTGCACTGAGTGCTTCCCCCCCATTTGGGTGTGGAAATAAGAATAAGCAACATGACAGATACCGTATGACAAGCGGCTCCTGAGTTTTAACTCTCGGTCTATTACCTACACCTACTTCCAGTCCCAGGGACTAGGGTACCACTGTGGACAGCAACCTAAAATACCACTAAGTGCCCTGAAGGACAAAACGGTGGGGTCAGTTCAGGCCCCTGGAGCTGGTCTGAAGGCTGGGGATAACCATCTCTCTCCACGGCACCAGCATCATCATCATCTTCTGGGACTTGGGGAGAGAGGGCGTGGAGGGGTCAGAGGACTCAGCCGGGTGGATGCATGAATGAATATATGCATCCTGATGAGCCCGCTCAGATTTTCTGATCAGGAAACAGAAGGAAATTCAGAAAAATAAGGCAGCTGATCCACTTCCTGCCCTCGAGTCCACAGTCATGGGACCCCACTGGTCAGCACTGTCTGGTCCCCGAGGAACAAACTCAAGGTTATCATTTTTGCATTTGATTAGATACTTTGCCAGTCAGACGCCTCTGCCCATGGCATTCTCCAAACAAGAACACTGGAGTGGATTGCCATTTCCTCCTCCAGAGAATCTTCCCAACCAAGGAATGGAACCCAGGTCTCCCGCTTTGCAGGTGGATTCTTTATGGTCTGAGCCACCAAGGAAGCCCATGAACACTGGGGTGGGTAGCCTATCCCTTCTCTGGGGATCTTCCTGACCCAGGAATCGAACCAGGGTCTCCTTCATTTCAGGCAGTTTCTTTATAGCTGCGTCAATGGGGAAGCCCTTTAAAGAGTTAGTTTAAGCTAAGTAAATAATTTGGTCATTGAAAATTGAAAGGAAATACAATTGCTAGAGAATGGAGGCAGATTTTTGGAAAGAATAATCATTATATTGTAAATATTTTAATATAAAACACTGGGAAGGAAATAAGAATGTGTAGACCTAATACCAGGTTTTAAGTACCATCTGCGTTCTCTTGTCTTTTACTATTTTTTCTTTTCACACTCACGGTTAACAAAGTGATCAATATCGATAGAGTGAATCTGGACTTTTGTTTTAGGTGTATATCAGTGGCATACATCTGAGCATCTGAGGCACTGCCAGGACTGGCTGAGCAAACACATACTGCGCTGCTTCATGTTTATGGAGGTAAGTAGGTAGGAGGCCAGAAGGAGCTCCCTGCTTTGCATCGGGACAGAAAGTCAGCTGGTTGTGGCGAATACACGGTTATTTCCATCTGGAGGTCGCATTATCTCAGGACAATCGAAACAGAGCGTCTAGATGCAAGGGACTCAGTGAAAGAAACTCGAGCTCCAGAGGTTTCAGAAACGTGCATCCACACACCTGGTTCCAGCACGTTGCTTTATGCTGGGTGCTGCACAAGATGCTTAAATGGACAAGGCTGGGGTAAAGCCAGACGTGACCGAGGGGAAAGCCCATCTTCTCCCAGACTCTGGGGCGTGCTTGGCCTTAATCTCTGATGATCGTAAGTTCCATGTTCCTTATTGATTGGCCTAAGTGCACTTCTTGTTCTGTGATAGCAGGCCATGATCCTATCTGCTTGCCAAACCTCACTTCTGAATGAGGACTATGTAAAAGCCATCTTTAGTTTCCTAGATTAAATGTAACACTGCACAAGGCATTGCCTATAGGAGCAGAAATACTACACCCTTGATGTGGCCTTGGCTTGCATATAAGCAGAGCGGAGGTCAAGTTTACACAGGTTACAAAACCACAGATGGCTTCTGAGGAGAGCGGTGGGCTCTCACCGCGCGCTGTGCCCATATCGCCACTTGGAAGTTGCTTAGCTGATGTCCTGTACCATGGCTCACGATGGTTTTTAGCCAGATACACAATTCCCCTGTAATCTGAGTGTTCGTCCAATCGGTTCACTGGGTTCTCTTGTATAGTTGCACAAGTTTTTATGTGAAAAGGTTGTCCACGTTCTCCATGCTCGAGGCCTCTGGGGCTCCAGGCTCCATCTGAGCCCACACGAAGGGCAGGACCGCATGTTCCGACAGACGAGGCAGCTTGAGACGTGCGGTCAGTTGGGTATAAGTGCGGCCGCATCGAAGGTCCCTGGATGGCCCTGGCTATGCCCTGTGAAGCTGGCATGGATCATCTGGACCTGACTTGAGAGGGTGGTGAGGGAGCACAAGAGTGCAGATGAGGGGTCATGGCCATGCCGGGTCCCTGCCTGTGTCACAGGCGAGGACTGTGTCAGGCGAGACTCTGATCAAGGTGGGTGGGGTCCCTGGTAGGGCTCTGCCTCACTGGGTCCAACGTCACTGAAGAGCTCAGCATTGGTGAGAAAAATGCGCAGTGCAGCCCTGTGGTGGGGGCGGCCCACCAGTGGACGGGAGCACCNAGTGGGTTGCCATTTCCTTCTCCAATGCATGAAAGTGAAACGTGAAAGTGAAGTCGCTCAGTCATGTCCCACTCTTAGCAACCCCATGGACTGCAGCCTACCACTCTTCGGTCCATGGGATTTTCCAGGCAAGAGTACTGGAGTGGGGTGCCATTGCCTTCTCTGCATGCATTGCTAGTGGGAATGTAACACAGTATGTTACATTCTATGTAACAGCAGTTACAACTGCTGTGAAAGACAGTATGGAGGTTCCTCAAAAATTTGAAAATAGAACTGCCAGATGGCCCAGCAATTGCACTTCTGGGTGTTTAACTAAAAGAATTTAAAGCAGGGACTCAAACAGATGTTTGTATACTCAGCATTATTTATAAGAGCTACCACGTGAAGTAAGCCAGGTGTCCACTGATGCAGGAACAGATCATCAAAATGTGGTCTCTCATACAATGGAATACTATTCAGTCTTTTAAAAGGATGGAAATTCTAGCACATGCTACTATATGGATGAACCCCGAAGACAGTATACTAAGCAAAATAAGCCCGTCACAAAGGGACGAATGCTGTGTGATTCCACTTCCATGAGGTACCTGGAGGAGTCAAATGCATACAGACAGAAAGTAGAACAGAGGTCGCAAGAGGTGGGAGGAGCGGGGAATGGGGTTATAGTTTAGTTTCAGTTTTGCAAGATGAAAAAAGCTGGGCAGTGAATGATGCTGACAGTTGCACAACATTGTGAATGTACCTAATGCCAATGAACTGTACACATAAAAATGGCCAAGATGGCAAGTTTCATGTTATGTGTATTTTGCCAAAACCTTTTCTTAATTAGGGGAAAAAAGCAAGATGCAAACCAGTATATAATTGGTTACTCATGTTAAACGGAGGAAGGAGGGGATAAGACTCCAGTATTTTATTTGCATGGATATGCATTTTCAAAGCTCTGAAAAGATGCATAAGAAACTAAAAATAAACTTTACCTTGCCGGGCTTGGGTGGGAACTGGGCAGATGGAAGGCAAAGGTGGGTGTGACATTTGTCACATGTCTTATAAGAGGTTCTAATTTTATATAAACAAGTCTCGGAAATTCCCAGGTGCTTATGGAAAAGCAGGAATCAGATTTGAAGGTTGCATAATGGCCATGTGGCCGCCTATGACTGCTAACTCTTTCTAGTGGGGTTTACCTTGACCTGCATTGATCAGTGCCTTGTTATCTGGCTTATCTCACCTGAAACCCAGCATGAACCTCAGACCAGCCAGCAGAGCATTTTCCTCTGGAAACAGCCCAGCTCTCTTGAGAGCAAGGGGCCCTGAAGCCCCTGGGACCCTTCCCTCTAGGGGGAAGTGCTGGGAGCCAGCGTGAGGAATCCCGCCCTTGGCAAAGGTCATGAGGAAGGAAGCCTGACAAAACGCAAGGGTGTGATCAGGCTTCAGGGGTTCCCCCTGNCCAGCATGAACCTCAGACCAGCCAGCAGAGCATTTTCCTCTGGAAACAGCCCAGCTCTCTTGAGAGCAAGGGGCCCTGAAGCCCCTGGGACCCTTCCCTCTAGGGGGAAGTGCTGGGAGCCAGCGTGAGGAATCCCGCCCTTGGCAAAGGTCATGAGGAAGGAAGCCTGACAAAACGCAAGGGTGTGATCAGGCTTCAGGGGTTCCCCCTGGAATTTCCTGAGCATCCACCCCAAAAAACCAGAGTCTGCCTGCTTTACTGTGTTATGCTCTCCACCTACTCTTCTGACATTAACAGGGGGCTGTCCCCCCACCACCTTTTTCTGGAAAAAGTTAATTTAGAGCTTTTAGATAATAAATCTCCTGGGCATAATAAGAGTGTTTTCATCCAGAAACCCCTGTGATGGCTTTCTAGCCTGCCTGCCGGACTCTTACAGCTGTGCATGTGATTGTTTGCAGCCTCCCGACTGAAAGGTACAGAAAGCTTAAAACATCCTAGGAATGTAAGGGCTTCCGAGGAGTCAAAATCATTAGAACAGGACGGATTAAAGGTTTCATTTGTTGAGCCAATACTTGCTGCCAAATTTTCATATATTTTATTTGTAGATATAGTTGGTATATACAAAAATCAGGTAGTAGCCCTGGTATTAGCAACATTAGATCTTCGAGTTAAGTGATTTCTTTGTCATAACCCACTGCACCTTTGTTCTACAGGAGTGTAACTTTATTTAGTACTTTGAGGGTGATGCAGTGACGGATTAAAGGTTTCATTTGTTGAGCCAATACTTGCTGCCAAATTTTCATATATTTTATTTGTAGATATAGTTGGTATATACAAAAATCAGGTAGTAGCCCTGGTATTAGCAACATTAGATCTTCGAGTTAAGTGATTTCTTTGTCATAACCCACTGCACCTTTGTTCTACAGGAGTGTAACTTTATTTAGTACTTTGAGGGTGATGCAGAGTAAAGAAAAAACACTTCTAGGGAAAAAGTTTTCTGGTTTATAGATATTTATCTAGGAAGAGAGCCATAAAAATGTTAACAGGCCTCTTGGCCAGAAGATAATGTAAACCTTTTGTATACGGGAAGGCATGCAAAAAGAAAGCCTGGTCTCAATAAGGGTCAGGACTGCTGCCCCTGCATAACTCTGCATATTCCATTATTTCTTTATGTACAACTTGGGGTATATAAGCTGATTTTGAAAATAAAGTCTTCAGTCTTTCACCAATGCTGGACTTCCCCATGTCGTTCTTTTCTCCCCTTTTCCAGCTGAATTCCCATCTGGAGCGGGGAGGCTCACCACGTCTACTTACCTGCCCTGGCTTCTAAGATCCACACGAGAGGGAGCCTAAGGTGGGGCACCCTTCGATATTCAAGTGGGCGCCAGTGGCCTAACATAGATGGTGCAAACCTCTTGTCTCAAGGTTTTATTGGTTTTCCCCGTAAACCAAGTTATNAGCGGGGAGGCTCACCACGTCTACTTACCTGCCCTGGCTTCTAAGATCCACACGAGAGGGAGCCTAAGGTGGGGCACCCTTCGATATTCAAGTGGGCGCCAGTGGCCTAACATAGATGGTGCAAACCTCTTGTCTCAAGGTTTTATTGGTTTTCCCCGTAAACCAAGTTATTCAGCCTCTTTTCTCCACTAATATTTCCTGCTACACTATCCATTTCTAATCTCTCTATATATCTGTAGATTAAATAAGTTTTTTCCTAGGACACTGACTCCGTCCCCGCTTCAAATTCCCTGGATCCACTGGGGCTGGACCCCGGCAGGGAGGGTCCATCCTTCCTCTGGGATTTCTGTCACTCCCATGGATGCTCTTTCATTGGTGATCTGGATGGGCCAGACCTGCTTGCCAAGCTCTCTGTGTTTCAGGAAGACTCAAGGATGCCAGGCACAGTTGAGGGACCTGAGGACAGATGCCTGTGGGGCAGGCTCCGCCTTCACCTCTCCTCTGTGCTCCCCTGCTCAGGGAGTTCTGGCTCTGGGTCCATGCCTCGCCCTGCCCATCTCACCTTGGCCTGGGCCCCATCCTGCCCGATTCCCACACAGGAGCCCTGCTCCTTAGTCCCATGCTTCAGTCAGATATGCCTGGGTTTGAATTCTTGCTCTCCTGCTTATAATCTGTGTGACCCTGGGGAAGGTAGTTAACCTACCTGAACCTCCTGCCTAAAACAGGGACCCTAAGAAAGTGCCATGGACATGCATGGTCTCCTGCTAGGAGGCCATGGTCCACACTGGCTTCGGGAGCCAGCATGGTTCTGCTTCTTGAGCTGGTTGGTGGCCACACAGGACTTTGCTTTATAATCATTTCTTAAATTGGACTTTGAATTGTATGCACTTTCCTATAGATATGTTCTACCATACAGTTTCCCCTATTATACAGAGTGAAGCAAGCCAGAAAGAAAAAGAGCAATACAGTATGCTGCTGCTGCTGCTGCTGCTGCTGCTGCTAAGTCGCTTCAGTCGTGTCGACTCTGTGCAACCCCATAGACAGCAGCCCACCAGGCTTCCCCATCCATGGGATTCTCCAGGCAAGAATACTGGAGTGGGTTGCCATTTCCTTCTCCAACGCATGAAAGAGAAAAGTGAAAGTGAAGTCGCTCAGTCTGTCCGACTGTTAGCGACCCTATGAACTGCAGCCCACCAGGCTCCTCCATCCATGTCATTTTCCAGGCAAGAGTACTGGAGTGGGTTGCCACTGCCTTCTGCAGCAATACAGTATACTAATGCATATATATGGAATTTGGAAAATGGCAATGATAACCCTGTAAGCAAGACAGCAAAAGAGACACAGATGTATAGAACAGTCTTTTGGACTCTGTGGGAGAGGGCGAGGGTGGAATGGTTTGGGAGAATGGCAATGAAACATGTATATTATCATATGTGAAATGAATCGCCAGTCCAGGTTCGATGCACAATACAGGATGCTCAGGGCTGGTGCACTGGGATGACCCAGAGGGATGATATGAGGAGGGAGGTGGGAGTGGGTTCAGGATGGGGAACACATGTATACCCATGGCAGATTCACATCAATGTGTGGCAAAAACCCATACAATATTGTAAAGTAATTAGCCTCCAATTAAAATAAATAAATTTATATTTTTAAAAAAAGAATAAAAAAATAAATAAAAAGTAAAGCTATAGAAACAATATGAGGTGCTGAGTAAATGCTGGTTTAGTTACCCCTACCCCCCTAACATTTCAGTTCTCATCTTTCTTAAAAATCGTTTGACTCTCAACTATCACAGATCTCTCTCCCTTTCCAGCCAAGCTCCTAAAATGGCTGGTGTGCACCTGCCCCTCTGCTCCTCTCTCCCGCGTCCTTTCTCTGAGCTGCTGTGGGAGTCGGGCTGCACCTGGACAGATCTGATCACCCACTGGGTTTCTGAGGGGCTGCACCACCGCTGGCCATGTGGTCATGGGCAGGTGGAGGGGGTGGATCTCCTTCCCCATCTCAGGAAGCGCCCTCCCGACACTAGTCAACCTCATCCCAGTGCGCGAGGGTGCTGCCTGGGCACAGTCCCAGGTGTGAGGTTCTGTAGATGATCCAAAGCAATATCTTGCACCAGTGTGGTTCTGTTCAGTTGCTCAGTCATGTCCAAATCTCTGTGACCCCATAGACTGCAGTACGCCAGGCTTCCTCGACCTTCACTATCTCCCTGAGTTTGTGCAAACTCATGTCTATTGAGTCGGTGATGCCATCCAACCATCTCATCCTCTGTCATCCCCTTCTCCTCCTGCCCTCAATCTTTCCCAGCATCAGGGTCTTTTCCAATGAGTTGGCTCTTCACATCAGGTGGCCAGAGTATTGGAGCTTCAGCTTCAGCATCAGTCCTTCCAATGAATATTCAGGGTTGATCTCCTTCAGGATGGACTGGTTTGATCTCCTTGCTGTCCAAGGGACTCTCAACAGTCTTCTCCAACACCTCAGTTCAAAGACAAAAATTCTTCTGGGAGTAATTCATCCATTTGAGGAAATACACTGCTTTCTCAGCTCCATACCTGAAGAATCTGCCAAGAGG
Source organism: Oreotragus oreotragus (assembly GCA_006410675.1). Taxonomy (NCBI): domain Eukaryota; kingdom Metazoa; phylum Chordata; class Mammalia; order Artiodactyla; family Bovidae; genus Oreotragus; species Oreotragus oreotragus. Next base: position 201,825 of record SJYX01006230.1, read on the forward strand.
AAAGCTCCAGAAAAAGAATTCTTACCCACCAATAACCCGCTACACACCAGGATCTTCTCATACACCAGCCTATGCAATTCGTCTTCCAGGCCTACAAGCTGGGCACTGTGATTGTCCACATTTTGCAGGTGAGGACACTGAGGCTCAGAGGAGGTGAGTAACTTGCAGTGGGTCGCCTGGGTGGGAGGGTGGAGTCAGGATTTGCAACCACGACTGTGTGTCTCCCTTGACCACACCTTTTCTGGGATCAAGCTTACCAGCATTTCTCCAAAATGTCCGTGTGCCTGAGAGTTACCTGGGTTCCTGTCAATTCTGATTCACAGGTTTGTGACCTCAGAGTCTGCATTTCTAACAAGCTCCCAGGGATGGTGCTGCAGCCGGTGGACCTCACTTAGAATAGCAAGATAGGAGAACAGGCAGAATCAAGCATACATGTAACCCAGGGAGTCACTGGGGTCTCCCTGGTTTAAGGGTGCATCAGCTAAACTGGTACTCTTGCCTGGAAAATCCCATGGATGGAGGAGCCTGGTGGGCTGCCGTCCATGGGGTCACTAAGAGTNCACAGAGTCGGACACGACTGAAGTGACTTAGCAGCAGCAGCAGCAAGAGGGTTTCATGTAACCTCATCTGATGATAAAACTCCACTTCTGAGGTCAGCCCACGGCTTCCCACCTGTGTCCTCACCAGACATGTTACACATTTGACAGTTTCCTCCTTCATGCGGTGGGTCTACCACTCAGCTAATCCACATTTCTTTAAAAGTTCATGTAAATGATGAATAGATCTGAATGACTTTCAAAATTCAAGGAAGCCACTTTTGTCCTAAACTTCATTTGAACATTTAAAATATGTGCCTGCTTTCTCTCCCCTCAAGAGGTTGCACAATTTCTGTCGCTGTGTTTTTTTTTTTTTTTAAAGAGTATAGAATGTAAGGCAGGAAATCTCTCCTGCTTTAGCATTTATAACTTCTTGGATATTCCTTTTTAGGCAAACAGATCTTCTGAGCTTGCCGTTGCCTCTGACACAATGGAGAGCTGTGCCTTGCAGGCCCAAGGAAACACCGCTCAATCTTGGCATGTAAATTAATTGCTAAATCACAATGCAATTTCTATGGAATTGCATTTGAATGCAAGATTAATAATGAATGAATTAATCAAGATTAATTTTATTATAATGAACATAAAAGGATCTAATGATGATTGGTTGCTTTTCTCGAGAGTTGTCTTATGAATATTCACACTTTTGGTGAATTTCTTGAGTTGTCTGGTATACTTGAGGGAGTCTGTCTATGCTGACTCTGTGTGTCATGCAGGAGAGATTTCAGCATCAACTTCTCATTTAGGATTTAATTTCCTTGCTAGACTTCCCATCCCTGGAGGGGGTCCCCAGCTAATGAATTGTTGAGGAAAATATATGAATTTTATATTTGGAAAATAAAGATCCAAATGTGAGGAAGGCCTCCCTCTTTTTGGTGACATTTCTCTCATTCAATTAACTTGACATCTTTAAGAAAATTAATTCACAATGAAATGAGGTGATGTTTTGGAAAATGGCAGGGCTTTATTTCAATTTGAGTTAGTGAGATTATGGTCTAGTTTTTTAATGTTTTTGCATCATATTTTTTTCCTTTTAGCAAGATGACATCTCTTTATTTATTTATTTGGCTGCACAGTGAAGCGTGTGGCATCTAGTTCCCTGATCAGGATTGAACCAGTGCCCCCTGCTTTGGGAGCAAGAAGTCTTAACCACAGGACCACGAGGGGAGCTCCTGGTTATATCTTAAAGTATCGTTTAAATTTAATGCATGGAGGTCTAAACTCTGCATAACACACAAAAAAGTGCAAGGGCACCTTCTCCAAAGGTACTCTTTTCTGCATCCCCCAAACTGAAAATGAGAATATCGGTAAATTAGAAATAGTGTTGGGCTGGAGACCAGAACAAGGACAATGTGCAGATGCCTCGTCACCACGTCCTGGGACACCTGCCCGGCCCCCGAGGCGCCTGTCACCCTTCTGTGCCCCCACCCTCTGCAGTGCCCGTGGCAGGACACCCTTGGGAACACGTTCCTTACGTCAGCAAAGGCTCCCTGGGGCCAGAACGAGATGCTGTCTTGCTGATGTGTACAGTGGCTTTATTAATGTTTGAAGCTTCACTTTATCTTGGCGTGTAGTTGATTAGCAGTCCTGTGCTAGCTTCGGGTGCACAGCAAGGGAGTTCAGTTACACGTATGCCTGTATCTGTTCTTTCCTGTCTGCTCTTCCCACGTCGGTGGTTACAGAGTGCTGAGCTGCACTCCCTGTGCTGGGCGGCAGGTCCTGGCTTTCACTCTGCACGTCTGACGTTACAGAACACCCCGTCCTGGGAGCCGCCCCTCCTCGCGGCTGCCCTTCCCGTCCTGCGGCTCCTCCGTGGGCCATTCTGGCCTCACATCATGCTCCTGAGGCAGCCTGTCTGGCCTGCGTCTCTTCCCCTCATTCTCCACTCTCTGTGGACCCTCTTGCCGTGAATGACTTTATTAATGTTTGAAGCTTCACTTTATCTTGGCGTGTAGTTGATTAGCAGTCCTGTGCTAGCTTCGGGTGCACAGCAAGGGAGTTCAGTTACACGTATGCCTGTATCTGTTCTTTCCTGTCTGCTCTTCCCACGTCGGTGGTTACAGAGTGCTGAGCTGCACTCCCTGTGCTGGGCGGCAGGTCCTGGCTTTCACTCTGCATGTCTGACGTTACAGAACACCCCGTCCTGGGAGCCGCCCCTCCTCGCGGCTGCCCTTCCCGTCCTGCGGCTCCTCCGTGGGCCATTCTGGCCTCACATCATGCTCCTGAGGCAGCCTGTCTGGCCTGCGTCTCTTCCCCTCATTCTCCACTCTCTGTGGACCCTCTTGCCGTGAATGACCGGTGGCCCTCACACACCTTTTATCCAGCTGGGCCCCTCCCTGGTCAGCAGGGCAACGGCCCGCTGACCTCTCACACCTGCCTTCCCCTCCACGTGTCTCTGCCACCACCTGCTCTGTCCTGCAGCCCCTCTCCTCTGAGTCCTTCACCCCTGGCTTCCCGGTGGTCCAGTCGCCTTCCCTGATGCTCAAGAGAGGGTGCTGCCCTTGCACAGGTCCTGCATCAGCAAAACCACAGTGCGGTGGATCCTGGACCTCTCACAAATGACCGAATGGACTCTCAGCTGAGAACTTGCCTCAGTAAACCCAGCCTTTGATGTCTCAGCTTCCTTAGAGCCCAAGCTAGTATTCCTCATGCCTTCTCCACTTACTGCATTGTTTTGTTGAGGAGGCAGATTTTAACTTGGGTTATTTGCCCCTAAACTATTGTAATACCTAACAAGTCAATGCATGTGTAGAACATATTTTAATTTTCAGACTTTAACCAAATGCCAGGACTTCAGTGTATGTTAATACATTGCTTGCAAAATAATTATTAATAACCTTTGACTGCCAAAAATTTTGCTAAGCAAGTCGTATAATTATCTCTAATCCTCACAAAAGTCTGGTTTTTAATGCCAGTTTGATATGCACATGTTGGAGCTATGAAAGGCTTGATCCTTTGCCCAAGGTGACACTGACTGAGAGCCAGGATTTTTAATGTATCATGTTTAAAACTCCGCTTTTCTCACTGTAACCGCTGCCTTTCACAGAGATTCTACAAAACAAATCAAACTTTGCTTCAGTTAACATCACCTTTGCCTGATGGTACTATCTACCAACACAACACTGGCATAATTCTCCAAATGATCCCATGCTCCAGGAGACTAATATTTTAATAAACTAATTTCAGAGTTTTATGCTCTTCTCATCAACCAAGTTGTAGGCAGCAAGTTTCAGGCTATGGATTTGGGCAATTCCTAGTTTTACCTCCACTCTGTTTTGAGAGGGGGCAAATATTTCAATTTATATTGACCCCTGTGTCAGGAAAAAATGCCAACGCATAGTGACGTGATGCTCATTGAAGAAAGAAGATCTCGTGTTTTATACCTAATATATTCCCCCAAATATATCTGAGAGTACTACTACAGAGCAGCCTGAATGAAGTCATCTATTTTCTAAGCAAGTGATTTTTCAGTGGGAGAAAAGAGAGAAGGGCATGAGTTTTGTGGATTAGCATAGGGATGGCAAGCAAGAGCAAAACATCAGATAAGGCAGATGCCAATGAAATCACAGCCACTGGGGTAAGTAAACACGTTCTTCTCTCCAGGAAACATTGGTTAGTTTAATTTTTAACCAGCTTATTCAATGACACTCACCTACCTCATCCATGGATCTTCTGCAGCTCCACCCACTCTGGCCCCAACTTCCACGGAGCTAACACTCCCTGGAAATTAAGGCAAAATCTCTCTTGGTTCAGACTACCTGGTTCAGATCCTGACATTTTATTTCTACAGGTAGCAACTAATTCCCCACCATGGATTCTTTGGAACTGACATTAAAAGCAACTTAAATTCTAAGTAGAAACAGCATAAGAGCTTTATGAGGCTCGCTTTAGTGGAATTCCTCCTTGTTAAGATGAGGCTGAAAGCTGAGTATTAGGATCTGTCAACCTCACAAAACAACCTACAGTGAATGTTCTTCATTACAACGTGAAAATAGTTTTCTGGCCATTTCAGAGGAAGAGAGAGTGAACCGGCTGAGTCCACACCCCAGGGAAAAACCCCATCTTAGTGTTCACACCACCACCTTTGGTCCCTAAATCCAACATTTCTCCCCACGCACAGTATTTCCCAAAGATGTGTAAAGGTGTGGCCTCAGGGAAACAACAAATGCCCCTCACCAGGGGAGGAAGGCTGGGAGCAGAGTCAGGACTCACAGGGAACACTGGGAAACACACAAGAAGCTTGAGTTTGCACACTAGTTTAGATATATTTTTACATATCGTGTTCAATATATCCAGTCAACATCCAGACACTTTGTAAGGTTGCTGCTGCTACTGCTAAGTTGCTTCAGTCGTGTCCAACTCTGTGCAACCCCATAGACAGCAGCCCACCAGGCTCCCCTGTCCCTGGGATTCTCCAGGCAAGAACACTGGAGTAGGTTTCCATTTCCTTCTCCAAAGCATGAAAGTGAAAAGTGAAAGTGAAGTCGCTCAGTCGTGTCAGACTCTTCGCGACCCCAGGGACTGCAGCCTTCCAGGCAAGTTCCTTAAAAAAGTAAGGGGTCTGATCATCAATCTGAAAACGTTATGATAAGTGTGCCAGAGGATACAGAATCTAGAAATGCAGGGCAAATGGTGTGCTTTTGTTCAGATTAACAAATAAATAAGTATATGGCTGAGTTCCTTTGCTGTTCACCTAAAACTATCACAATATTGTTAATTAATTGGCTATACTCCAATAAAAAGTATTAAAAAATTAAAAAAAATTATATGTAAAACAAACAAGCAAAAAAAAAAAAAAAGANTTGCAGCCTTCCAGGCAAGTTCCTTAAAAAAGTAAGGGATCTGATCATCAATCTGAAAACGTTATGATAAGTGTGCCAGAGGATACAGAATCTAGAAATGCAGGGCAAATGGTGTGCTTTTGTTCAGATTAACAAATAAATAAGTATATGGCTGAGTTCCTTTGCTGTTCACCTAAAACTATCACAATATTGTTAATTAATTGGCTATACTCCAATAAAAAGCATTAAAAAATTAAAAAAAAATTATATGTAAAACAAACAAGCAAAAAAAAAAAAAAAGAAGCAAATAGACCCATTAATTTAAGTTTAGGGCACACCAGTGTTTTTGCCTGGAGAGTTCCATGGACAGAGGAGCCTGCAGGTTACAGCCCATGGTGTCACGAAAAGTCAGACATGACAGCAGCTAACACTTTCACGCTTTCTGGGCATTTCACCAGAGACGACTAGAGGAGAAAGACAAGTACGTGTGATCATGCCCAGTTGCTTCAGTTGTGTCTGGCTTTTGGCGACCCCATGGACTGCAGCCCGCCAGGCTCCTCTGTCCATGGGATTCTCCAGGCAAGAGTACCGGAGTGGGTTGCCATGCCCTCCTCCAGGGGATCTTCCTGACCAGGAATCAAACCTGCATCTTCTGTGTCTCCAGCATTGCAGGCGGATTCTTTACTCACTGAGCCACGTGGGAAGCCCCAAAGACAAGTGTACTGAGCTGCAAGCTGGAAATGTCATTCACATACGACTTAGAATTCAGTTTGTGGAATGCTTCCTGATGTCCTGTGCACCCCAGTTAGTCCTTGCACTGAGTGCTCACCCCCCATTTGGGTGTGGAAATAAGAATAAGCAACATGACAGATACCGTATGACAAGCGGCTCCTGAGTTTTAACTCTCGGTCTATTACCTACACCTACTTCCAGTCCCAGGGACTAGGGTACCACTGTGGACAGCAACCTAAAATACCACTAAGTGCCCTGAAGGACAAAACGGTGGGGTCAGTTCAGGCCCCTGGAGCTGGTCTGAAGGCTGGGGATAACCATCTCTCTCCACGGCACCAGCATCATCATCATCTTCTGGGACTTGGGGAGAGAGGGCGTGGAGGGGTCAGAGGACTCAGCCGGGTGGATGCATGAATGAATATATGCATCCTGATGAGCCCGCTCAGATTTTCTGATCAGGAAACAGAAGGAAATTCAGAAAAATAAGGCAGCTGATCCACTTCCTGCCCTCGAGTCCACAGTCATGGGACCCCACTGGTCAGCACTGTCTGGTCCCCGAGGAACAAACTCAAGGTTATCATTTTTGCATTTGATTAGATACTTTGCCAGTCAGACGCCTCTGCCCATGGCATTCTCCAAACAAGAACACCGGAGTGGATTGCCATTTCCTCCTCCAGAGAATCTTCCCAACCAAGGAATGGAACCCAGGTCTCCCGCTTTGCAGGTGGATTCTTTATGGTCTGAGCCACCAAGGAAGCCCATGAACACTGGGGTGGGTAGCCTATCCCTTCTCTGGGGATCTTCCTGAGCCAGGAATCGAACCAGGGTCTCCTTCATTTCAGGCAGTTTCTTTATAGCTGCGTCAATGGGGAAGCCCTTTAAAGAGTTAGTTTAAGCTAAGTAAATAATTTGGTCATTGAAAATTGAAAGGAAATACAATTGCTAGAGAATGGAGGCAGATTTTTGGAAAGAATAATCACTATATTGTAAACATTTTAATATAAAACACTGGGAAGGAAATAAGAATGTGTAGACCTAATACCAGGTTTTAAGTACCATCTGCGTTCTCTTGTCTTTTACTATTTTTTCTTTTCACACTCACGGTTAACAAAGTGATCAATATCGATAGAGTGAATCTGGACTTTTGTTTTAGGTGTATATCAGTGGCATACATCTGAGCATCTGAGGCACTGCCAGGACTGGCTGAGCAAACACATACTGCGCTGCTTCATGTTTATGGAGGTAAGTAGGTAGGAGGCCAGAAGGAGCTCCCTGCTTTGCATCGGGACAGAAAGTCAGCTGGTTGTGGCGAATACACGGTTATTTCCATCTGGAGGTCGCATTATCTCAGGACAATCGAAACAGAGCGTCTAGATGCAAGGGACTCAGTGAAAGAAACTCGAGCTCCAGAGGTTTCAGAAACGTGCATCCACACACCTGGTTCCAGCACGTTGCTTTATGCTGGGTGCTGCACAAGATGCTTAAATGGACAAGGCTGGGGTAAAGCCAGACGTGACCGAGGGGAAAGCCCATCTTCTCCCAGACTCTGGGGCGTGCTTGGCCTTAATCTCTGATGATCGTAAGTTCCATGTTCCTTATTGATTGGCCTAAGTGCACTTCTTGTTCTGTGATAGCAGGCCATGATCCTATCTGCTTGCCAAACCTCACTTCTGAATGAGGACTATGTAAAAGCCATCTTTAGTTTCCTAGATTAAATGTAACACTGCACAAGGCATTGCCTATAGGAGCAGAAATACTACACCCTTGATGTGGCCTTGGCTTGCATATAAGCGGAGCGGAGGTCAAGTTTACACAGGTTACAAAACCACAGATGGCTTCTGAGGAGAGCGGTGGGCTCTCACCGCGCGCTGTGCCCATATCGCCACTTGGAAGTTGCTTAGCTGATGTCCTGTACCATGACTCACGATGGTTTTTAGCCAGATACACAATTCCCCTGTAATCTGAGTGTTCGTCCAATCGGTTCACTGGGTTCTCTTGTATAGTGCCAAACATGTGAATGTCATGTGACATCAGACACATGAAAGCCATGTGACACTGAGCATATGGCTGCCACGTGATGCTGAACACAGGAACGTCATGTGACACTGAACAGACAAATGCCATGTGACAGTAACCACATTTAAAATGCAGAACATCAGGATCCCATGTGAAAATCTCCACAGTATGTTTTAGTTAACATCCATCACCACACATTGTTACAAATTGTTGTTTCTTGTGACAAAAACTCCTAAGATCTATCCTCTTGGCAGTAGTGGTTTAGTCTCTGTCGGTCTGTGTGACCCTGGGGACTGTACCCCGCTGAGTCCCTCAGTCTGTGGGATTCTCCATGCTAGAATACTGCAGTGGGTAGCTGTACCCTCCTCCAGGGAATCTTCCTGATCCAGGGATCCAACCCGGTTCTCCTGTATTACAGGCAGGTTCTTTACTGCTGAGCCACCAGGGAAGTCCCCACTCCCTCAGTAAACTTCAAATATGCTGCGGGTCACGAATGACCCTTGTTCCCATGCCGGCCACTGCAACCCCAGGACTGACCCATCTTATAACCGGATGTCCATACCCTTCCACCACCGTCAGCTAAGTCCTCCCTTTCTAAGTCTCATAACCATACCCTAGCGGGTGCTGATGTCCTCAGATCACGAGTGGAATCAGAGCCTCCACCGGATTGGATGTTGGCCACAAGGTGCAGCCACCGTAAGAGCATAGGGCACAGCAGGCCTGGCCCTGTGCCCCCAGGGACCACGGCCACGCTGGGGCAGGGGCAGGCAGAGACTAGACCAGCCACGGAGTGCACACACACACACACATACACATCCCTGTGCCCCCGGGGACCACAGCCGTGCTGGGGCAGGGGCAGGCAGAGACTAGACCAGCCACGGAGTGCACACACACACACACACACACATCCCTGTGCCCCCGGGGACCACAGCCGTGCTGGGGCAGGGGCAGGCAGAGACTAGACCAGCCACGGAGTGCACACACACACACACATACACATCCCTGTGCCCCCGGGGACCACAGCCGTGCTGGGGCAGGGGCAGGCAGAGACTAGACCAGCCACGGAGTGCACACACACACACACACACACATCCCTGTGCCCCCGGGGACCACAGCCGTGCTGGGGCAGGGGCAGGCAGAGACTAGACCAGCCACGGAGTGCACACACACACACACATACACATCCCTGTGCCCCCGGGGACCACAGCCGTGCTGGGGCAGGGGCAGGCAGAGACTAGACCAGCCACGGAGTGCACACACACACACACACACACATCCCTGTGCCCCCGGGGACCACAGCCGTGCTGGGGCAGGGGCAGGCAGAGACTAGACCAGCCACGGAGTGCACACACACACACACATACACATCCCTGTGCCCCCGGGGACCACAGCCGTGCTGGGGCAGGGGCAGGCAGAGACTAGACCAGCCACGGAGTGCACACACACACACACACACACATCCCTGTGCCCCCGGGGACCACAGCCGTGCTGGGGCAGGGGCAGGCAGAGACTAGACCAGCCACGGAGTGCACACACACACACACATACACATCCCTGTGCCCCCGGGGACCACAGCCGTGCTGGGGCAGGGGCAGGCAGAGACTAGACCAGCCACGGAGTGCACACACACACACACACACACATCCCTGTGCCCCCGGGGACCACAGCCGTGCTGGGGCAGGGGCAGGCAGAGACTAGACCAGCCACGGAGTGCACACACACACACACATACACATCCCTGTGCCCCTGGGGACCACAGCCGTGCTGGGGCAGGGGCAGGCCCCGACAGAGATTAGACCAGCCCACAGAGTGCACGGTTCTCTGCACCTCCTCCACACACATGCACTGGGTGCACACACACACACACACACACATCCCTGGGCACACACATGTGTAAACACACACACACATCCCTGGGCACACACACATCCCATGTAAATACACACACACATCCCTGGGCACACACACACATGTAAACATACACACACACATCCCTGGGCACACACACATCCCTGGATACACACATGTGTATCCAGATCCGCCCACAGCTCAGCATCCCCGGGGCCCCCAGACCCTCCCATAGCTCAGCATCCCCCAGGCCCCCAGACCCTCCCATAGCTCAGCATCCCCCAGGCCCCCAGACCCTCCCATAGCTCAGCATCCCCCAGGCCCTAGACCTGCCCGCAGCTCAGCATCCCTCAGGTCCCAGACCCACCCACAGCTCAGCATTCCCCGGGCCCCTAGACCCTCAGGTGGTTCAGCATCCCCTGGGCCCCAGACCCTCCAGTGGCTCAGCATGCCCCTGGCCCCCAGACCCTCAGGTGGTTCAGCATCCCCTGGGCCCCAGACCCTCCAGTGGCTCTGCATGCCCGGGGCCCCCAGACCCTCCCACAGCTCAGCATCCCCCAGGCCCCAGACCTGCGGGTGGCTCAGCCGGCCCTGAAACACAGGTGATTTCAACTCTGCAATGAACGGCTCAGCAGGCCACACTTTCTCTTTGAACTCAGCTAATTCGCTGTTATTTTGTTTTAATTCAGGTCACCCAGTTTTCCTTACCTTATAATGAGAAATGCTGTGACTTGAGTAATGAAGGAGTTTCACAACTGAGCCCGCTCCTGCTCGAGCTCCCTCCATGCCCCTGTGGAAGCCGCCTCTAAGAAGGAACTTAGGATCATCCAAACGTCCCTGTACACAAACAGAGCGGTGACAATCAGGAAGCTTCGGGGTGAAATCCAATTCTCCTCTTAAATAATCTTGGATCCAGGACCTAAATAAGATAAATTAGGTGCTAAATGAGATCTAAATAATTTGAGATGCAGGATATGTATAAATAAACAATTGAAATTATTACTGGATGTTATGAATAAATGCACATGGACCAGCCATCCAAGGGTCCTAATAGATACGTGGTCTCCCCGCCTTGGGCAGGACTCAGACGGGCACTGGGCTTGGACCATGTTGGAGTCCTGAGGAAGAGAGGAACACAGCTGAGCTCACGTGTGCACTGTGTCATGTCTGGTCTCTTTCGTCACTTTGTCACGGCCCCTGCAGCTCTCCCCACCTCTCTTTTCTGCATCCTCCACAGTCTGTGCTCTAGTCTCCCCAAAACAGACACTTCACCCCATCCATCCGAGTCTGAATACCATGTGGGGCCTGAGCTGCCACTATGGGACGCTCTCCCGGGGCCGGTTCTTTTGCCTTGCAGGTGGGACGCCATCCTCAGCCGAGAGTGGGTGATGGGAGAAGCCTGGCCCACCTCGGGGGCTGAGGTCAGGAGTGGCCCAGGGTGATGGCAGAAGAGTCTGGGGGCTCCGAGGCCCAGACTCTTGTTGGAGACACTCTGCCTGCAGCTCCCAAGGCTCACCGGGGCCCACGTGTCCTTCCACGACTGACCCATGTAAGTTTCCTGATCTTTAAAATGGGCACAAGGAGATGAGTTGGTTAGATAACATTAGCAACTCAGTGGACATGAATATGAGCAAACTCTGGGAGGTAGTGCAGGGCAGGGGTCCATGGGGTTGCAGAGTCAGACAGGACTCAGTGATTGAGCAATAGCAGCACGTGTAAAGCACAGGCCCGTCCCCGCCCACCCTCTCCTGCAAACCTTGCCTCAGCCAGAGCCATGTAGCACGACCACAGGCTTGGGTCATGACCCATGACCTTGGGTCTCAGCACATTTGGCCCCCATCGCCACCGCCCTTCCTTCTCCAAAATGCATCCTCTGTTTTATCCTCTTTTTGTATCTTTCTTGTATGCTGTATGTACACAGATTATAACATCTATGAAAACACTCCACAGTTCATAGATTATATAACCATGTCTGGCCACACCCTCATCTAAGACTGTGACCACACATCTTTGTAGCTTAAATCCTGGGTTCAGTTTATGAGAGCAAAAGAGTGAACAGACTCTGTGCGAAGATGTTTCTGTGTTTTAAAAATCCAGTCTTAAATGTGGACAGAGAAAGCACTAGAAATGCCTTTTGGATCAGCTAGAAGCACACTCATTCCCCATTGAAATTTTACTTTTAGCACCCTGGAGCTACCACCATTAGAAATTCATTTCTTTCTGTTAAGAAATGGCTCCTGTTAAAATGCAAAATTCCTAAGAAGCCTCACACATTAAGTGCTTATCAGTAATTAACACCTCATCAGGAATTAGTCTATCAGAGCTTTTTTGTTAAAGAAGCAGCAGCTCCTCTGAACTCAGGGAACAGAAGCTTCTGGAGGGCTGGGGCTTGGGCTCTTTCAACACAGGATGTGGCCTGGGTAGAAACGGGCATTAATTGAACGAATGAAAAAATAAATGACTCAATGTCATAAATGAAGTGAAGTGAAAGAAGCTCAGTCATGTCTCTTTGCGACCCCATGGACTATGCAGAACATAGAATTCTCCAGGCCAGAATACTGGTGTGGGAAGCCTTTCCCTTCTCCAGTGGATCTTCCCAACCCAGGGATCGAACCCAGGTCTCCCGCATTTCAGGCGCATTCTTTACCAGCTGAGCCACACAAGGGAAGCATGTCATAAAAGTAAGAGAGAAATGAGCCAGAGATCTTGCTTCAGTTGGATCAAGGAAGTGGGAAGTTCTTTCTGTATTCACATCACTCTGGGAGGCCCAGGGCCCTGGCTCTTTGAAGTCTGGGCTGACAGTTCTGCCCTCACTTTGAGATTAGAATGTTGGGACTCCTGAAAACACACCCCCTGGGTGCAGGTGTTATGCCTGAAGTCCGAGTCCCCAGGACCGAGAGAAATAGGACATCCATGGCAATGCAAAAGCATAAAGGGGTTTATCGCTAGCTCGAGCTAGGGCTCAGGTCTCAGCCAACGCAGTGGAGTCTTGACGAGAGCCCCGAGCTCTGAATCACAGCTACTTTTATACAGGCAGTTCTTTGTTTCAGTAACAGCATAGCTGGCGGGTGATGATTGGCTAAGTCATGCCCACGTGGGATTTTCAAATCTCGCATCTCTATCCAGATTGGCTCAAGTCTGGCATGGGTGGGATTTTCTTGATTGGCTCAGGCCGGGGCTACGAGGATTTTTCTGGTTGGTCGAGCTATACCGCCGGCAGGAATTCCCAGTGACTCAGCTTTCCCAGAGACTGAAACTCAGACCTAGCTTGCCCCTTGGAGCCTGTTCCAATTTGGGCCTAACACAGCGCCCCCCAGGGAGATAACACAGAGCAAAGCGTCTTTTTAGATGAAGGTGCTGGGTGTGCAGTGGGGCTGGGGGCAGGTTGATTGTGGCAGTGTTGTCTTGCTCTTTTTAAAATGTTTCAGGCAAAAAAATAAAAAAATAAAAAAATAAAATGTTTCAGGCAAAGCATAGTGTCTAATTTTAGTGATTATCTGGAAACACTAGCCTTAAAGTTCAGGGACATCGATCTCGGGAATTCCATGTTTTATCCCGGGAAAAGATGAGAAGAGGAAAGAGAACCAAAATCATAACTACCAGTCATTGGAGCTGCATCTGACTGAGACAGCCCGTGGCTGAGATGGAGTCTTGTCTCTCTTCCAACTCTCCCTAGATGCCCAGCACTGCACAGAATCAATGTCAAGACGTGTGTCATCCACATCCAGGGCACTGGGATCATAAGTAGTCCCTATTTCTTGGTAAATTTCAAAATCCTTAAAAGGCATGTTGAAATGGATTTCCTTATTTTTCAGTTGCTCGCTTGTGTCTGACTCTCTGTGACCCCAAGGGCTGTAACCTGCTAGGCTCCTCTGTCCACGGAATTTTCCAGGCAAAAATGCTGGAGTGGGTTGCCATTTTTCCCTATTTCTTGGTAAATTTCAAAATCCTTAAAAGGCATGTTGAAATGGATTTCCTTATTTTTCAGTTGCTCGCTTGTGTCTGACTCTCTGTGACCCCAAGGGCTGTAACCTGCTAGGCTCCTCTGTCCACGGAATTTTCCAGGCAAAAATGCTGGAGTGGGTTGCCATTTCCTTCTCCAGAGGATCTTCCCAACCCAGGGATTGAACCCTCATCTTTTGCATCTCTGCACTGGCAGGTGGATTCTTTACCAGAGCACCACCTGGGCAGCTCCTACATCATTAATCAAAATTAATAAAAATGTTCTGCTTTAGGGTTTATGGATGAGCCCCTCTCTATCTGTGGGTTGACCCAGTGCCCTCTTTCAGATTGCTTGGCCCTGGGACAAGGCTGACAATGACCACAGAGGCCAGCAAATTCTAGAGCTGGGCAGGGAAGGGTCCTCCACACGGCTGACATGCAGGGATGCTGAGCTCACGCATGGCAGGTTTCTTGTGACGGTGGTCTATTCCCACCCGTGGAAGCATCAGGGTTTCAGTACTGCATTTTTCTGCTTTTCCCTTTGAATATCTTTGCCCTCTTACCTTCCTCTCCTTTAAAGAATCTCTTCCACCCTTGGAATGTGTGAAGTAGGTCACTAGAAGCACAGAAAAACAAACACCATGTGGAACAGATGTTTCTCTGTTTAATCAAGGGGTTGTATGATCCCGTGTAGCTTCAGTGGAGGTGTCAGAACTACTGCAATGAGATACAGTGTCATGTGCAAGGTGAGGTGGAAATATAAACAGCTACACTCACCACAAGGTGCGAAAGGAACACATTTCTTTAGAGCTGAAAGAGAATGTGCTTCTTCAGGGTTACTGTCTCCAGGGAACAGAATTCTAGCTCACGGTTTGGTTTTCAACCAGGAAAGACATCCCGAAAGGACAGTGGTTACACCCCATAGGTTATCTGCCCCTAGCTGGGCCACATCCACCCGCGGGTCCCCTGCCCACCCTCAGGGGCACTTCTGACCCTCTGTGGTTTGAAAACTTGCTTCCAAAAGCCGCTTCCTATAAATGATCATAGTAAAATATTTAAGAGTGAGAATTGTGTATTATCACTCAAAAAATAGCAAGGAACATTCATGGGAAGAATGTGAGACTAGGTTAATGGCTTTGATAAAACCAATTATTAAGCTGCTGCTGCTGCTGCTAAGTCACTTCTTAAATTTTGTAAGATTCTTAAGAAAAACAATACATACTTAGGTTAAAATGTTTAGGAAGAAAGGCACAAACAAGAACAAATTATGGGACTCCCTGGTGGCCCAGTGGTCAGGATGTGATTCTTTCAGTGCTGAGGGCCTGGCTTCAGTGCCTGCAGGGGGGCGGAATGAAGTTCTCACAAGCCACACGGCCAAAAGGAAGAAAAAAATGTGTGTGTGTGTGTGTGTGTACACGTGTGTGTGTGTGCATACTCGCCCGTGTGCAGCAAAAGTGTAAACTGAGAAGGGCAATAAATGCACCAGATGAAAGGGAGCTCTGCTGCGGCTGCTGCTGCTGAGTCGCTTCAGTCGTGTCCGACTCTGTGCAACCCCACAGACGGCAGCCCACAGGCTCCCCCGTCCCTGGGATTCTCCAGGCAAGAACACCGGAGTGGGTTGCCATTTCCTTCTCCAATGCATGAAAGCGAAAAGTGAAAGTGAAGTCGCTCAGTCGTGTCCGACTCTTAGCGACCCCATGGACTG
>SJYX01006230.1:222302-248064 GCA_006410675.1 Oreotragus oreotragus
AATGTTCAAACTACGGCACAATTGCACTCATCTCACACACTAGCAAAGTAATGCTCAAAATTCTCCAAGCCAGGCTTCAAAAGTATGTGAACCGTGAACTTCCAGATGTTCAAGGTGGATTTAGAAAAGGCAGAGGAACCAGACATCAAATTGTCAGCATGCACTAGATCATTGAAACAGCAAGAGAGTTCCAGAAAAACATCTGCTTTATTGATCACACCAAAGTCTTTAACTGTATGGATCACAATAAACTCTGGAAAATCCTTAAAGAGATGGGAATACCAGACCACCTGACCTGCCTCCTGAGAAATCTGTGTGCGGGTCAACAAGCAACAGTTAGAACCAGACTTGGAACAACTGGCTGGTTCCAAATCAGGAAAGGAATAACTCAAGGCTATATATTGTCACACTGCTCACTTAACTTATACCATATGAAATGCCAGGCTGGAAGAAGCATAGGCAGGAATCAAGACTGCTGGGAGAAATATCAATAAAATCAGGTACACAGATGACACCACCCTTATGGAAGAGAACAAAGAAGAACTAAAGAACCTTTTGATGAAAGTGAAACAGGAGAGTGAAAAAGTTGGCTTAAAGCTCGATATTCAAAAAGCTAAGATCATGGCATCTGGTCACATCACTTCATGGCAAGTAGATAGGGAAACAGTGGAAACAGTGACAGACTTTATTTTGGGGGCTTCAAAATCACTGGAGATGGTGACTACAGCCATGAAATTAAAAGACACTTTCTCCTCGGAAGAAAAGCTATGACCAACCTAGACAGCATATTAAAAAGCAGATATATTACTTGGCCAACAAAGGTCCATCTAGTCAAGGCTATGGTTTTTCCAGTAGTTCCATATTGATGTGAGAGTTAGACTGTAAAGAAAGCTAAGCACCAACGAATTGATGCTTTTGAACTGTGGTGTTGGAGAAGACTCTTAAGAGTCCTTTGGACTGCAAGGAGATCCAACCAGTCCTTCCTAGAGGAAATCAGTCCTGAATGTTCACTGGAAGGACTGATGCTGAAGCTGAAACTCCAATACTTTGGCCACCTGATGAGAAGAACTGACTCATTAGAAAAGATCCTGATGCTGGGAAACATTGAAGGCAGGAGGAGAAGGGGACAGCAAAGAATGAGATGGTTGGATGGTATCACTGACTCAATGGACGTGAGTTTGAGCAAGCTCCAGGAGTTGGTGATGGACAGGGAAGCTTGGTGTGCTGCAGTCCATGGGGACACAAAGTGACAAACATGACTGAACTGACTGACTGATTTTTCTTAACCACAAGGTGAAGGTGAAGTCGCTCAGTCGTGTCCGACTCTTTGTGACCCCGTGGACTGTAACCTACTAGGCTTCTCTGTCCATGGGATTTTCCAGGCAAGAGTACTGGAGTGGATTGCCATTTTCTTAACCACAAAGTGGCTCCCAAGTTAATGGCATTAGGGCAGTTTACGTTTGTGCGTTCTGACCCCACACTATGTTGGTTATTTCTGACCCTTGGATAGCTCCTCGTGCCTGACTAATGATGTGAAGGTCTTCGTGTGGACCAAGCTCGGCGAGGACGTCCTAGAGGGATGAGCAGATAATATTTTAAGCATATTCAGCCAGCCCATCTTATGTTCTGTCAGCTCCCTGCTGACCTGCAGCTTACAGAAACTGGAGGCTAACCGCGTCCATGCAGAGAGGCTGTTTCTCTGCTTTCCCAAAGCCGGTGCAGAGAGCTAAGATACAGAAGTATCGCTGGAGTGAACACACTTTCCAATTTCCAAAAGGAGGGGGAAAAAAGACAACAAAAGCTCCCCAAACAGCAGCGTTCCTGGTGACGGCAACTCTCTCTTAACAGCCTCGAGTGTTTAACATATTGAAACAGTTCATCTTCCTTCAATGAACTTTAATAACTCTGCCAGGTGAGGAGCTGCGCTCCATACTTCTTCATGTTGTCGGTCAGCGTATCTGTCCTTATGCGCTCATCCGACCGCGTCCACGGCCTCGGTGCGGGAGCCCTGCGCGCGCTTATTGCCCTCATCAATAACCTGTCCAGCCAGCGCTCCATTTCTCACCGTTCCTGGTCCCCTTCAACCTCTAATCAGAGCTCTTTGCCTTGATCACTGATCAATACAAAGGGGCGCCTGTTCCCTTAACTCGCCCCACTAAAGTAACATGACACGGGGACAAATATGATTTTGACTGGCTCATGTCAAGTAACAAGAAACCGATCTGGAAAATTTCCCTTTGGGGCCAATTTATACAGAAAACCAATTTTTACACTTGGGACTAATCTCTCTTTGCTCACTAGCCATGAGACTTGGAAATGAATACAAACCTTACTGGGTAGTACATAGACCAAGTATTAGTTTAAAAAATTCTATTTTTTAAGCTATGATTATCACTTGGAAAAAGTAGTGAAAGCTGAGCTGGTAGATTAAATAAGAAAAGAAATTCTATTTTTTTTTTCCTTGCATGTCTCTAAATAACGATGAGTTAGAGGGAAAATTCCAATGTCACACTTTTCCCAAAAGGCTCATAAATACACATGTACCTTCAAAAGTAATTTTTTGGATTTTAATTTTATGTTTTTATTTGGGAGGTTTTTTTATGTTAACATTTTTATATTAAGATAATAAAGATTTATGATATTTGTAATCATCTGAGCCAACTCCGGGAGATAGCGTAGAATAGGAAGCCTGGAGTGCTGTAGTCCATAGGGTCACAGAGAATCGAGAAATGACATTAAACAAAACGTCACTCATTTTTGTCTGCAGAAAAACATACACTAGAATGGCCTGGCTTCTGTCCCCACACTTCAGCCTGGAGTGACAAAAGAACTATGTAATTATCATTTACACACCTGGTTATGTGTAGTATTCATGGAAATACATTTTAAACACTACTGCTGCTGCTGCTAAGTCATTTCAGTCGTGCTCGACTCTGTGTAACCCCGTTGATGGCAGCCCACCAGGCTTCCCCATCCCTGGGATTCTCCAGGCAAGAATACTGGAGTGGGTTGCCATTTCCTTCTCCAGTGCATGAAAGAGAAAACTGAAAGTGAAGTCGCTCAGTCTGTCCGACTGTTAGCGACCCCATGGACTGCAGCCCACCAGGCTACTCCGTCCATTGGATTTTCCAGGCAAGCGTACTGGGGTGGGGTGCCATTGCCTTCCCTGTTAAACCCTACAAATGGTAACATTTAGCACAATGTTTTTGAAGGAAATCTTCATAGAATTGAGACACAAGAGCAAGGACAGAGTGAGGTAACATCTTGGTAGAGGTGAGGATGGGCATCCCTGGTGGCTCAGACGGTCAGGACCCACCTGCAGATGCAGGAGACCTGGGTTCAATCCCTGGGTTGGAAAGATCTGCTGGAGAAGGCATAGGCTACCCACTCCGGTATTTTTTGGATTCCTCGCGAGGCTCAGATGGTAAAGAATCTACCTGCAATGCGGGTAACCTGGGTTTGATTCCTGGGTTGGGAAGATCCCCTGGAGAAGAAAAGGCTACCCACTCCAGTATTCTGGCCTGGAGGATTCCATGGGATTGAAAAGAGTCGGACCCGACTGAGCGACTTTCACAGACAGAGAAGGGGATGGTGCTTAATATCACAGTGGTTACAGTGGTTGTGTGTTGGGCATAAATGCCCAAGTTCCACAGCAGAAGCACAGTTTAAACACTCGTGTGCCAAGTCAGTGTGTCTGGGGGCTGTGTGTGTCCATATGATACAGTAATGCCTAAGTCCTCTACCACCATCATTGTGAAATTTGCGTGTCCCCTTATACAAAATCCAAAAGATTCATCAACATCAGAGGACATACTTAGAGAAATGGCAGCATTTGGTTGCAATTTTTCAAACTATGTACTATATTGTCAGCTCTCCCCACAACAAATTAGTCTTTTGTAGGAAGCATGAAAGAAATGACATGAATAACCTAGGGGCTTTTTAAGATTTCCTGCTAGTTGGCTTTTAGTTTGAGTTTTTAATAATGTAGAACATTACTAGCTTTATCAATTTCTTAGCATCAGCATTAAAAAACCCAAAAACTATTTTTTGCGCTTTTACAGGACTTCTCTTTTCATGTTAATACAAGCTCCACCCTAGTCTTTTGTGCACATCCTGAGGAGGAAACTCCATAAAGAGGTTCTGGGAAAGCTTGAGTGGCACCTTGGACCTTAACCTACTATAAGGCCCGTGGGCATCTTTGTCTTGTTGTTTCTCCATGTGTCTGCGTTTAAAATCCATCTGGTTTCTTATAACTCATTAGCTTATTTTATGACAAATGACTGAAAGTCAATTTCTAGAAATATAAAAATTACCTAAAATTATATCGAGACTCTGGGATTATTAATATTACAAGGTTAATACTGATGAGAAAAGAACAAGAAAGACCCTTTAAAACAATCCCTTCTCCATTCAAGCAATACTAATTAATCATAGCATTATCATTAACACACTGAAATAAAACCCTTCCCCTCAGCTTAACTATTCTCATGGATCATTCCTCATTGCTGAGAAATAAAGATCTTCCCCACTAGGCAGGCTGGTAAGAAAATTATTACAACAGGGCACCTTGGCTATGTCACATATTCAGGTGAACAGTCCCAGTGATCATAAAAATATGCCACTTTAGAAATCCCTTGGATTGAGCTTAGATTCAGTGTCAGTGTACAAAATTCAAATTCTGAGTCATATTGCAGACTGTCCTAAATTAAGCATGGAATTTAGATTCTTCACTTGTGGTAGCATCCTATTTTTAAAGTAATGTTTCAATTAAAATTGAAAGTAGAGATAACAGGTTTCTATTATACAGTATAGGAAACTATATTCAATATTTGTGATAAATGATAATTGAAAATGTGATAAATAATGTATATATACGAAAAACTGAATCATTTCACTGTTCAGCAGAAACTAACACAATATTGTAAAACAACTATACTTCAAAAAATTTTTAAAAAATGAAGGTATGAAAAACAGCCAAATATTTGATTTAGTATAAAAATAAAAGAAAGAATAAGGCACAATGGTTACTTTTTCTGTGGCATCATATGTTTATGTGTTTATTTACCTTTTTAAAATTTATGTAAACCTTTCTTGGTCATTGATTTACGAGTGTGTGCGTTTTTAGTATACTACTGATGTATATACAAAAGTTGCCAGCAAACACAAGATATGAAAACAACTTTAGAGTTTATGAACTCTTTAGAGTAGTGAGAACACTTACCCCTGTTCCCTGTGGGATTGGAATTTAGCAAGGACAGCCTTCTCTGACATAGCAGTGCCCTTTCCAGGGAAGCTGTCCTAAGACCATGTTGTATTCTACTCCGAGGGTCAGACAGGGCTCAGATCTTTCTCTATCTGGTGTTGATGTCCTAGAAAATTCAAGAGAATTCAGTTTTCATTTATGAGGAAGAAGGGGTCATTTCAAGGTGTTACTTGCCTGAGGACAAAGTAAATCCAATTAAAAATATTTTTGAATAATTAATACATATATTCGAGGGCAATCAGCATCTGACAAAATTCAGTTCCCCATCCACAGATGGGCTTACACAGGCATGGCTGAGCTTGACCTGATTCCTCACCATGCACCCTCCTGTATACAAACCACACGTCCTGCAGGAGCAAAACCGAGCTGTTTGGAGGCAAACGGCCGAGACTTCATCCTCGGTGCATCCAGATACATAAACCAGGAAGACAATGAGGAAAATCTAAATGCTTGCGTCAGCCTGTCTGAGTGTGCTCCATACCTGGGAGTCCAACAGGAAAGATGAAAGTGTGTGCTTTGCTTGTGTAGTCATAATTGCAAATGCTCACGATACAACTGATGGGGTTAATTCCTTTGATCCCTTATGTCTGTAGCACTAGGATGATGCTTCCACATTCACACAGTGTCCTGAAAAATAAACATGTAATAATGGTGTATCCATTCCTTGAAAAAGATTTTCTATCTCTTTCTGAAAAGCTTTTATGTAGATGTTTAATAAAGTCACAACCAAGATACACTCTTTGACATGCATTGAAAATGTCCAACCCAAAGCCTGGATTCGCTTTGCATCATTGAGATAATGGACTGCGTTTTGATCAGCGGTACACTCGCCTGGAACCCTAGATTGGACACTTTCGGAAAAGATGAAGAAACCAGATTAAGAACGGTCTGCTCTTACCGGGGGGAGGTCTGCCTGCTTTGTAGAATTAAGATGGGACTCTGGGTATGCACATATGAGGCTTTGGGCCACGGCAAAAGAATTTTAAGAGTGATTTCATTTTAACTTGATCGTAACACTGTAATAACTCAGGATTCAAGGTAACACACTAAAAACTGTTCCCGCTCTCCTCTGCCCGGATTTTAGGATAATTCCTCCCTTTGGACTTTGGGAATCATTCGCTTCCTTTAGCAACTCTCCCAAAGAATTCTCACTGCCTGCAGTGACACCTACTGCTGGCAGAATTGTTCTACCTGGGGATGGAGACAGGCCACAGAATGCCAGCTGGGGACGTGAAGATGAAGTGATGGGATGTGAGACGAACTGATCCTTATACTTAGAAATGCAGTTCCTAATAAAACCAGTGCTTATTCTGGGGACAGGCCTGAAGCTGGAAGTCAGCGCATTTTGCCTGAAGCATAACACTGAACCCAGGACCCCGGATTCCCTTCCCCACCAACAAAGGGAGTGTGCTATCTTTGGGAGCCTCAATTCCTTCTTCCCTCCCAGCTTCCCCAGCCGGGCCACCCAGCTCCCTGAACTCAGCCCATGGAAGGGGCCCTGCTCTGCCTCAGGATAAACCACACCTGATTAGCAAAATAATTATTCCAACTGCCTCCATGTTCTGGATAGTGTTAAGAGGGTTTTTGTTTTTTTTCAACAAAACAATGTTAATTTTCTCTTAGAACATCTGTGATGCATTCACAAAACTGCTAAATTAAGACAATATTATTTTAAATCACTATCTTTGCTACCTTCTCAACCTTAGAAAATGGCAGCAAATATTTAAATTTAAAACTGTGCTTCCCAAGATATTCACTGGAAGTCTGCCATTTCCAATGTGCAGGAATATGTCTACAGTCAGTTTTTCTCCTTATATGTTTTAAAAGAGCATCATAAAGAACAACACAACAATATTTCTAAAAAAGAAATGGCTAAAAAGTTAAAGTAAGTGTGCTGTAAACATTCACTTGGTAAAGCCATAGCCATCTCTGGGGTTATTTTCCTAAATATTAGACTATAGACATTGCACTGCCCTCCACCGGGTTTTAGGAATTTCAGCTGGATTCAGCTCCATCCATCACTGGCAAATCATCCAGTACTGGGGAGGATAACTCTTTTCCTAGGATGTGTGTCTCAAAGAAACCACTTTTTAAAGAAGATAGAAGGGATTTCACTTGCTATATTTCCAATAGGATACATAATGAATTATTTATCATTTTCGCTTTGACAAAATCAGAATGTGGGAATATTCAAATTCATGGTGGTTTTCTTTTTTGTGCCAGCTATTTAATAAGCTGACACATATACAGATATATTTTATGAGCATAGCATATAGTAGGCATGTATACATCTCAGATATATAAAGCAGGAGCACTAAACGTAATTTAAACAAGTAATAAGCGCCCTCATTTCCCCACACAGCACATACAATTGCAGCTATGATAGAACCCATCACTGCTGCCTTGGAATAATATGACTTAGTTTTGAATTGCTGTCCTTAAAATCTGACAATGGAAAACTAGTCCTCAGCATCCATCAAGGCAATCACGAAAGTTAAGAAGAAGTTACTTTCTGAGAACCAATTATTGTTTGTTACTCCATAGTGCCACCACATGGAGTGATATTCGAATATAATTCAAGTGTTTTAGGCTCAAGAAGCTGTCTGTAAATAATACTCTGCAAACTTCAGTAAGGCAGCAGAGAGAGAGTGCTCTAATCTCCTCCCTGGCGTGTGAAGTTCAGAATGCTTCCTTGTGAAAACAGAGATGTCCCATTTCTAAGAGCAGGAACGCACTGTAGTAAAAACAGAAGAGGCAAACTGCTTTATTCCATCAATAAAAAGAGAACCATTTGGTAAAAGGATGCATTGCACATTTTCTATTTAAATCAGTTTATAAGAAGCAGATGTTAAGCTTTCCTGGGTAAGAAAAAAAAGGAGTTATAAATGAATTAAACCAATTTTTCAGTGGATCTCTGACTCTCCCATCTCAATGCATTTGTGGTTTTAGTAATCACTGAGATTCAAGGTTAGGTTAACAATGTAAATGGTTTTATCACCTATTCTTTAAAATCTCAGTGGCCAGTTTAGGAAAGACCGCCAAATCCAAAGCTGGTTTTTAATATGTAAACCCACATAGGTTCCAAATCACATTAACAAGAGAATCTTCATAATAAAAAGTCACCACAGAAAAGCATCTTTGAAAAACGCAGCCGAGGCTTAAATTCTATGTTCTAATAAAGCGTCTGTGATTTCAGATTTCATGATCTCTGTCAACTGGCTGTAAAGTATAAATTGCAATTCAAGCAAGTTTGAGAGTGTTTTCCCTTTTTTGTAGAGGAGGTTGGTATAAATTGTGATGTGTTTAACATCCAAGCCTCCTCTGGGAAGGGGTCACGTTTCTGACGAGGCCCCGTTTCCCTCCCCCCAGAATCCCACATGGTTCAGCACGTTTAGGGGGCTTTCCATCGTAATTGTCTGTAAAAGAGCTTTCATCACACCGCAGCCCCGGATGGCCTCAGCAGAGGCCTTTGTGCTCGGCCGTACGTAAAGTGCAGGCCGAGGGTGCGAATGCTGTGGACTCCAGGATGGTTGCACTGAGCTCATTCTTAACGATCTCCACTCAGTTACTAACTTCAACACTATTTTTTCCTGAGACTGCATTAATGAATCCAATAAATAAAGCATTGTATCACCCATCCAGAATGGACATTAATTTTAGAACAAAACATTAATCAATTTAAATTTATGTACTAATGCAGACACAATCAATTTCAACTTCTTATGACAATTAGCAAAGCTTTTGCTACATCCCCAGAACACACTGACCCATCAATTATGGTTTGCATCAAAGTAATGCTAATGACACCTCCTTCTTCCTTAGGCTGTCGGCACCCACCTGATTGGTCCATTTGAATGCAGCAAATCAATTAATATAAATTATACATGCACGGAAAGATGGGTTAATATCATAAGTTAATTTAATTAATTGTGTTTGATTAAATGAGGTCCTTTCATTAGCCCACTTAGCCATGAACCATATATACATCATCATAATCCTTTTACAAGCCCCACCGCCCAGACAGAGACCTGACATCAGAGCATATTCAAATCACCAGCTTCAGCCATGCAGACCTCCCTGCATAATTAACAACTCAACGAACTGCAGTCACTTAAGCTGAAAAGAAAACTGTTCACATCAACCTCTCTGATACTGTTTAAATTGAAGATGTCATGGGTAAAACAAAGGGGAACAGACAATGGTAATTAAAAATTAAAAAGGACAAGGGGAGTTTGCAAGTGATGGCAGGGCATGGAAAGAGGGCTGGGCCCGGGTTCAGAGAAGCACCAGGAGCGTGTGGGCGGGCGGCCCTTTCTGGGAGGGTGCGGTGTGGACGGGCTGCAGTACTCGAAGTCGGACCCACTTTACCGGGAGGGTGGACGAGGGCTGAGCTCGGAAGCCAGAAGCGACTCTATCAGGGACAAATGGGATTGTCGCCTGAAGCTGCCCAAGGCCGCCCTTTGTCAGATCCCGCAGCGATCGAGAGGCACGAGGCGTCCTGCCGGGGCCCCGACGTTTGCTCCCCTGCATGTCTCCACTGCGGCCAACGTCAGGTGTCACACTGGGCCCCACGCAGGAGCCCGCCACGCCGCTGCCACCCGGCCCGCCTCTGAGGGCCAGTTCCTTAAATGGATTTTCCTCCAGACGACATGACAGAGCCTTGACATAAAATATAGCGATGTCTGCTGGAAGTTATTCATCCCTTCCTGGTTCGATGCACAGCCTTCCAGGGACGGTTTTAATTCACACTGATCCCCGAGTATAACAAATAGTGCGCTGCGTTTCAGAGACAGAACCGGGGCTGCATTGCAGAGAGAAGGTACCAGACGCAAAATGGAAGGGGCAGGCGGTGTTGCCAGGCTGCGGCCACAGGAGCACGTGAAGGGCAGTGTGAGAGCAATTAGGCAGAGGAGCCAACGAATAAAAGTACCCTTGAGGCACAGGGGGTGATGTCCGCACTTGCAGCTACTTGTCAGGATTGCTCCTTGCGTTTTGGACATGTGGGTAAAGATGTCACAGCAAGATACATAGAGCCTGGACTTAGGGGCATTTGTACCATCTTTAGATAACTATCTAGCAGTCACCAACATAAATAATAGTACATCAAAGGCAAATACAAACATTTCTAATGGATCGATCCTCATCCTCAGAAACATTCAATTAACGATGTCTGAGAAATATAACCACAACTGGACAAAGAAGCAGGACAGATATGGCTCAGAAAGTAACATGTCTTGGCAGCAAGAAAGGACTTGCTCCTTTTCATGCCAGCTGAGGAGGGCAGTCTCTTTCCAGGGAGATAAACTGATGCAGATATAAGCTCACGCACACACGGGCATGGCCGCGTCGGAGATGCTGAGAGCGGCAACGTTGTCCACGCGGGTGACGTAGCTCCACTGCCATGCTGATACAGCCTGCCCGGGCGTAGGGACAGGCCCTCTGCAGGCGCGAGGACCCTGGCCCCCGCCAGCGGTGCAGGCGCGGCTCGGGCTCTGGATGTCCCGCTCCAGTCCCGCCGGCCGTGTGGCTCCGGACTGCCACGGTGCCTGCTTTCGGCCTTAGAGATCGGAAGCATCACTTCCGTGCCCGGGCTGATTCAGGCTCTGGGTCAGCTTAGAACAGAGCCAGAGATACCTTCAGCCCCGACTTCATGGTTGCTTATGTTGTTATCATTTGTTGCATCTCCTTTTATCTCTCGGCACAGATGACAGCAGCCTCGGTGACCCCAGGCTGAGCGACGTCAGGCGTGTTGTGTGTGACCCCGTGACTCAGGAGAATGAAACGATGTCAGGCGTGTCGCGTGTGACCCCATGACTCAGGAGACGACCACCGCCCTCCCTTGCTCAGCGTCTACGCTGCCTGCCCTCTGCCTCCCGCCTCCTCCCAGCTCCTGGGTCTGGACCCTGGGATGCACTTCTTTTCCGGGGCCCGCTGGATCCCAGGATGTCCTCCTCACAGCAGGTGGCTGGAGAGTGAGCCTCAGGGCACAGACACACACCCAGCCCCTGCTTCCTGGCGCCTCCCATCCCGGTGGCTGCGTAGCCACAGGGAGGGGCCACGTGGACACACCACCACAGCCACTGCAGATGGGGTGGCGTCCGCAGCTTAAAGGCAGGACAAGACGGTGAAGGTGAGGCTGCCCAGACCACCCCCCAGAGGCCCACTGTTATCAGATTAGAAAAGTCCGTGAGCATTTGGCATCTAGAACCCTCCCAGTCACCCCGGAGTTCTAAGAAGTGTTTGTTTCCACATCTTTTTTCCCCTATTATGCCAGGTCCATAGCAAGTTTTAAAACACGAACTCAAATGCATTCTTTTCAATGAAAGAATAAAATGATGAATAAATGAATGAATCAAGGAGTAAAAACACCCATCTTTAGTGGTTCTATTCCACTGGATACACAATGTCATAGAACCTTAAAAATTATTCTGAAATCTCATTCATAACATGTCCCTCCCAATAACAATTTTGTTCAGCTGCCAAAATCTTAGGAGTGTAATACTATCTTTCAAGAAGATAATTCAAATACAGGGTATTGCTTTTTATTTATTTTTTAAAATAAACTGTGATTGAAATAGACCTTAAGGATTTAGGGAAACTAATTTGAGAGTTTATGTTCAATTTATTAAAACAATAAAAATCATGAAAAATTTATAAAATTAAAGAGACTAGAGTTCTTTTTACCCAGAAACAATCCAGTGCTTTTTTAGGAGTTCCTTCCCAACACTTCACCCCATCAATTGCTTTCTAGTGGAAATGACTTACTGTGATCTAGCAGCCATGGACATTTTTCAGAATCTAAAATCTGAGGAATTCTCATG
The DNA here is from genome assembly GCA_006410675.1 of Oreotragus oreotragus. Classification (NCBI taxonomy): domain Eukaryota; kingdom Metazoa; phylum Chordata; class Mammalia; order Artiodactyla; family Bovidae; genus Oreotragus; species Oreotragus oreotragus. The sequence continues at coordinate 234,387 of SJYX01006230.1, forward strand.
TGGCCCTAAAAGCAGTTCCTTTCCTGCTTGCCCAGCATGACGAATAATTTAAAATGAGGAAGTAAAATCGGTGACTATTAGCTTGGCGTTTGCAGATCACACGTGGGAAAGAAAACTAATAAAAAATATGTATGACGTCTGGAAAGTTTCACTTCTGTTGACAAAAGCACACCAGCGTGTCTGTGTCTGAGAGCCTGAAACATCCTCCCCAGCAATAATAAGCCCAGGTTTCTTCCCCAGCAGGGGGAACGGAGACAGCTGTAGAGAAACAAAGGGTATATGAATTCCAAATAAAATTGCTGAATTAAGCCTTAAAATGAAGATTCTCAAATGCAGAATACAGGAGGTGTTCTAGGGGAGAAAAAGCTCGATCTGATCTTATGTCATAAGGCACAGCTTAAATAAAAGGTAATGCAAATGAGCCCGCAGTTCTGTGCGGGAAGCAGCAATAAAGGGTGTGCCTCCAGGAGCAGAGTTGCGCGTGCAGAACCAGCGCTCTGCTGTGGAGCTGCTGCACATTTAAGGTGGAAAACACTCCAAGGTCCTTCCGAGTGCCAGCGGTCACGAACGTGGGTGTGGACTCCTGAGCTGGCTCGGTGCCCCAGAAAGGCAGAGGCAAACTGGCGGTGGCTCAGGTGCCCAAGTAGCTGAGTTTAGCTACTTCCAGAAGATGCGTGGATCTCCAGTTGGTACCATCACAAGGGGCCACTGGCACCCCGTGGGATCCTCAGAGGGTTCCCCTGGCATGAGCGAATAGAGGGCACAGCCATCTTCAACACTCGGGGCCATCTCGGGAGCCACATGTTCTGTCCAACACCAGCAATACCGGAAAAAGTTGTTTAAAAGAGCAGCTACAAGATGATCGGACTAAGAGAAGCAAGTCAGACAAAGGCAAATATCATGTGATATCACTTATACGTGGTGAAGCTAAAAAAGGACACAGATGAGCTTATTTACAAGACAGAAATAGATTCGCAGACATAGAAAACCAACTTATAGTTGCCAAGGGGAAAGAGGAGGCGGGGTAAATTGGAAGTTTGTGATTAACAGACATACGTACTACTATATAAGCAGTGATCTACTGTATAGCACAGAGACCTGAAACTGGCACATGTTGTAAATCAACTATATTTCAACAAAAATGTTTTAAAAGGGATGGTCACTCTGATGCTTCCTTCTCTCTGTTAAGGATACCGTAACCCATCCAGTAACCCAACTACAGAGAAATGGCACAACCCTGTTCCCCTAACTTTGACTGGTCCCATAAATATCAGAAGATCTTCCATAGGAGGATGCCTATTACGTGCAAATCAAAGAGATCTTCTGTCTGTGGGGTGATCAGACACAGGCCCTTTTTCAAAACAAGGAAAGCTCTGAGGACCTAGGGGAGAGAAATATTATTTAAACAGCATTTCTGGGTTAAGTGGTCATTTTATTCAGGAAAAATATGTTAACTTCTTGCAGACCCAGGGTTTGATGAACACAGTTTGAGAAATGATTAATCTCATTTTTTTTTCACTAGTCTAGCTAAAGTTTTATCAGTTTTCATTAAAAAAAAATAACTTTTGCCTTATTCAAAAACAACTTTTCTCCATTTTTATTTTCTACTTCATTATATTCTGTATGGGATTCCATGGTGGCTCAGCTGGTAAAGAATCCACCTGCAATGCTGGAGGCCTGGGTTTGATCCCTGGGTTGGGAAGATCCCCTGGGGGAGGTCAAGACAACCCACTCCAGTCTTCTTGCCTAGAGAATCCCCGCAGACAGAGGAGCCTGGCAGGCTACAGTCCATGGGGTCCCAGAGCGGGACATGAGTAAGCGATTAAGCACACGTATTCCATATATTCTGCTATTACATTTTCCCTTTAGCATTTTGTAGTTGTTGTTTAATTTCTCTTTCTGTTATGACTCCTGATGATACATCTTAGATTTTAAACCTATTCTTTATAATAGAAATCTTTGGAAAGGTTAACTTTCCTTTACAAATTGCTATTGATATTGCAAATTTGGATATACTATTTTTCATTATTATTTAGCTCAAAATATGTCCTAATTGCTTGAGATTTTGTTGAATTGTTATATTTCTTAGAAGTGTCTTGCTTAATTTTCAAATGGTTGGTGATTTTTAAAATATTTCATTCTTGTTNAAATTTGGATATACTATGTTTCATTATTATTTAGCTCAAAATATGTCCTAATTGCTTGAGATTTTGTTGAATTTTTATATTTCTTAGAAGTGTCTTGCTTAATTTTCAAATGGTTGGTGATTTTTAAAATATTTCATTCTTGTTTTCTACTATAATTCTGTTGAGGTCAGACTCTATGCTTTCAATCCCTTTACATTTATTGAGATTTGCTTTATGTCATCATATATGGCCTATATCCGTATATGTTCTATTCACTTGAAAATATTATGTACTTGCCATTGCTGGGTGGCAGTCTATTTACATCAATTAGGCCAAGTTTGTTCACAGTGATGTCACCTATATGCTTAATGATTTTGTCTGTTACTTGTTTTAATTATGAAGAAAGAGGTATTAAAATCTTCAGCTGTAACTGAGGATTTGTCTACTTCTTCATTTAATTCTATTTTGCTGCAAATGTTTGAAGCACTGATGTTATTATATCTTCTTGGTGTAGTCAGATTTTATCCTTAAAAATAAATATATTTTCTTGATACCCTTTTTACCTGGATATTAATGTAGCTATCCCAGTTTCATTATATTAAGTGTTTACAGAGTAAAATTCTCCATATTTTCACTCTTGGCATTTCTGCATCTTAAAGTGTGCCTCCTACAAATAACACATAGTTTGATCTTGCTTTCTTATCTATTCTGACAATCACTTCCTTTAACTCTGGNTTTACCTGGATATTAATGTAGCTATCCCAGTTTCATTATATTAAGTGTTTACAGAGTAAAATTCTCCATATTTTCACTCTTGGCATTTCTGCATCTTAAAGTGTGCCTCCTACAAATAACACATAGTTTGATCTTGCTTTCTTATCTATTCTGACAATCACTTCCTTTAACTCTGATATCCGTTTTGTTAACATTGAGTGTGATACTTGATTGGATTGGATTTAATCTTACCAACTTCATATTTGTTTTCTTTTGCTCCCTGATTGTTTGTTCCTTTTCTGCCTTCTTTTCAGATAATCAAGTAATTTTTAGTACTGAATTTTGTTTTAGCTCTTTTTGTCCTTTTTTTAAGTGGTTGCTTTGGGGATGAAGCTTACTTGCCATGGCCACTGCCAAATGAACCAGCATACATTTGATGTAAAAGTCTTACAACATGGCCACCTTTTGTGATACACATAGCATTGTTTGTTCCTTTTCTGCCTTCTTTTCAGATAATCAAGTAATTTTTAGTACTGAATTTTGTTTTAGCTATTTTTGTCCTTTTTTTAAGCGGTTGCTTTGGGGATGAAGCTTACTTGCCATGGTCACTGCCAAATGAACCAGCATACATTTGATGTAAAAGTCTTACAACATGGCCACCTTTTGTGATACACATAGCATTGTGATACATCTCAACTTTACATTTGTTACAGGCTTTAAACTATATTCTTTTAGTTTTTATTATTTGCTTTGTGTGTGAGTTGCTCAGTCATGTCTGACTCTTTGCAACCCCATGGACTGTAGCTCACCAGGCTCCTCTGTCCACGGGGTTCTCCAGGCAAGAAAACTGGAGTGGGTTGCCATTACTTGCTTTAAGGAATCACTTTACTTTTAAATGACATTTAAAAGGAAAGAAAGACTTAAGAAAACAGTTTTTCATGTTTACATATATGTTTATAATATCCAGTTTATAATATACAATCATTCTTGTAACTCCTTATTTTAACATGACATTGGTTTGCTTCTGACAGAAGAATTTTCTGAAGTACTTCTTACATTTTAGGACTGCTGACAACAAATTCTTTAAGTTTGCATATATGAGAATGTCTCAGGTTTGCTGAATGTGTGAAATACGTGTTTGGTAGACATTAGATTCTAAGTTGGCAGGGTTGTTTTTCATGGTTTGAAAGAGTCTCCTCCATTCTGGCTGTCCCCAAGGTCAGTGAGCTCCAGGGTCTTGTCATTGTTGTCACTGTTCTGCTTTGGTCTCTTTCTCCCTGTGGTTGGGCTGGACACATTCCACTCATCTGTTCTCAAGTTCACTGATTCATCCTTCAGCTGTGTTTCACCTTCTGTTGATCCATCTAAAGAATTTCATATTTCTGGCATTATATTTTTCAGTTATAGCAGTTCCTGTTTTCCAATTATAATTTTTATAGCTCTCATGTCTCTTCTTAAATTCTCCATTATGACACTGATTTTATCTTTTTACTCACTTTTTATGTAGTCTCCTTAATAAATCTAGCATAGGTATTTTACAGTTGTCAGTCATCACTTCCAAAATCTGGGAGATTTATAGGTCTGTAAATATTGACTGCCTTTTCCCTTCACTGTGAATTTCATGTTTCGATTTAGTTTAGTTAATTAATTTATTTGTTTTCACTGTGTACTAGGTATTGCAAATGATACTTTGTAAGGACTCTAGATTTTGTTATCTTTCTCTAAAAATTGTTATTTTTCTAGCAAGCAATTAAATTATCAGTGGATCTCTTATCACTTGCAAGTGGGTTGTTTTTGCAGTTTATTTCAGGAGGTCTATTTTGATTTACCTCTTCATCTTAACATCTGAGCATCTCGGTCCCAGAGCGCGATCTTACTCATAGGCCTTAGCTTTCTTTGGGATCTAATGGAAAATCTGAAATATTTAGCAGATTCCTAAAATCTGGCCAGGGCGGAAGCTCTGGCTCCCCCTGACAATCAGCTCCTAAAGATTTCCCCTGACTTTTGAGCCACCTGGAGGATACTTTAACACAAAACCATGACGATCTTACCCCTTGCCCGTGCGGTTCAGGAGTCGGCGGCAGGGACTTGACGGAAGTCTGCCCTCAGTTAGGGGCTGGCCTCTTCCTTCTTGCTGGGAGTCCTCCTCTTCAGATCAGCAGCTCTGGATTCCCTCAAATGTAACTCCCAACTCCTAGCTCTAAGGTGCAGTCTCCTGCTTGGACTCCATCCTCTAGAAAACCTGGTGTGTGTCCCACAGGGAGGACGGAAAATCATGGGCCTCCTTTCTGTGGCTCACTTCTTTCAATGCCACAGGTATCTTCAGTTCCTGCTGTTTGAGTAACACTTAAGAGCCTTTAAATAGTTGATTCTGTACATAATTTGTCCAGAGTTTATAAACGTGGCTGGCAAAGGAGCTAATCTGATAAAACCCACTTATCTCCAGAATTGTCTTTAGTATTTGGAGAATTACAAGCAGTTTACCATTTATTTTATGAAGAAGAAATGTGTGTCTATTCTCTCAAAGCTGGTCCACATCCCACCCCCCAGCCTCTGATGCTTCTCTTGATCTAAGACCTCTGACATACTGAGCCCTTGGGTTTAGTCCCCGTCTCTTGCCCAAGTTTGCATTGACACGGAGGTGACCAGACAGATGGACAGGAGGGTGGCAGAAGTTGTGTTTAGGCCATTAGTGGCTTGGTATTGATCTCATATATTTTTCAGAAGATACTTTCTACAAAAATTGGGGTTAAACAGACTTTGGTGTTTATGTGTGTGTTTCTTGTTTTTTAGTCACTAAGTCGTGTCTGAGTTTTTGCGACCCCAAGGACTGTAGCCCACCAGGCCCCTCCTTCCATGGGATTTCTCAGGCAGCAGCACTGGAGTAGGTTGCCATTTCCTTCTCCAACGGGTCTTCCCAACCCAGAGATCAAACCTGTGTCTCCTGTATCTCCTGCATTGGCGGCTGTATTCTTTACCACTGAGCCACCACGGAAGCCAGTGAATGTGTTTGTATCTGTGAATTTTATCAAGTTTACCATTATTGTGTCATTTATTACAAATTACAAATATTCCTGAGACTTCTCCGCTGAAGTCCAAGTTATCCTTTATCCACAGCAACTCTCTAAGATCATTCTAAAGATTCCCATTGTACAGACGAATAAATCAAGGTTTAGAAACGTTGTGTTACTTACCAAGTTTGCACAATCTGTGTATGAATCAGAATTAAATGGTTGCCTTCCAGAGCCCAATTCCAGAATCATTTGGCAATATTTTCAGCCTTTCTGCTTAAAATATCCTAGGTGTTCAAAATTTGACAGCCCCTGGGGGGGAAAAATTCAAATGCCATTTCATCTCCTTTAATAATCACTCAGCTAAGAGTATGTTCCACCTTCCGAATTTATAGTCATTTTTACGTGTAATATCAGTTGTGTTATTAAACTTTATATATTTGTTTACATAGACATTCCCAGAGTGAAATAAAGCTATAAATAAAATCATAGGATATTCTACAGTGAGGATTTGCTCTGATTTCTGAGGAGTTGCAAAGGCACCCCACTCCAGTACTCTTGCCTGGAGACTCCCATGGATGGAGGAGCCTGGAAGGCTGCAGTCCATGGTGTCGCTGAGGGTCAGACACGACTGAGCGACTTCGCTTTCACTTTTCACTTTCATGCATTGGAGAAGGAAATGGCAACCCACTCCAGTGTTCTTGCCTGGAGAATCCCGGGGACAGGGGAGCCTGGTGGGCTGCCGTCTCTGGGGTCACACAGAGTCAGACACGACTGAAGTGACTTAGCAGCAGCAGCACCTGAGGAGTTGAAGCAGCCCCTCTCCCTTCCCCCACAGCATCCCTGAGAAATCGCACATGGAAGTGAAGGTGGGGTTCACCCAGTGAAGGCCAATGTGAGCTACTCGTTATGGTCAGCATTCATCACTGTATTGTTCTCCCTATGTGGAAACAGAAGCTAATAAAACAACAGATGATTTGAAAAAATTCTTAAGCACTTAGCCCTCTAAAGTTTTTCAAATATGCTTAAGCATTTTTAATGTACAACAGAGTATATACTTCCTGGAGGTTCACGGACTCCCTGAAAGTTGTGCAAAGACACTGCACATTTCACAAGTAACCTTTCCTCTAACTCTTCTATCAAAAATTAATAAATATATTTAAAAATGCATCTAACTTTCCATTTACAGCTGTACTGATCCCTAAATCACCATTATAAAAAAAAAGAAAAAGAAAATGTCTCCATGTTCATGAACCATTCAAAAATAAATTGAACATATGGACATTGAGGGTTACATTGAGCAAGCTGGGGACACATTTGCTTCCTGAGATTGGAAAATTCATTCTGTTGGCACCGAGCAATAACAGCTATTAAATACAGTGTGTAAATATTTTATGAATAAAACTCAATAATTTCAGCAAAGCACAAAACAGATGCTTAATTTATGTAATGACAAGTCCCATCTTTGTTACAGGTTGGCTCAATTCTGCGTTCACGTTCAATTTCAAACGGAAACCTCTCAGATTCATGTGCTAAAGCTTAGCTAATCTGCTCTCTTTACTAAAGCATGCATAATATGCCTAAGTATTGCTAATTCAGCAGTGAAAAATAAATTACACTTTTAAGCCAAACAATTAACACTCAACTTTAAATGCTGCTTGCTAAAGCAAGTAGACAGAAAGTGTACTGTTCTGAGATGTACCATCTCTGCTGAATACATCAGATGGCATTATATTAGTATTTCCCCTCAAAGGCTTACTTCCCTGGTGGCTCAGAGGTTAAAGTGTCTGCCTCCATTGCTGGAGACCCAGGTTCGATCCCTGGGTCGAGAAGATACCCTGGAGAAGGAAATGGCAATCCACTCCAGTATTCTTGCCTGGAGAATCCCATGGATGGAGAAGCCTAGTAGGTTACAGTCCGCGGGGTCACAAAGAGTCGGACATGACTGAGCGACTTCACCTTCAAAGGTCTTTAACCACTTTATTGGTTAATTCTTCAAAGGTCAACATAAATTAAAGAATAGCTGATGAGTTTCATGACACAGAAACTACTCATGAAACCTTCACGAATATCTAGGCACCTAGTAAAATATAGTCTATATTTTATAGGAGGTTAGAATCGCCAGGGAATGGTGTTTCTTAGAAAATGGAAGAGAGCACAAAGAGTGAAAAGGGTGGGTGGCCCAGGTTCCTGCGGGCTTTCTAAAGAGAGGAGGCAGTTCAGGCCCCACTGCCATTCATAGGATGGAGAACCCCATCCTCACTCAGCTTAGAAACCCTGCACCCTGTGGGCACCGCCGGCTTCCCTGTTTCTGACCGAGGGTCACCCCGCCTCTCCCTAAACGCACCAGCCCCAGCCACGCAGTCTCCCTGCCCCTCTCCCCACCCCTCATGGGGACCAGTGTTTCTGTGACCTCCTGTGGCCTCCATCCTGACTCTCCTGTGATCTGGGACTCACCCTGAGCGTCTCTCTTGGAGGCCCTTCTTGACCCTCCCTGGCCTCTGCNCTAAAAGCACCAGCCCCAGCCACGCAGTCTCCCTGCCGCTCTCCCCACCCCCCATGGGGACCAGTGTTTCTGTGACCTCCTGTGGCCTCCATCCTGACTCTCCTTTGATCTGGGACTCACCCTGAGCGTCTCTCTTGGAGGCCCTTCTTGACCCTCCCTGGCCTCTGCCATTAGCACCTCACCCGCCTCATGGATGCACCTGTGGGATACTGTCCACAGACCCGCTGCATCCACAGCTGGACATGGCACACGGCCCCAGGGGCCCCAGAAAGCCTATCAAAAGCGAGAGAGCAGCATGGAAACACGTATATTACCACATGTGAAACAGATCGCCAGTCCAGGTTCGATGCGTGAGACAGGATGCTCAGGGCCGGTGTGCTGGGATGACCCTGAGGGATGGGATGGGGAAGGAGGTGGGAGGAGGGTTCGGGATGGGGGACACATGTGCATCCATGGCTGACTCATGTCAATGTATGGCAAAAACCACCACAATATTGTAAAGTAATTAGCCTCCAATTAAAATAAATGAATTTATTTATTTTTAACAGTGAGTGCCTGAGACCCAGGCAAATGCCTCCATTTCAACCAGAATCTGAAACTGCTCACCTTTATTTCTGATCGCTGTGATAGGGGCATGTCTTATAGGTGATAAGATAAGCCCAAGGGTGGAGGCAATGAGGGGTGGAAATGAGACGCTGCTGGTGCCGCTGCAGAGAAGCTGCCCTGCGTGCACAGCCTCACTGGCTGGCCCTAGAGGGCTTTGACGGCAACACGTGCCAACACCAGCACAGGTGTAAACAGACGGTGTGCAAAGAAGTGACATTTTGCAAGAGCCTTACCAACGAGTTTCAACTATCTCTTTATTGAGAGACATGGGCTTCCCTCATAGCTCAGTTGGTAAAGAATCCACCTGCAATGCAGGATACCCTGGTTCAATTCCTGGTTCAGGAAGATCCCCTGGAGAAGGGATAGGCTACCCACTTGAGTATTCTTGGGCTTTCCCATGTGGCTCAGCTGGTAAAGAATATGCCTGCAATGAAGGTGACCTGGGTTCGATCCCTGGGTTGGGAAGATCCCCTCGAGCAGGGAAAGGCTACCCACTCCAGTATTTGGCCTGGAGATTTCCATGGACTGTATAGTCCACGCGGTCGTAAAGAGTTGGACATGACAGCAACTTTCACTTTCACTGTAATGAGAGGCACAACTTTATTCCTTCCTTTCGGGTTCAACCCTGCAGCTGCCGGCAGAGGCCCCGGGAGCATCCTCCCCTGTCGCATGTGCTGTGACTGGACCCCGGTGGTGCACGTGGGGCCAGCTCCGCCTGAGCCAGAGTCGGATGGGCCCCAGGGGACCCTCGCCCCGACGGCTGTCATCTGTGCTCCGGCTCAGCCCGGGGGCCACAGACGCTCCATCGCCGGTTCCCTTCCTCTGCTGCCCTCCCTGTTCCTCAGCCCTCTGCCCCCCAACCCCCCAGAGCCCCTGAGCTGTGACTGAAAGTGAGCTCCAGCAGTGATGTGCAGGTACTAAGACGCCCTGCCCCCCCACAGGGAGGATCAGCACGCATATCACGCGTGGGAACGGACGTCGTGTGACGCGAGCACCATGCGTAGGAGCCTGTGGTATGGTCGAGGTGCCGCTGAATGTCGGGAGGGGTGGTCTGTCCATCTTGAATGTGAGACCACCGGGCTGGTTCAAGGAGGAGATGCTGTCTGACTGCATATTAGAAAAATTACCCGGGGAAACTTAACCCACGGCATCTACCTCGTTCTGATTTACTTAGCCTGGATTGGGGCAGATGAAAGTAGTTTATTTTAAAGTTCTCAGGGTGCAGCCAGATTAGAGATTTGCTTATGTAGTTGATGTTAGAAAGACAATTGGGACTGCCAATCAGCAACACAAAGAAAACGCTGGGACACTTACCCAAGAAATTGGTTCGATGAATGTACTTTTAATGACAATGCTTAGGATATGTATGCATCATTTAAAAAATTCCCTACTTTAACTGGCTTACTTTCAATTACTGCCACCTACCTATCCTCAGCATAAAAAGCCCTTCAAATGTATAGTGAGAAGAGGGTTCATATAAAATATATCACCTGGGTCCACATTACCAAATAGGTCTCAGCTTGAGTCTTCTTTCAGTTTAGAAGTCTCGGATTAGGAGGCAACACCAGGAACCTTTGAGGACTCAGGTTCTCACTTTTCTGGTTGGTTTTCTGAGTATGGCTGGGTAGGAATCAGAAGGGGCAGTTTCTCTCAAACCTTTCATTCCAAAAGGCCATGCTCCCCAGGAATAAGGCCAGGTTTCTGTATGTGTGTTGAAGTCGCCCGGAGGCAGTCATGGAGGGGAGGAGGGGAGGCCTGGGAAACGTTTCTCCTATCCTGCATTTCGCAGGCAGTCTAGAAGTCTCCAAACTGGGTCAGAGAACAGAAAGTTGCTGCACTTGGGGCAATTGAGCCCCAGGGAGCAGGCAAATCTCAACCCTCCCCTCGCCAAGGGCGTCCCAACCCGGCCTTCCCCTCCTCCTATGCACCCAATCACCCTCCCCCAGTTAAAACAGGGAACCGAAAAGTCCTGAGGAGAAAGGAGAGAGAACCGGACCACTTCGAACCTAGAATTCTCCTCCTCCCCGCAACGCGGAGATGGGGCTCCGGAGATCGGAGGTCGGAGATCGTACAGGGACTGGAAGGGAAAGTCGAAAGGGCTGGGGATCACTCACCGCAGTCCAACCCGGGCGGCGGCTCCCAGCCTCGCACCATGGGCCGGGGGAAGGGGGAGAAAGGGCAGGGGGCCTCGGGGTGAGAGTGGGGTTGCTGCCCGGCGCGGCCTGCTCCGAGCCCACCTGCGCGGAAGGCCAGGACCGGGACTGCCCCCGCCCTCCCCGGCCCCGAGGGCGCGCCCCAGGGGCACAACTTTAAACTGAGATGGGAACAGTAGGGGCCTGATGGGTTCTGACTGAGGGCACAGCCTTCACTCTGAGACTCAATGAGGCTTCCTGGGGGCAGGGAACCATGCGGGCTGTGTGGGCCACACCCCGTCTCCCCACCCTGGTCCTTCTCGAGTACTGATGAGGATGAAGGAATCTGGGAGGAACAATGGAGCCTGAGATCTCAAACTCCTTTCCAGGAGTCATTCTATTCAATTTGATGTAAATCGTATCGCTGTAGCTGTATGCTGTCCTCAACTGTGTTCAACTCTGCAATCCCGTGGACTGTAGCCTGCCAGGCTCCTCTGTCCGTGGAATTCTCCAGGCAAGAACACTGGAGTGGGTTGCCATGTCCTTCTCTAGAGGCTCTTTCTGACCCAGAGATGCAACCCACGTTTCCTGCATTGCAGGTGAATTCTTTACTGTCTGAACCATCAAGGGGTACAAGAGTGTGAGCAAAACCTAGTTTCTGTTTTGAAATGAAATATGCATGGTAAATTGAACATAGATACTAAAATAACTTTGTAGTGATCTTACTCAAAATACAAGTTTAGGCTTTTCGGTAAAAAAAAGAAAAGTATTTGTTTAGGCTATTTCTATTGAACTTTTAGCCAAGGAGGCATAAATATTTGTTGTTTTGTCCCTTGGTTTATTTTTCCTTTGCCTTTTTGACTAAATAGAACAGCACCAGGAGTTACTGGCAGGTACACTAAAATAAAGTCTGTGAAAATATTCAACTCAGAGAGCTTCGAATAGAAATATGTCTGAGTTATCAGACATGTCACAAAACCGTAAGGGACAGACACAATTTCTTTTTATGACAATCTTGGGCCCAGCAAAGCCTCTTTATTACCGTTTCGGTGGAACCAAGACTTAAATCAGAAATCTCAGAGGCCACTGCAGTAAAATGCAGCTTATATAGCAAGAGGAAAAAAATCCTCAAAATGATGGTGACAGTGAAGTCATGATAAGCTTCACACATTTATCTTAATAAAGGCACTTACTCTGTTGGGCATTGTTTTGCATGCATATTTCCAATCCTTAAAATAAACCTCAGCTCCATTTTGAACATGAAGAAGACAAGCGTTTGAAAGAATAAGTGAATACCCCATGTTGTAGAGCTTGTAAATGAATCTGAATCCAGTTGTGTCTGCACCGAGGGCCCCCACCCTAAACTGACATCTGTGCTCACCCTTGATGCATGCTCACTGTTGTCTGAACTTCTCGCTGCAGGACGTAGAGTCATGTGTTATGGGGATTCCAGCTCCTCGTTCTTGCCCACGTGGGTCCTCATTCTTCTGAGAGTCTCTTCCTGACTTTCAAACAGGAATCATAGCATCTGCCTCAGAAGGGTTCGTGAAGGTTGACAGGTAGTTTTGAAATAGAGGATTGCACCTGGGAACACAAGATGCAATGCCCAGCATTCAGTGGGCACACAATAAGTGCCTCACCTCCTTCTGTCTTTCTAATTAAAAGAGATTATAATAAATATATCTTCTTCCACACCCTGCAAGTTTCCCTACCTTGGGTTTATCCCAAATAACATCTCGGTGTACTTTTTCACAAAGACTTGCATAGCCCTTTTGAGAAACTGATTTTATTCCAAGTGATTTTCACTAATTTGGTTCCCAGTTCAATGTATCAAGAGAAGAGAAATTCTAATCTGTTGTAACATTTATTCCTTTTCCTGCTCTTAGGTAACTAGATTAGTATCGTTAGGATTAAGTTTGCAAAGATATGCCCAATGGGTACACCCAAGACGGCTCCTATTGTGTGTGTGAGAGAGAGAACAGACTACATTAAAAAAAAGAGAGAGAGAGAGAACCTAGATAAGAGTAATAAGCCTACCAACTCAACTCTCAATATTTCATTGCAGACTTCGTTGGCATATTTTGGGGAGTATAGGTCATGTCAGGGTTCCCTCAACATGCTTTCTTTTTTTAATTCAGAAGTCTATATTCTTCTGTACACACAGAAAGTCACCCTGTGAAGTGCCAGATATGTTAATTACCTTGAAGAAAGAGATCATTTTATGATGTATACATGCTGTATACAAAACATCATCAAAACATCAGTTTATACATCTCAAATATGTACAGTTAAGTCAACCACATCTCAATAAATCTGATTTAAAAGGCGATGTTCTTTCATAATAAATGCAGACAACGATACACTCTAAGATGCCTATAAGGATGATGCTGTGAAAGTGTTGCACTCAATATGCCAGCAAATTTGGAAAACTCAGCAGTGGCCACAGGACTGGAAAAGGTCAGTTTTCATTCCAATTCCAAAGAAAAGCAATGCCAAAGAATGCTCAAATTACCGAACAATTGCACTCATCTCACACGCTAGTAAAGTAATGCTCAAAATTCTCCAAGCTAGGCTTCACCAATA
>SJYX01006230.1:249931-267431 GCA_006410675.1 Oreotragus oreotragus
GACTCTTTGCGACCCCATGAATCGCAGCACGCCAGGCCTCCTTGTCCATCACCAACTCCCGGAGTTCACTCACACTCACATCCATCGAGTCAGTGATGCCATCCAGCCATCTCATCCTCTGTCATCCCCTTCTCCTCCTGCCTCCAATACCTCCCAGCATCAGAGTCTTTTCCAATGAGTCAACTCTTCGCATGAGGTGGCCAAAGTACTGGAGTTTCAGCTTTAGCATCAGTCTTTCCAATGAACACCCAGGACTGATCTCCTTTAGGATGGACTGGTTGGATCTCCTTGCAGTCCAAGAAACTCTCAACAGTCTTCTGCAACACCACAGTTCAAAAGCATCAATTCTTTGGTGCTCAACTTTCTTTACAGTCCAACTCTCACATCCATATATGACTACTGGAAAAACCATAGGCTTGACTAGACAGACCTTTGTTGGCAAAGTAATGTCTCTGCTTTTGAATATCTAGGTTGAATATCTATAACTTTCCTTGCAAAGAGTAAGCGTCTTTTAATTTCATGGCTGCAGTCACCATCTACCGTGATTTTGGAGCCCCCCCAAAATAAAATCTGACACTATTTCCACTGTTTTCCCATCTATTTCCCATGAAGTGATGGGACCAGATACCATGATCTTAGTTTTCTGAACGTTGAATTTTAAGCCAGCTTTTTCACTCTACTCTTTCACTTTCATCAAGAGGTTTTTATTTCCTCTTCACTTCTTGCCATAAAGGTGGTATCATCTGTATATCTGAGGCTATTGATATTTCTCCCAGCAATCTTGATTCCAGCTTGTGCTTCTTCCAGCCCAGCATTTCTCATGATGTACTCTGCATATAAGTTAAATAAGCAGGGTGACAATATACAGCCTTGAGGTACTCCTTTTGCTATTGGGAACCAGTCTGTTGTTCCATGTCCAGTTCTAATTGTTGCTTCCTGATCTGCATATAGGTTTCTCTAGAGGCAGGTCAGATGGTCTGGTATTCCCATCTGTTTCAGAATTTTCCGCAGTTTATTGTGATCCACACAGTGAAAGGCTTTGGCATAGTCAATAAAGCAGAAATAGATGTTTTTCTGGAACTCTCTTGCTTTTTTGTGATCTAGCAGATGTTGGCAATTTGATCTCTGGTTCCTCTGCCTTTTCTAAAACCAGCTTGAACATTTGGAAGTTCACAGTTCACATATTCTTGAAGCCTGGCTTGGAGAATTTTGAGCATTACTTTACAACTTACAGAAACCAGTTTTTCTGGGGCAGGATCCTTGGGGGAACTTCAGGAACACTTGAGGCAAAACTCAGAGCGTTTTCCTGGCACCTTGCCAGAGTCCAAGGATGGTTTAGATCTGTGGCTTCCAGCAAATTCCAGGGCAGGTGATCGTTGGGGGACCCGCAGCTCCTCATGCTTGGTTCCTGGCTCCCACATGGCCTCACTGGCCTTCCTGCCTCCAGCCTCCACTCTTCCAGCACGTTGTTGCCCTCCATCAGCTTTATTCTTCAGAAGTGTCATACAGAATCCTAAAATTCTTTAAGGAAATAAAACTGGCAAGGTAAACAACAACAACTTCACTAATTCCCTCTTTGACTCCCCCCTCAAATATCAACAAGCATTTTAAACCCATACCTGCACAAGCCTTGTCTATCATCTAGATTAACTCTCAGCGTTTTATTGCAGACTTCCTTGGCACGATTGAGGAACACAGTTCACTCGGGTTCCCTCATCGCATCACTGCGGCAGGAAAGATTACAGCATCGCTGATGCAGCCAGGTGGAGAAAAATGCTGGCACTGGAACTGCAGGACTGCAAGTGCCTGGTGTTTGTTCTGAGAATCCTGTGGACCCTCCCCCCCAGATCTGCCTAGAGGGGCCGTGACCACGAGGAAGGATGTGCTGACGTCTGGATGTCCCAGGTTCAGACACGAATGCCCAGGGCTGAACCATGCTCCCAGCATTGCAGGGCAAGCCCCTCCTCATTCCAACCTGGTGATGCTTCTTCACCCACTTTTCAAGTGTGTAAACCACCAATTTGGTAACAGAGCACGCATCTCCTGAAAAGCAGTCTAGTCCTGAAATGCACTGTGGAACAGAGGACGTGAGGGCTCAGTGACCGCGTCACACAAACGTAACCTGCTCTGCTGATGGTTTGCTAACTTCCCCAGATGAACAGCGCTGTGTTGCACAAGAAAATTGCTCTTCTGAACACAAGTTTCTTGTTAACATAATGGTCTAATCCCTGAAAAGTCTTATAAATTTTTTACTTCCTTGGTGAATTATGAGTCCCTTGGGATTCAGGTTCTACTCATTTGCGGGAAGGATGTGCAGTGTGTATTCAACGTGAAGATGAGCTGGTGTTACCTGAGCATGAAGCTGCCCCCACCTCTGAGGGGCGTCATGGAAAAACCATGTCCCCACGGCCGACTCACAAACGAGACCCTGCTTTAGAGAAGAAGGGACGTTCCTCAGTGCTGATGGGCACCAGGCACTAGGGCGGATTCTTGAGTTCCTGGACTTGCTGGATCTTCTGGGGTCCTCACTCCCACGAGGATGCCTCTCTGTCATGTGGCCTGGGCTGGGCCGTGCAGGGTGGTGGCTTGTGGACCAGGAGGAGGACTTTCTTTCCCTGATTTCCACGAGTTTGCTTATGGTGTGTCTTGGAGTGAGATCCTTCGGGTTCTTCCTGCTTTGTGGTCACTCATCCTCCTGAGTCTGTGGCTCTGGGCGGTTTCCAGGCTTTATTTCCTGGAGAGCTTGCCAGCCCCCGTCTGTCTTCTCTCGGGCGCTGGAGGATGCTGGTCTCATGCTGGTCCGCAGTCCTGGAGTTTGGCTCCATCTCTCTTGAGGCTTTTCTCTGCTCTCCTCCCTGGAGGCCCTTCCTCTTCTTTGGTTCACCCATCCTTTCTTCTACTGCGTCTGCTCTTTTCTGAGCTTGCTGCCCATTGAGTTTTTGAAATGTACATTATGTCTTTAGCTGACAGATTCCTTTGGTTCTTCTGTTCCAAAGTTTTGGGTCTTATTTGAGCGTCCTATTTGGGAGTCTCCTCCCACCCAGATCCTCATTATGGTGGGCCAAGTGTAAGCTCCTGTTCCCCTAGCCTCTGGTCACTCTGGGAGATGGGGAGCCTCCAGGGCCTCTGACACCAGCTGGGGGTGGTGGTGAGGGGAGCCCACTGAGGGGAGGGCGGCAGGGAGGGTGCAGGATTTTCCTGTGATGCTTGGCTGGTGGAGGGGATCACTGTTTGCAGGTCAGCCATCCTGCCCGACACCCCCTTTCCTGGGCATTTGGCCAGAAAACAGGCTGCTCTGGGAGCTGGTCCTCTGTGTCACTTTGGTGCATTTTGGGGCTGCATTCTCTTCCTTTCTAAGTCCGGGATCTCTGAGCCTGGAGAACTCAGGGACTCACCACTGAACCATCTGGTCCCAACACCAGGCAGCCTGCCTCCTGTCTCCACCTCTCAGAGCCTTCTCTGTGTGTTTACTGCCTCCACCATGCCAGTGGGAGGAAGGGGAAATCTGTCCAGCTCCATCTTTCTGAAATCAGAAATCTGCATACAATTGTTTTAAAAATCATGCCCCAACCCCCACAAAAAAAGGATCCTCATCTCTAAACTGGGCTTCCCCCATGACTCAGTAAAGAATCTACCTGCCAAATCAGGAGACACAGGAGATGCAGGTTTGATCCCTGAGTCAGGAAGATCCCCTGGAGAAGGAAATGGCAATCCACTCCAGTATTCTTGCCTTGAGAATTCCATGGACAGAGGAGCCTGGCATGCTACAGTCTATGGGGTCACAAAGAGTCGGATATGACCGAGCGACTGTGCAAGCACGCACGTCTCTAAGCAAACTTCTTAACAGCTTGACATTGTTGTATTCACTGTGTATTAGGAGACACACACACACAGTGCATGTGGTTGTTGTTCAGTTGCTTGTCGTGTCTGACTCTTGCAACCCCGTGGACTGCGGCACACCAGCATCCCTGTCCATTGGACACAGTGCATGTACACAGTACATTTGAAGCATTTGCGGTTGTCTCATTACTGAAGATTGCATACATTCCCTCTACACTCAGGGCTTCCCTTTTGGCTCAGCTGGTAAACTATCCTCCTGCAATATGGGAGCCCTGGGTTCAATCCCTGGGGTGGGAAGATCCCCTAGAGAAGGGAAAGGCTACCCACTCCAGTAATCTGGCCTGGAGAATTCAGTGGACTGCATAGTCCTTGGGGTCTCAAAGAGTCGGACACTACCTAGCGGCTTTCCCTTCACTTCACTTCACTTATACATTCATCACTTTTCTCTTTTCTTTCGTGACATTTGTCCCTTGTCTGTCTCAGGACCGCTTGTGAACTAAAAACTCCAGGAGCAGGGTAGAAAGGCATCAGAAACAGAACTCGTCCAGAAAGGCTTTATGTTCCTCTCCACGTCTCTGACCAACTGCTCCCTTTGGGGCGAATAAACAACAAACAGTAATAGCAACTAGGCTGCTCGACTTGTGAAAAGAAAACCGGAAATGTGTCCACTTTTATACAGCAAAGAAATCAAACGGAGTGTTTTCACTAAGCGGGGTTCTCTGGAAATTAGGGAAGTGGTCGCAACCCCCTCACTGGTTTTCCACGGTGCCGCAGGAGCAAAGAGCAGCCAGCTCTCTGGCTCTCTTCCCTGGAACGTGGTGACTGATGAGAAGGAACCAACTGGGTGAGAGAGACACCAGTAATGCTGGGATATCCATTTCCATTAGGCAGATAAACGCCGCAAATCACCCTGATGATGTGGATGCTCAAAGACGTTTGTCCGCCCGTGTCAGAGTTATGAGCATCCTAAGTTTGGGGAGCAGACCTCCGGCTCGCTGTCTGCAGGCTCGAGGGTGGATTTGATTTTTCAGCTTTTCCTAATGACGAATCCCTGAGTTGGAAGCAGAAAGGCAAATCACTGATTATAAGAGCAATGAAAGTCTCTCGGATTTACATAGACATTTACTTGTGTCCTGTCACATTTTCTTAACCTCGAAACCTCTGTGTAACGTATAAATGAACTTGTCTGGAATTGTTTTTTCCCCCCAAATTGCAGCCTATATTTCTGTGGCACTGATGCAATTATGCCACCTCGATTGCCTTGCAGGGAAAAAAAAAAAAAAAAAAACCACAAAGCAAAACTTTGTGTATCAAGAAAATAAAGCCTGGAGATTTACCTGTGGCACACACCAACACAAAGACAGCTCCGCTTCCCCAGAAAGTGGACAGAATAAAAGTCGACAGTTTCTATTAACAGTAACAAGGCAAAACACAGAGGCCCTTTATCTCTTACAATGCAAATTTATACAAGGACTCATGCTGCCCTGCTGTAAATATCAAATACCCCTCAAGACCGTAGAACAAGAATGAATTGATTTTCCCCCCAGCCTGGACCATCTGCAGATTCTCATAGCCTGGCATTATATCAATGCTAAATTAAAAATCCTACACTCGAAAACCATACGGGAGATTTGTGAGGTTCAAGCTGTTTATTCTTTAAATTATATGATTGATTTTCTATGTTCATATCTACTCTATCTGAATCATTTTTCAAGTTTATTCAATTGATTTCTTCGTGTTCTGTGTCGCTCCCTCAATAACCTTTCTTTAGTGCATATCAGCTTTATATCTGTTCTCATTTACATTTATAGGCTGAGAGCAGCTGAAAGTATATTGATTTTCTTCCAGCACTTTGGTATACAATCCCTAGTTATTTGTGATGAATGCTCTTTCTCATTTATGGTATTAAAGTTTCTGAGAGGAAACCTAATTCGATTTGCATTCGTTTGGGTCATCTGCCCTTCAGAGATGCTGGGAGCCGGTGGTGACAAAATTCATCACGGAGCGCAGTGTAAGCCAGGGAGTGAGGCTGGCCTTCTTTGGGGAACCCATTCCCTTCCGGTGTCATCAGCCACCTCACGTCATTGCATAGTTTTTATTAACAGCTTCGAACCCGTGAACGCATCTTAGTCACTCAGTGTTCATCCTGAGGCACCATGTGACATCAACTGTCAGTGACATCACTGATGGTTTGCCTGGCAAGCTGTGTAATTAATAAATAGACAATTCAGATCATTTCTCCTTACACATCAAAGTCTCCATCTTCTCTTCATTTAAAAAAAGAGAAGGGGGTGGGGAAGAATTAAAGGAGAAGGGAAACAAGCCACAAACAAATAAGACACCAGGGTTCTGTAGGCTTAAAGGTTAAATGTGGATGATTTTTGTATTTGCCCAGTAAATCAGTTTCTTAGAATGCCTGGCTAAGTCCAATAGATTAGCTAATGTCTGTGTACACACAGTGTCTGTTAGTCTAATAGAGGTCTCACGCGGCTCCGTTTGTATCCAGATTGTGACAAGCGCCTGGGCCCAGTTGCTCGGCACCTCAGACAGCCCCGGGCCTCGTTTCAGGCTGCACACCCAAACTGGAGAATGAAGGGCCCAGAGGGTTGGGCTTCACCTGTCCAGGTAGCCTAAAAGTGCGGTTATGTGGTTTCATTAACAAATCGTAGGCCATCTACTAGTGAAACATTTTTCTGCATTTGTCCATGTTTGTAAAGAAGGACTGACTTTACAATTCTCTGACGCTAAAACTGAATAATCCACACGAACAACCCTCTTCACTTGAAAATCTCCTGTTTCTTTTTGTTTCAGCCAAAGGTGCCCCTCTCAAAAGCCCCAAATTGTACACTGTTGATTGAAAATGAATACCTGACTTTAAGAGCTGTGTTTATTTGAATGGATTTCCCATTTTGATATAAAGAGCTGTCCAAGATCTCGATTTTCACTTAAATGTGTAAATGAGAGTGAACACTTTCTGGTAAAGTCTGATACGGGAAGTAGGAAGTGGACTCTTCTTAAAATTTACTTTCTACAGTGACCTTGGCCAAACAATGTGGATTCACAGCTTATAGTTAACAGTAAAGTCGTTGAAATGTGTAAACAGGAAAAGTGAAGACAGTGCACAGTGAATTTGTAAACTTAGATTTCTGTCTCAAGGACAATGAGACCAGAAATATCTTTTTGAAAAAGGGCAGTTCATTTGCTCCCTTGTCTATTTAAAAAGGTAACTTAAATATTTTCTTTCCTGCCCACCGTACCTTTTTATTTTATTTTTGTTTGTTTTGTTTTGCTTAAATTTTTATTTTTACTTTATTTTACTTTACAGTACTGTATTGGTTTTGGCATACATTGAAGTTTTGGGGCCATGCTGCATGGTAGATGGAATCTGTTTTCTGACCAAGGATCTAACCCACGCTCCCTGAGTTGGAAGCACAGAATCTTAACCACTGGACAAAGTCCATTTTATTTAAAAAACTTTTGACCATCGTGTCTATACCTGTTTATTTTTTTTTAAATATGCCGTCAGTATTACTGAGGCTCTCAGGATGAGACGTGGGTGTCAGGGCTGTCTCTGGGTGGTCCCTTGAATCTCTGCCATCAGGGGAGGCTGCCAGAGAGAGGAGGGGACCCCCACGGGAGAGAGCTCAGATCTGGGGAGGCAGCCGGGATCTCTGGTTCTCAGCCCGCGGGTCCAACATCCCCTCAACTGAGAAGCTGAGCAGTTCGCCTGAGCAGCATGTCTCTCATTGACTTGAAAAGCCCTGGGTTTGACGATGCCCATACTCCATGAGGGTCTGAACAGACTTCACACCCAGTAGACACACAACCACCCTGCTCCCAGTCTGCGGAACCTGAGGGTGGATCCATTGCATGCGTTAGCCTGTCCAGAGCATCTTGGGTAGCGTCGCCAGTTTTTACGGAGAGCTGCATGGGTCTCAGCTTCACGCTACACACCATGCTGAAAGGCCCTTAAGGTGGACTCAACCCATCAAGCGGGCGAAGTTGCCCGTCATGCCCGTCTCTTTGGGACCTTATGGACTATAGCCCGCCAGGCTCTTCTGTCCATGAGATTCTCCAGGCAAGAATACTGGAGCGGATTTCCATGCTCTCCTCCAGGGCATCTTCCTGACCCAGGGATTGAACCCAAGTCTCTTATAGCTCCTGCATTGCCAGGCGGGTTCTTTACCACTAGCGCCACCTGGGAAGCCCCTCAACCTATCACTGAAGCTTGATTATCAGTAGGTGACCAGGACGTCTCTGGGAAGGACGTAACTAAGCCTGTCATCATGTACAACAACGTGTCAACAAGTTACACAGTTTCCAGAGGCAGTGTGGGCAGCCTCTCTCAGAGAACTGCCCTGGGCTCCAGCTTGGATTTAGGAACCTCTCCTGGTGTCTGACCTATCATCCCTGCCCTTATTGAAGCTACTTGATCTGCTCGTCCTCCCTGACCCACCTGGATGGCCTCCCCGCTGGGAAGTCCCTAACTCCCCAGCAGGACTGCACACCCAGGTCAGCTCCTAGGATGCCCCACCCCTGCACCCTGCCTCTGTCCCATCTCCAGGCAGCATCCTCATCCCTCGTCCAGTCTGCAGCAGAGGAGCTGGTCCATCCTCCCCAGAATGTCTGCCACAGACCTTTATTCACGGATTAAAGCTTCACTCTAGATCACTAGATGATGCAGTGGAGATTGTCGGAGCATGTTGTGTTATCACCTGGAAACGGTATCCAGTGCATGTGATACCTGCCGACAGGTGAATCATCTGACTTTGTTGAGGTGGCTATAACTCAGGGGCCACCTGTATGTCCATATTCATAACTAATAACTGATTTCCTTTGGTTGAATAATGGTGATTTTGTTAGTTTATAATTAGCATACAGTAAAACACACCTAGTAAATGTTCAACTTAACGAAGCTATGAAATGACATCATCGTGGAGAGGGCATCTCCAACACCAGGAAGTTCCCTCCAGCTGCTCTTGGTGGATCTCTGCTCCCACCCTGAGCAACCACTAGGGAACAATTTTCTGACTGTGTTCCATGCAGGTCACATGTAGGAAAGCTGTCACAGAACCCTGTGGGCACACACGGCGCACCAAGTTCGTGTCTCCATTCCCATCGACAGCATCAGAAGGAGCACAGGAGCCATCAGAATGCGGAGTGACCTCTGGCCTGTGCTTCAGAGAAGGTGAAGATTTTCATTCTTTCTGCGTCATATCTAGCCAAGAAGCTGACGGCCTCTCAGTAGCCTGTGCCAGACCCTGAGACCACATCTGTGCGTGTCTCTCTTCCTCACATTAAAAGTCCATCCAGTCACTGGTTTCTAACAGTTGGTCTTCCTAATTATTCTAACTCTCTGCCCTCCTCTGCCCGTCCTCACTTACCCAGGTCAAGCACCTCTTATCTGAATAAGACAAAATACAATTGTCATTTGCCTTCCAGGAGAAAAACCTTGCACGGTTTTTTCACACAGGAAGCTCACTGGTGGCGTGGCCTTCCTTCTTTCCTTCCCTTTTCTTTCTTTCTTTCTCCTTTTCTTCCTCCTTCCCTCCCTCCCTTGCTCCCGTCCTCCTTCTCTCTCTCCTCCTTACTTTCTTTTCATGCTGGAGTTGCCTNTGTGAAAAGAAAACCGGAAATGTGTCCACTTTTATACAGCAAAGAAATCAAACGGAGTGTTTTCACTAAGCGGGGTTCTCTGGAAATTAGGGAAGTGGTCGCAACCCCCTCACTGGTTTTCCACGGTGCCGCAGGAGCAAAGAGCAGCCAGCTCTCTGGCTCTCTTCCCTGGAACGTGGTGACTGATGAGAAGGAACCAACTGGGTGAGAGAGACACCAGTAATGCTGGGATATCCATTTCCATTAGGCAGATAAACGCCGCAAATCACCCTGATGATGTGGATGCTCAAAGACGTTTGTCCGCCCGTGTCAGAGTTATGAGCATCCTAAGTTTGGGGAGCAGACCTCCGGCTCGCTGTCTGCAGGCTCGAGGGTGGATTTGATTTTTCAGCTTTTCCTAATGACGAATCCCTGAGTTGGAAGCAGAAAGGCAAATCACTGATTATAAGAGCAATGAAAGTCTCTCGGATTTACATAGACATTTACTTGTGTCCTGTCACATTTTCTTAACCTCGAAACCTCTGTGCGACGTATAAATGAACTTGTCTGGAATTGTTTTTTCCCCCCAAATTGCAGCCTATATTTCTGTGGCACTGATGCAATTATGCCACCTCAATTGCCTTGCAGGGAGAAAAAAAAAAAAAAAAACCACAAAGCAAAACTTTGTGTATCAAGAAAATAAAGCCTGGAGATTTACCTGTGGCACACACCAACACAAAGACAGCTCCGCTTCCCCAGAAAGTGGACAGAATAAAAGTCGACAGTTTCTATTAACAGTAACAAGGCAAAACACAGAGGCCCTTTATCTCTTACAATGCAAATTTATACAAGGACTCATGCTGCCCTGCTGTAAATATCAAATACCCCTCAAGACCGTAGAACAAGAATGAATTGATTTTCCCCCCAGCCTGGACCATCTGCAGATTCTCATAGCCTGGCATTATATCAATGCTAAATTAAAAATCCTACACTCGAAAACCATACGGGAGATTTGTGAGGTTCAAGCTGTTTATTCTTTAAATTATATGATTGATTTTCTATGTTCATATCTACTCTATCTGAATCATTTTTCAAGTTTATTCAATTGATTTCTTCGTGTTCTGTGTCGCTCCCTCAATAACCTTTCTTTAGTGCATATCAGCTTTATATCTGTTCTCATTTACATTTATAGGCTGAGAGCAGCTGAAAGTATATTGATTTTCTTCCAGCACTTTGGTATACAATCCCTAGTTATTTGTGATGAATGCTCTTTCTCATTTATGGTATTAAAGTTTCTGAGAGGAAACCTAATTCGATTTGCATTCGTTTGGGTCATCTGCCCTTCAGAGATGCTGGGAGCCGGTGGTGACAAAATTCATCGTGGAGCGCAGTGTAAGCCAGGGAGTGAGGCTGGCCTTCTTTGGGGAACCCATTCCCTTCCGGTGTCATCAGCCACCTCACGTCATTGCATAGTTTTTATTAACAGCTTCGAACCCGTGAACGCATCTTAGTCACTCAGTGTTCATCCTGAGGCACCATGTGACATCAACTGTCAGTGACATCACTGATGGTTTGCCTGGCAAGCTGTGTAATTAATAAATAGACAATTCAGATCATTTCTCCTTACACATCAAAGTCTCCATCTTCTCTTCATTTAAAAAAAGAGAAGGGGGTGGGGAAGAATTAAAGGAGAAGGGAAACAAGCCACAAACAAATAAGACACCAGGGTTCTGTAGGCTTAAAGGTTAAATGTGGATGATTTTTGTATTTGCCCAGTAAATCAGTTTCTTAGAATGCCTGGCTAAGTCCAATAGATTAGCTAATGTCTGTGTACACACAGTGTCTGTTAGTCTAATAGAGGTCTCACGCGGCTCCGTTTGTATCCAGATTGTGACAAGCGCCTGGGCCCAGTTGCTCGGCACCTCAGACAGCCCCGGGCCTCGTTTCAGGCTGCACACCCAAACTGGAGAATGAAGGGCCCAGAGGGTTGGGCTTCACCTGTCCAGGTAGCCTAAAAGCGCGGTTATGTGGTTTCATTAACAAATCGTAGGCCATCTACTAGTGAAACATTTTTCTGCATTTGTCCATGTTTGTAAAGAAGGACTGACTTTACAATTCTCTGATGCTAAAACTGAATAATCCACATGAACAACCCTCTTCACTTGAAAATCTCCTGTTTCTTTTTGTTTCAGCCAAAGGTGCCCCTCTCAAAAGCCCCAAATTGTACACTGTTGATTGAAAATGAATACCTGACTTTAAGAGCTGTGTTTATTTGAATGGATTTCCCATTTTGATATAAAGAGCTGTCCAAGATCTCGATTTTCACTTAAATGTGTAAATGAGAGTGAACACTTTCTGGTAAAGTCTGATACGGGAAGTAGGAAGTGGACTCTTCTTAAAATTTACTTTCTACAGTGACCTTGGCCAAACAATGTGGATTCACAGCTTATAGTTAACAGTAAAGTCGTTGAAATGTGTAAACAGGAAAAGTGAAGACAGTGCACAGTGAATTTGTAAACTTAGATTTCTGTCTCAAGGACAATGAGACCAGAAATATCTTTTTGAAAAAGGGCAGTTCATTTGCTCCCTTGTCTATTTAAAAAGGTAACTTAAATATTTTCTTTCCTGCCCACCGTACCTTTTTATTTTATTTTTGTTTGTTTTGTTTTGCTTAAATTTTTATTTTTACTTTATTTTACTTTACAGTACTGTATTGGTTTTGGCATACATTGAAGTTTTGGGGCCATGCTGCATGGTAGATGGAATCTGTTTTCTGACCAAGGATCTAACCCACGCTCCCTGAGTTGGAAGCACAGAATCTTAACCACTGGACAAAGTCCATTTTATTTAAAAAACTTTTGACCATCGTGTCTATACCTGTTTATTTTTTTTTAAATATGCCGTCAGTATTACTGAGGCTCTCAGGATGAGACGTGGGTGTCAGGGCTGTCTCTGGGTGGTCCCTTGAATCTCTGCCATCAGGGGAGGCTGCCAGAGAGAGGAGGGGACCCCCACGGGAGAGAGCTCAGATCTGGGGAGGCAGCCGGGATCTCTGGTTCTCAGCCCGCGGGTCCAACATCCCCTCAACTGAGAAGCTGAGCAGTTCGCCTGAGCAGCATGTCTCTCATTGACTTGAAAAGCCCTGGGTTTGACGATGCCCATACTCCATGAGGGTCTGAACAGACTTCACACCCAGTAGACACACAACCACCCTGCTCCCAGTCTGCGGAACCTGAGGGTGGATCCGTTGCATGCGTTAGCCTGTCCAGAGCATCTTGGGTAGCGTCGCCAGTTTTTACGGAGAGCTGCATGGGCCTCAGCTTCACGCTACACACCATGCTGAAAGGCCCTTAAGGTGGACTCAACCCATCAAGCGGGCGAAGTTGCCCGTCATGCCCGTCTCTTTGGGACCTTATGGACTATAGCCCGCCAGGCTCTTCTGTCCATGAGATTCTCCAGGCAAGAATACTGGAGCGGATTTCCATGCTCTCCTCCAGGGCATCTTCCTGACCCAGGGATTGAACCCAAGTCTCTTATAGCTCCTGCATTGCCAGGCGGGTTCTTTACCACTAGCGCCACCTGGGAAGCCCCTCAACCTATCACTGAAGCTTGATTATCAGTAGGTGACCAGGACGTCTCTGGGAAGGAAGGGCAGTAACTAAGCCTGTCATCATGTACAACAACATGTCAACAAGTTACACAGTTTCCAGAGGCAGTGTGGGCAGCCTCTCTCCGAGAACTGCCCTGGGCTTCAGCTCGGATTTAGGAACCTCTCCTGGTGTCTGACCTATCATCCCTGCCCTTATTGAAGCTACTTGATCTGCTCGTCCTCCCTGACCCACCTGGATGGCCTCCCCGCTGGGAAGTCCCTAACTCCCCAGCAGGACTGCACACCCAGGTCAGCTCCTAGGATGCCCCACCCCTGCACCCTGCCTCTGTCCCATCTCCAGGCAGCATCCTCATCCCTCGTCCAGTCTGCAGCAGAGGAGCTGGTCCATCCTCCCCAGAATGTCTGCCACAGACCTTTATTCACGGATTAAAGCTTCACTCTAGATCACTAGATGATGCAGTGGAGATTGTCGGAGCATGTTGTGTTATCACCTGGAAACGGTATCCAGTGCATGTGATACCTGCCGACAGGTGAATCATCTGACTTTGTTGAGGTGGCTATAACTCAGGGGCCACCTGTATGTCCATATTCATAACTAATAACTGATTTCCTTTGGTTGAATAATGGTGATTTTGTTAGTTTATAATTAGCATACAGTAAAACACACCTAGTAAATGTTCAACTTAACGAAGCTATGAAATGACATCATCGTGGAGAGGGCATCTCCAACACCAGGAAGTTCCCTCCAGCTGCTCTTGGTGGATCTCTGCTCCCACCCTGAGCAACCACTAGGGAACAATTTTCTGACTGTGTTCCATGCAGGTCACATGTAGGAAAGCTGTCACAGAACCCTGTGGGCACACACGGCGCAACAAGTTCGTGTCTCCATTCCCATCGACAGCATCAGAAGGAGCACAGGAGCCATCAGAATGCGGAGTGACCTCTGGCCTGTGCTTCAGAGAAGGCGAAGATTTTCATTCTTTCTGCGTCATATCTAGCCAAGAAGCTGACGGCCTCTCAGTAGCCTGTGCCAGACCCTGAGACCACATCTGTGCGTGTCTCTCTTCCTCACATTAAAAGTCCATCCAGTCACTGGTTTCTAACAGTTGGTCTTCCTAATTATTCTAACTCTCTGCCCTCCTCTGCCCGTCCTCACTTACCCAGGTCAAGCACCTCTTATCTGAATAAGACAAAATACAATTGTCATTTGCCTTCCAGGAGAAAAACCTTGCACGGTTTTTTCACACAGGAAGCTCACTGGTGGCGTGGCCTTTCTTCTTTCCTCCCCCTTTCTTTCTTTCTTTCTCCTTTTCTTCCTCCTTCCCTCCCTCCCTTGCTCCCGTCCTCCTTCTCTCTCTCTTCCTTACTTTCTTTTCATGCTGGAGTTGCCTACTTACTGATCTCAGTTCTGAGCTGTTGGGCCCCCTCTTCCCACCCACCCTCCTGACATGAGCCGTGGCCACTGGCCCCTGCCTGACCTCCCACCCGGGCTCCAGATTCCAACAGCTGACTTCGGGCTAACAGGCCCTCCTGGCGCTCCACATGCCCCTCAAATATCCTACAGCCCGCCACGTCCCCCATCTCCTTCTCGCCAGTATTTCCACTTCAGGAAAGGGCATGCCTGTTGAGCTAACAGGCACACCTCACACCACAGGACATCGTCAGTCCTGCGTTCTGGGCCCGTCCTCCTGCACGCCTGCTGAGCAGTCTCGCCAGGGCACAGACGCCCCTCCTGCCCTCCCCAGGCCCTGCCCCCACCCGCAGAATCTCTCTCCGCACACAGATCCACCAATGTCTAAACTAAGAGAAATACCACTGCAGAATTCATTACTAAGCTAGAATGGACACAAGAGCAAATGGAAAGAGAAAATATCTTATGAAAATATAAATTAGAGAAGTAAAATAAAATAAAGAGACAAAAACGAAAAAATTAAAATGGACCAATGTTGAAAAAAAGAGAAAAATTCCTAACAAATGTATAAATTAGTCCATTAACAAGGACATTTAAGAATCAAAACAAATGATAAACTCTGTAATTCAAGAAAACCCTCCTGAAATAATCACCATTTAAAAAAAATTTTGAAGCTACATATTGAAAGCATACAAATATATCTGAAAATGGTAACCTAGAATGCCCCAAATTATGACTCATTCTAGTCAAAGAAGAAATCAGCTGGGAACTGAAGACAAAAGACAAACTGCATTACAAAGCAAAGAGTAGATTTTCATGAAACTTTAACAGCCAGGTTTATGATCCAAAGGACTTCCCTGGTGGCTCAGATGGTAAAGTGTCTGCCTACAATGCAAGAGACTCGGGTTCAATCCCTGGGTTGGGAAGATCTCTTGGAGAAGGAAAGGGCAACCCACTGCAGTATTCTTGCCTGGAAAACCCCATGGATGGAGGAACCTGGTAGGCTACAGTCCATGGGGTCACACAGAGTCGGATACAATTGAGCTTGCAAAGAGTTAGTTATGCTCCAAAATGGAGTAACATATTTAAGGAAACAAAACAAAAGAATATGAATCAAGAACTTTCATCTGTTCAGATTTGCTTTTAAATGTAAGGACCATGAGAAAATGCTTATCAACATACACAGAAATCAGGAATATTGCTTCCATCAATCTTTTCTGGAGGATCTATTGGAAAATGAATTTCAGATTATTAAGATGACTGGAAAGACATTGACAGGAGTGCTGGTGGTGAGCACTAAATATGTGATTTCTTGTGGAGTGGAAACTGAATGGAATTAAATGGGGTAGAAGGAGAGCACAGTAGCTCCGGGCTCTGACAGTGGGGGGTGCGGCACAGCTACACAGGTGACGGGGAAGAGGACTTGGGCTGGATCCTGCCAGGTGGATGTGATGCCGAGACTGCTGTGGGAACCCAGAGAACGCCCTGATCAGAGCAAACATCCTCTTCCAACAACACAAGCGACGACTCCGCACATGGACATCACCAGATGGTTAATACCGAAATCAAGTTGATTAAATTCTTTGCAGCTGAAGATGGAGAAACTCTATACAGTCAGCAAAAACAAGACCAGGAGCTGACTGTGGCTCAGATCATCAGTTTCTTACTGCAAAAGTCAGACTTAAATTGAAGAAAGTGGGGAAAACCACCAGGTCATCCAGATATGACATAAATCAAATCCCTCATGATTATACAGCAGAAGTGGCAAATAGATTTAGGGATTAGATCTGGTAGACAGAGTGCTTGAAAAACTATAGACAGAGGTTTGTAACATTGTACAGGAAGCAGTGACCAAAACCAACCCCAAGAAAAAGAAATGCAAGAAGGCAAAGTGGTTGTCTGAGGAGGCTTCACAAACAGCTGAGAAAAGATGTGAAAGGCAAAGGAGAAAGGAAAAGATATACCCAACTGAATGCAGAGTTCCAGAGACTAACAAGGATAACAAAGTCTTCTTAAGTGAACAATGCTAAGAAATAGAGGAAAACGATAGAATGGGAAAGACTAGAGATCTCTTTAAGAAAATTATCGATACCAAGGGAACATTTCATACAAAATGGGCACAACAAAGGACAGAAAAGGCAAGGGCCTAAAAGAAGCAGAAGAGATTAAGCAGAGGTGACAAGAATATACATAAGAACTATACAGAAAAGATCTTAATGACTCAGATAACCACTATCCTGTGGTCACTCACCTAGAGCCAGACATCCTGGAGTCCGAATCAAGTGGGCCTTAGGAACCATTACTGTGAAGAAAGCTATTGGAGGGGATAGAATTCCAGCTGAGCTGTTTCAAATATTAAAAGATGATGCTGTGAAAGTGTTGCACTCAATCTGCCAGCAAATTTGGAAAACTCCACAATTGCCACAGGACTGGAAATAGTCAGTTTTCATTCCAGTCCCAAAGAACAGCAATGCCAAAGAATGTTCAAACTACCACACAATTGTGCTCATATCACATGCTAGCAAGGTAATGCTGAAAATCTTTCAAGCTAGGCTTCAACAGTACATGAACTGAGAATTTCCAGATGTACAAGCTGGATTTAGAAAAAGCCGAGTAACCAAAGATCAAACTGTCAACATCTGCTGGATCATAGAAAAAGCAAGGGAATTCCAGAAAAACATCTACTTCTGACTCACTAAATATGCTAAAACCTTTGACTGTGTGGACCACAATAAACAGTGGAAAATTCTTCAAGAGACAGGAATACCAGACTACCTTACCTGCCTCCTGAGAAACCTGTATGCAGGTCAAGAAGCAACAGTTAGAACTGGACATAGAACAGTGGACTGATTCAAAATTGAGAAAGAAGTATGTCAAGGCTGTATATTGTCACCCTGCTTATTTAACTTATATGCAGAGTACATCAGACAAAATGCTGGGCTGGATGAATTACAAGCTAGGATCAAGATTGCCAGGAGAAATATCAATAATCTCAGAGATGCAGATGATACTACCCTAATGGCAGAAAGTGAAGAGGAACTAAA
>SJYX01006230.1:277431-293396 GCA_006410675.1 Oreotragus oreotragus
ATCCCAAGGCCATAACTATGAACTGTTTAAAAATATTGTTGCCTTCTGCTAAGTTCTCATGAAATAAACGTGATTATGTGAAATTAAAAGCCCTTGATGCCTTAAAAGCGTTATAAAGTATATGTGAAATGGTCTAAGAATGACAAGAAGTCTTCCTTGGTGACTCAGTGGTAAAGCACCTGCCTGCCAATGAAGGAGATGCAGGAGATGCAGGAGATAGGGAATTTGGTCCCTGGGTTGGGAAGATGCCCTGGAGAAGGAAATGGCAATGCTCTCCAGTATTCTTGCCTGGAGAATCCCATGAAATCTGGCGTGCTACAGTCCATGGGGTCACAGAGTCGGACACGACTTAGTGACTGAATATTAACAACAACAAAAATAACAAAGGTTTCAGAGAAACTCAGTACTTCCTGATGGCCTTGTATTTATCGCTGAACAGAGGAGACCCAAGACAAGTCCTAAATTTAAGCATAAGCAGGGCCTTAGTTTACTCCAGTCAGTAATGAAAAGACTGTTAAGCGCACCTTCCTCTAGAGCTGACTTAGTAAAACTCTATGAAAGGAAGACATTTCATGTTTTATTATACATGGCAATTATGTCCTAGGTGCCAAGAAGCAAAACTAACAGAAATCATTATTTTCCAACCTGAACCCGGAGTTTGTCAACTTCCCTCTTTTACCTTATCATCAGGGAAGATCACAGAACAGCTGCCCTTCCTGGTCTTGATGTCATGGATGACAATTTCAATGCGAAGAGATGTCATTCCAGGTGTAAGATGCAGGACTGGGCCATGTTTCCTGAATGCTCTCCTGGGTGGCCAAAGCCGTGCCTACTTTCTGAACTCTGTGTTTAGCCAAAGGCCTCAGACTAAGATTCACAAAACTCATTCTGGATAGCAGTCCTGCTCGGTTCCATCTCTGAGATTATAAGGTAATTCTGCTTTATGGCTTCTGCTATGTAACACCCTATTTGAATTTTGCCTTAAGATAAGCCTTAAACATAAAGCATATTTGCAACCAAGTGCAGACCAGGGGGTAAACCAAGCAAGAGGACAAGTGGCTATATTAGGAATGGTGGGCTACCCGACATGGCCTGATGGAAGAGTTAGGCTGAGTCAAGCCCTGGAGAGGCACCACGTCCATTTCACAGAAAGGGAAACTGAGGATGGAGAGGTCAGGTGGATGCAGGCCTCTCCTGGGCAGACATGAGCTCCTGCTTCACAGTCCGGGCCACTCACTGAGAGCCCTTGATTTCATCCACAGAACTATTATTCTTACTAGAAAAGTAAAAATAAAGAGGAAAAAGGAAATAAAAAGAAGACTCATGTAAACTGCTTTTACTGAGCACATGACAGGCCGTGGTTGATCACAAGTTCATTGCAACTGCTATCATTTACAGGGGCACAGCCCTTCCTCCGGAGACATGTCCCAGCAGGTAGGACTTCTCAACGAAATTTGCCTTCAAAATTCAGGAAATTAATCATGATAGGATGAACACTTGTCTTCCTCATCTAAGCATTTTGAGCCAAAGTGGACATGAATGTAGAAGGATATTCTAGTTCTTGTGTGTTTAACATGAACCAGATGAAGGTACCCTGGTGATGTCAACAGACAATGAGGTTATTGGAAGCCTGGAGTTAAATTATGTATTTTAAGTTTAAAAAGGAAGCTGCTGCTGTTGTTCAGTTGCTAAGTTGTGTCTGACTCTTTGTGACCCCAGGGGCTGCAGCTTACCAGGCTTCCCTGTCCTTCGCCATCTCCTGGAGTTTGCTCAAACTCATGTCTATTGAGCCAATGATGCAATTCAACCATCTCATCCTCTGTGGTCCCCTTCTCCTCCTGCCTTCAATCTATCCCAGCTCTTCACATCAGATGGCCAAAGTATCGGAGCTTCAACCTCAGCNTTTGCTCAAACTCATGTCTATTGAGCCAATGATGCAATTCAACCATCTCATCCTCTGTGGTCCCCTTCTCCTCCTGCCTTCAATCTATCCCAGCTCTTCACATCAGATGGCCAAAGTATCAGAGCTTCAACCTCAGCATCAGTCCTTCCAATGACTATTCAGGGTTGATTTCCTTTAAGATTGACTGGTTTGATCTCCTTGCTGTCCAAGGGATTCTCAGGAATCTTATTCAGCACCAAAGTTCGAACGCGTCAATTCTTTGGTGCTCAGCCTTCTTTATGGTCCAGCTCTCACGTCCATACATGACTACGGGAAAAACCATAGCTTTGACTCTACAGACCTTTGTGGGCAAAGTACTGTCTCTGATTTTTTAAATGCTGTCTAAGTTTGTCATAGCTTTTCTTCCAAGGAGCAAGCGTCTTTTAATTTCATGGCTGTAGTCCTGTTTGCAGTGATTTTGGAGCCAAAGAAAATAAAGTCTGTCACTGTTTCCACTTTTTCTGCATCTATTTGCCATGAAGCAATGGGACTGGGGGCTTCCCAGCTGGTGCTAGTGGTAAAGAATCGACATGCCAATGCAGGAGATGCAAGAGAGATGAGTTTGATGCCTGGGTCTGGAAGATCCCCCAGAGGAGGAAAATGGAAACCTGCTCCAGTGTTCTTGCCTGGAAAATCCCATGGGCAGAGGAGCCTGGCGGGCTACTGTGATGTGGTCACAAAGAGAGCGCAGCTGAGAGACTGAGCGCAGCACAGCATACCCGGGCCGTGTGCCTGGCAACCCTCGGGCCACCTTGCGAATCCAGGGTGCTGCACTGGTGTCCTAGGACTGCTGGAAGAGTACACTGCAGACTAGGTGTCCTGAACCACAGAAGATATTTTCCCAGAGCTCCACAGGCAGGAATCTGAATTCAGGTGACAGAGCGATGCACGTCCTCTGAGGCAGGGGCGGTGGGGAGGCAGGAGTCTGTCCCACTGTCTCTCCCTGGCTCAGCCTCTTCACACCGTCTTCCCTCTGTCCCTCTCGTCTCTATCCACGTTTTCTCTCCAGTGAGGACACCAGTCATCTGGGTTGGGGCCACCTCAATGACCTCATCTGAGCTTAAATACCTCTGTAAAGGGGGCTTTCCAGAGGGTTCTAGTGATAAAGAACCCATCTGCCAGGAGACATAAGAGACACTGGTTGGATCCCTAGGTTGGGAAGATCCTCTAGAGGAGGGCATGGCAACCCACTCCAGCATTCTTGCCTGGAGAACACCATGGGTGGAGGAGCCTGGTGGGCTACTGTTCCATGGGGTCACAAAGAGTCGGACATGACTGAAGCAACTTAGTACACACCCACTCACCCACTACCGTAAATACCTTATCTCAAAACGAGGTCACATTCTCATTGTCAGGAGTTGGGTCTCCAGTACACCTGTCTGGAGGCAAATGGTTCAACCCCAAACAGGCAGATGGAGATTTTGATAGACATTTCCAGCAAGGGCTTCCCTGGTGGCTCACGTGGTAAAGAGTCTGCCTGCAATGCGGGAGACCCAGATTCAATACCTGGGTTGGGAAGATCCCCTGGAGAAGAAAATGGCAACCCACTCCAGTGTTCTTGCCTAGAGAATCCCATGGATGGAGGAGCCTGTTGGGCTACAGTCCATGTCGGGCACAACTGAGCGACTTTTAATGTCAGTTTGATAATTAGCTAAGCAACGTATTTTGGTTTGATTTTTTTCTGTTTTTGTCCATTCCCAAAGCGGAAGTGTTTTTAGCATCATTTCCCCAATGTAGACATTATGGGGAGCTGCAATAGAGCGGCAATTAGGGATTCACCCCCAGGGTGTCTTTATGGCCAGAGTGAGGAGAGAGGGACATTTGCCAAAGACAGTCACATAAGAAGAGAAATATTTACAGTGTGTGAAGGCCTTGGCCATTCCAGGACTCATCAAAGAACATTTGGGAATGATTTATTGTAGGCACACTTTAATTTTGTACACCGAAAGGCACATTAGAACTTCTGCAGACCGTTTCTCGGGTGCTAAGGAATCAGTGATTTGTTATTGATTTATCCACTAGATAAAGAGGAGTGTTACTGCAAAACTCCACAGCACCAAGAACTCCAAGGACGAGAGGAGAGACAGGGAGAATGAATGATGGAGAGCTGTTGAGACAAAGGTGAAGATTTCCCTGAATCTTCAATATTTGGTTGCATCTCTTTAAACTTGTCTATAAAATCTCTGGCATACACTGACTCTTCTTTTATGGCCACATTACAATTAATTTTATACCTGTCAGTTGTTGATTTGGTGGTTTTAGTGGATGGGAATGTGTAACCTACACCCACGTGTGTTGGGCTGTGTGCTTGGCCACTAGATCGTGTCCGACTCTTCCATGACCCCATGGACTGCAGCCCGCCAGGCTCCTCCGTCCATGGGCTTTCCCAGGCGGGAATACTAGAGTGGGTTGCCATTCCCTTCTCCAGGGGATCTTTCCAACCCAGGGATCGAACCTGTGTCTCCTGCATTGGCAAGTGGCTTCCTTACAACTGAGCCACCTGGGAAGTTCCAGCTTACACCTGGAGGGCACTTATTACCTTGTCTATGCAGCATTCAGTTCATTTATGGAGCTGTGTCTCCAGCCAAGAGGTTCTCCTGGGGGCAGAGTGCTTACCAACGTCCTCTACAAAAAAAGCAAGGCGACATAATGCAGAGCTCTTACCAACGCCCTCTACAAAAAAGCAAGGCAACACAATCAGGCAAATTTGAGTTTTCATGTGACCACACTCCAACTCCAACCCACAGAAGGCAGAAATACTCCACACTGCACCTCACCATCTCCACCCTACTTCCCAACGTTTCCCAGCCTGGCCGCTGAGCTCACACAGCAGCCTTTTCTTGCAAAGCTGGCTTGATCTGGGTGTCCCTCCTAAAACTAGCTTCACTCTAAGATGATTTCTTTTCATGGACCCTTTCTTTGTGTTCTGCTCTAGAACAGCCAAAAGTAACACCAATTCTTTCCTGACTCATAATGACAGTCCATCATTATGGATAGAAGTTTTCTGAAGAAAGTCAGTCCCAAGTTTTCCCTGACCTTAAGTTTTTCTCCTCTCTCTCATGATCCCCTGGGGGCTCAGATGGTAAAGAGTTTGCCTGTAATGTGGAAGACCCGAGTTTGATCCCTGGGTCGGGAAGATCCCCTGGAGAAAGAAATGGCAACCCACTCCAGTATCCTTGCCTGGAAAATCACATGGACAGAGGAGCCTGGCTGACTACAGTTCATGGGTCACAAAGAGTCGGACACGACTGAGTGACTTCACTTTCACTTTCACTTTCACTTTCTAAAGAGTTTTCAAAAAAAGTCATTTATTTGCCCAGTGGGTCATTTAGGTGGCTATGTTCTACTACAGCATAACTGATTAGATAGTAAACAGTCGATCAGTAGAGTAAAAGGATCATCCTTCATAAAATGTTGATGGAATTCCAATACACTGGGTTTCCTTGGGTTTCTCTGAGTGCATGGCACCTGACCTCTGTTTGAGGAAGCTGTTCCCCACAGGGGGTGCTGGCCTGAGGCCCTCTGCCCTCTCTTCTTTCATTTTCTTCTTAAGGACATGGCAGAAAATAACACATGCCACACTTGAGACCACAAGGACACAGTTGATGAAACGTCGGGTGCAGGTACAAGGTGAGAGAACCCGGGATTGCCATCAACCAACCAGCCCCGCATCGTAAGCTGTCAAACTTTAAGTTGTCTAAGCGGACGGTTGTCCTTGAGGGTCCTGACACAACTGTAACTAGGCAAGGACTCAGACATAACTGGGCCCTTTGGCCCCTGTGAACTCTTGTTTTCTGCCCCATCATGGTAATTCCAGCCATGTAAACAGTGAAGTCAGACATGTCCAGGGCAAATTCGCACAGCCTTACATTTGCTCGTAGAAAATAAAACACAATGCGTTGTGGGTACCAAGGATGAGACACAGGATGTATCTGGCCTGTGTCTACTTATAACAACCTGCTGCTGCTGCTGCTGCTAAGTCGCTTCAGTCATGTCCGACTCTGTGTGACCCCATAGACGGCAGCCCACCAGGCTCCCCCATCCCTGGGATTCTCCAGGCAAGAACACTGGCATGGGTTGCCATTTCCTTCTCCAATGCATGAAAGTGGAAAGTGAAAGTGAAGTCACTCGGTCGTGTCCGACTCTTCGAGACCCCATGGACTGCAGCCTACGAGGCTCCTCCGTCCAGGGGATTTGCCAGGCACGAGTACTGGAGTGGGTCGTTATTGCCTTCTCCTAACAACCCGCTATTGAAAGACAAATCCTGTTAACATACTTTGAGGGTCCTAATAATTCTCAAGGAAAAACTGAACCTTAACATTAAAAGACAATGTTGACGCCCTACAGCAGCGCCTGCAGGACCAGTCCTGGGTAAAGACAGTTAATTACGCTCACAGATATTTATTACCTGAAAGTGTCTAAGTAAAATGTAGCTGTTGAACTATTATCCAAGTAAGCCCAATGATTTTAACCGGCTCTTTTTACTTTGTATTGATAATCTGTAAAGAAAAACATACATAAGCACAATTTCTCAAAACACAACCAATACCAACAAACATAATTTCTAAATGTAAAGAGCATCCTGAAAACTAATGATGAACTCATCTTCTGAGCCAATGTGACCTTCACGAGAAGATAGCTTTTAAAGACCATTTGCCAACGATAGTACAAAACTTTGGAGGTCCTTTTTTTTTTTGTACGAAAATTAAATGGTTTGTCCACTAAAGAATCAACTTGAAAATCCTTTTACGCACTTGCATAAAAAATTAACCTTAACAAATAAAACCAAGCTGCGAATCGTTTATTGTTGCTTATCTCTTTGATTACTGTATATTAATTAAGCCGTGAATTACTACTTGAAAGAATAAGGTTCCTGAGATCCAAAAAGAATTAAAAATGAATGCTTCTGTAAAGAGACAATGAGGAAGCAATTGAAAAATGAATGTTTACTTTTAATGTTTTACTTTGCTATTTTCCTTAAAAGAAAATCTATAGAAATTTATATTGTTTGCACTCTGCTGGTCTCTGATAGTTGGAAAACAGCTGGTCTCTCACACTGGTCTCTGAATGGCTAGCTGGCAAGACTCAATAATCTGTCGCAGCCCAGGTTAAGTGATGGAATTCATTTAAATGCCCCAGAAGTAATCATCCACAAAGAGTACATTATTTCTCTTTTATGAATTTTCAAACCTAATACTGATGGGTGGCATGCAATTAAACCTGATCAATATGTAATTTAGGTAGGCTGACATGTTTTCAAATTCTCAGAATATAGATTCTTTCAATATTGCAAGAGCTTAGTGAAATACTTAGCCTTTATAAAATAGCTAAGGCAGTTCAGTACAGTACAAAAAAATAATAAGTTTAGCTAGAAGATGTATAGAGAAGTAATTAGACTCAGAGATTCTAATTTTTGAGAAGAAACCATAATTGGGAAATTAAGAATGTGCTTGATCCTGGTCATTCTGACTGTCTCTCTTCAAAACAGGAGCCTAGAAAGAACAGAGAGTTCTGCAGGATTTTACAAAATACCAACTTAAAAATTTTCAGGTGCAAATACTTTCAAAGACATTCTAAATGCTAGTTAAAAGATTGTGAAAGCTGTATTATAACGGGAAACAATTTCATATACATTTATTCATGAAACTTTATTTTACCCGGAATTAAACTGAGACCAAAAAAAGAAACAAAGAAACAAAGAAAGGAAAAAAAAAAAGGAAGAAAGAAAAGGCCCAGGGAGGGGGGGATTACCATAATGACCCTTTGTGTTAAGCTAATAAACACGGGTAGGACACTGGCTTGTGACCTTAGGGGTGAAGGGTGCTTCTTGCTAGGATTACTAATTAGCCTGCTGTCATCTGCACAATAAGAATTACACTTGAGTTCCTATGATTTGACAGGATTCAATTTTAAATTTCATGCCTGAGGTCTTAAAGTGCTCCCTCACCCTTTCCATTTGCATATCCGACAGGACGGGGCAAAGACACCCGGGCCTGTGGAGTGTGAAGCTGGTGGGAGGAAAAGACGCTTGGGCCACCCCCGCCCCCCGCACAGATGTGTATAAGAGACAGCTACTGTTCCATGGGGTCACAAAGAGTCAGACATGACTGAGAGACTTTCACTCTTTCACACATGTATCTGCTCTTTTTCAAATTCTTTTCCTACATAGCTTATTATAAAGGATTGAGCATAGTTCCATGTGCTATATAGCAGGCCCTTGTTGGTTATCTGTTTTATAAGTGACAGTGATTGCATGCTAATCCCAGCCTCCTAATTTATCCCTCCTTCCACCTTTCCCCTTTGGTAACTATAAGTTTATTTTCTAAGTCTGTGAGTCTGTTTCTGTCTTGTAAGTTCATTTGAATCATTTTTTAGATCCCACATATAGGTGATATTATATGATATTTGTCATTCCTGGTGGGCTACAGTCCACAGGGTCACAACTGTCTCTTATACACATCTAGATGTGTATAAGAGACAGGGTGTTTGGCAGCCTCTGGATGTCAGCCAATCGAAAGGGTATTTTTTTGTTCAATGTTTGTTTCATGCTCAGAGCCTGTTACTCTTCTTTGCGCATGTGATCTGTCTAAAGGGGGCCCCCTGGCTCTGAGATCATCCCCCCTCCCCTCATTTCTTGCTTGATGCAAGACCTGTCCATCCCTCATCCCCTGTCTCTGAGGGCATCTCACCTATTCCCCCCACTGTAAGGCTGGGCAGCCAGAGGGCTTCCTCCCTCCAGAGCCGTATAGCCTAGCCTTGGCCTCAGGCTACACTCACAAAACTCAGGTCCCTGGGGCTGGGCCCCACTGTGAAACAGTCCAGAAATCCACCAACAGGTAGCATGGTGTTTGTGGCACCCGTGAAGTCACTGGGCTCCTTCCCAGAAGTGACGGGACTGAGGCAGGTGTGTGGGACACACGTCATCGTGAACGTGTGTTCTGCAGTACTTTGGCACATTTGAAAGATGTCTTGGAAATCTAAATTTCCCCTTATAAAATTTTAAAATCGATTTTCACTCTTGTGGAAAAGTAAAAGTGTTAGTCGCTCAGTTGTGTTCGACTCTTTGCAGTATAAAAATCAAAGCTATAATACCATAGTTACTATGTCCTACCAAAGAGTGTAACATGATTTAGTGACTGAACACCAACAACCATCTACCAAATATGTTTAATTAAAATTCTGCTTTTACATATTCTTGGTGACTTTAGCCATGAGCAAATAAACACTATGCGTATTCACTCCAGTTAGGTTTTGATATAATTGTTCAGTAAAACGTGACAGGTATATGTGAATCACATTCCTCCTTGACATCCCACAGTGATGACAGGTACTCTGAGGTTGGGGGCATTCTTATCCAGAGAGGACTTTACAGTGACCTTTGCATTGCTGACCAGAAAGCGAGCAGATGGAGATCATGGTAACAGCAGAAAGCTGGGGGTGGGGCAGACCCGAGGCAGGTGCATCTTCATCCTTTCCCATCAGAGTCCACAAGTTCACTAGTGACCTTAGTGAAAAAAAAAAAAAAAAAAAAAAACACCAAGAAACACAGGACAGTTGCAGAAGCAAGCGAAAGCAAGGTTGGCTTTGCTGGGGGTGGGGAGTGAGAAGCTACTCAGGATTCCCCAGCGGTGGGCCCACCGCCCCCAGGACGCAGCCTCCAGCCTTGGTCAGAGTCTCACTTCTGTGCTCTGCCCTCCAGGGTGGTACGAAGGACTCATTCCGGAGTGCCACCTCCTGAAGGAGTAGTCTGGGGTAAATCTCGAGAAGGGAACGTTAACTAGGGGACTGGCATAGTGATACAGTTTCTGTTCCCGCACATACGTGTTTCCGCATCCTTGTGCACACACCTGAGCGCCCATGTGAACATCGTGTGTGACGGAGGAGCATCGTTTCAAGAGCCACATCTTCTGAAGACATCCTCCCAGCAGCTGGGTCCTTTCTGTAACTTTCCTTGTGAAGACTGTTTTGTGTGCTATTACTAACATGTTGATCGAAAATCCGTTCTAACCAAACTGGAGATTTCTATCAATGTATCAGAGTTATTGAAATACGTGGATGTGCTTCAACAGTGAAAAGTGAAAAGAAGTAAAATCACTTCAGTTCTAAAAATACTTCCTCTGGGGCTCAAAAGACAATATATACAGAAGCCAGTGAATACTTGGCAAGGCCAGGTTTTCCACCTCCTATTTCATTCTCCTGAACTCCAGGGCGAGAAATTAAGAGCAGTGAAGTCACAACTTCCCGAGTGAGTATGTGAGTAAACAAAGGGCCTTTGTGATTCATCCCCAGGATCTCCAATATGTCTTTTTTCCCTTAAACCGCGAACGTGTTATCTTAGCGGTGTCATTTAGAAGTGCCTGGAGTGATGAGAAGGCACCAGCTCTCTCTGAGCTATTTGCTGGTCACTGGAACAGAAATGACAAAGGATTCTGTCCATTAGTTTTTCAATACATGCTCAATAGTAGGAGGAAATTGATGGTGGGACGCCGGCACCACATCGAAGAAACTTATGATGCGGACAATAATGCTTTCAATAAAAGGGCTTTTGATTTTCTATGTGTCAAACTGTTTTAATATTAGGGCATTTCTAGGTCAATGAAGGGTTAATGTAGCATCGTAAATCATATCTAAACAAGAACCCCAAGCTTGCTCTTCAGAGAAAGGAGTCTGTTTAGGTCGAAAAATAAAATCCACAAAAATCAGAAAGTGGTGGGTAGCTAAAGCAGTGCCCTCCCACATTTATTTCACGGCCCCCAAGCAGACAAGGACATAGCACACTAAAAAGAAAGAGTGACAGGTGAGTTAAGGATGAGTGAGTCTCTGCCACGTCAATGGCCGTGAAAGCACACAGCCGCCGTGGGCTGGGGCCCAAACTTGAAATAGGTTTGTTTGGATGAAAATTCAGAGCAGAGGTCAATATCCCTGAGCGCTGGGCTGTCCCTCTTGAAAGCCGTCATCCTGTGTTCCTTGCAAACCCACCTACCCCACCCCCAGTTAACTCAGAGTGGCTTCTGTTTCCTCACCTTGGCAATAGAATTTCCACAGTCTTTGGTGTGCTTAATCTCCGGGTATGAATAAATAATGATGCTCCTACCAGCCTCAGCCCTGCATTCTCCCATCCCTGCAAACCTCGCAGCCAAGCTCAATAAGCCACATTGATTGTAGGCTGGGTGTCCAAGACGGACCCTGACAAAGCTACACTGTTGCTGTGATTTCTAAGTTCCTCCTTGTCAGAAAACCTCCAGAAAAGGGATCAAATTGCCAAGTTTTTAAGTCACTAAAAAAAAAAAAAAAAACAAACCTTTTACCACCCTTATGGGTAAGTGCAATTAAAAAAGAAGACAAATTCAATAAGATTTAATGAAGAACAGAAAGGAGGCAATGAAAGAATATGTTTCCCACTCTGCTTGTGCTTTTAGTCTTAACCAGCCACGTGTATCACCCCTCGCTTTGAAACGGCTTTCGGGGGTAAGGGGCTTTTGCAATACACTTTTCAGGAGGAAGAAGATCACGGAATCTTCAGAGCCTGGCGAGAAACACAGGCTCCCCTTCTGTCAGGGAGGAACGTCCCCTCCCTGTAAAAATCACGCAAAACTAAACCCCAAAGATGCCCAAACAAAACACAACTCTGAGAGCCACGCAAACTTGGCTGTGATTTGTCACCTAAAATCTGCAAATCCTGCAATATTCGGCGTCCGCATGTGAAACAAATGGGCTTCTGGGAGGGCAGGCTGCATTGACAACCCCGGCAGAGAGCAATTTTCTGTCGTTTAATGAAGGATGGAGAGGGCGCTTGATAAAGTGCCCGCTCATTACAAGTTTGTTTTTGTGTGTGTGTCTGGATGGCCGGCAGAGAAAATGTGCGTGTGTTGATGAAATGGCAATCTCCCCAGCTCAATCTTCTTAGACAAGTTCGAATTGTTAAAAGCAATCTTATTTTATTGTGAATTCATTTGGACAG
Organism: Oreotragus oreotragus; assembly: GCA_006410675.1. Taxonomy (NCBI): domain Eukaryota; kingdom Metazoa; phylum Chordata; class Mammalia; order Artiodactyla; family Bovidae; genus Oreotragus; species Oreotragus oreotragus. Next base: position 289,335 of record SJYX01006230.1, read on the forward strand.
TACTGAACAAAGAATAAAATGAACTAGCAGCCTGTTGGTATTTCTTTTGAGCTAAAATAATACAAAAATATTCTATTTGTTACAGGCTTTGAGGCTTGTTTTCAGCTTTGTGTGCAATATAAAAGTTATATATACATATATATAATATACATGTAAATACACATATGTGCATGCGGTTTTAGAAAGATTTATAGAAGATCCAATTATTTTAAACTCTATGCAGTCATAAATGCATATGAAACATTTTTAACAGCCCGAGACATTCTATTCAAATATTCTATATTAAAATCTCTAATATAATGATGGACTGTATTATCCCAATTACCATTATATTTACTTTTTGTCTTCGGTTTTAAAAAGTTAATTGAGGCTGTGAAAATAAGCAACTTACCAAATTCAGATATACAAAAAATGAATTTGAATATCTTCAGATCAGATTTCTAGAAATCAGGTAGAAGGAATAAAGGTATTTGATAATTTATAAAGGTTGAATACTAAATCCTATTCTTTTGGTTAATTTGAAACCATGGAAAGGGACCAGATATTTCTCCCTTTAATAAGTAAACATTAGGAAAAGAGGGTTGCAAAGAGATTTCGTGCTGTGTGCTGAGCAAAGCACCAGTAGTTTCTTCTCTTCTTACTGAAGTTAATTGATTTACAATGTTGTGTTAATTTCAGGTGTCCAGCAATGTGATTCAGTTATACATATCTATTTATGTATATTCTTTTTCACATTCTTTTTCGTTGTATGCTATTACAAGATGCTGAGTGTAGTTCCCTCTGCTGTACGTAGGTCCTTGTTGTTTACCTCGTTTATATTAATTGTGTGTAGAAGTTAAGGGCATCTGACTTCCAGGTACTTGATGAGGTTAACATCTGACTCCCAGGTACTTGATGAGGTTACAGTGAAACACACACAGATTCTGGGATAACCTCGGTATCACCTACACTCACCTATGTAAGTGTGTATGTGCAGAGCACATGATGAACAGTCTTGTGCCTCCTAACACCCTCACTTTTGTAAAAGGCAAGGGGTGGGGCTCTCTCACTGAGGCTCTTCTCTCCTTCGCACACTGGGTCCAGGATTAAGGGCGCTGTCAGCTTCCTCCTTCCACAGTAAGTCTCTCAGCAACTGCTTCAGGCTCAGCCCTTTCCTATATTCTGCCTTTCTCTTTACCTTTAAAACTGAGTGCACAATGCTCTTGTGATTCCTGTTATTAATCTTCAAAACTGATCCAACATCTCAAAGGAAGATGTTATGGTGGAGGGGTTTGCCCGAAGCCATGGTGACTTGCAGCCACTCCCCATTTTAACGAAAAAGTTGGAAGTGATGGAGACCCTGGCTCAGCACTGCTTTGACTGCTGGAAATGGAAAGTTTTGAATGTTTATACCACACATCAGGAGGGTTTTGTTTGGCTTACCTCATAGTTCGAAAAATCAGTTAACACTTTAAAGTTGGGATATTATTACATGGACTTAAGGATGTCACTTTCTTATAAGGACTTATTGATGTCGTCACTTTATTTATTTATTTATTTATTTCAGATCTGGCAAAGGTGGATCCCTTTCTCTGGTGGCCACCACCCACCAGAGTTCAGACATCGGAGCTCCTCCCCAGGTTCACAGCCTCAGCACGGTCACCTTGCCTCATCCTTACCTGGAGTGGGGGTGTTTCAGCTTAGACTTGACACCTGGGCTCTGAAGGAGGGTTTTCTGTAGCAACAAGACAGTGTACTGAAAATCACGAGGAGAAAAGTTCATTTTCCAATACAACTACTCTGTTTATTAATTTTATTTTCTTTGAACACCTTTTATTTCCCATGATAAGCAGAGATTGGAGTATCTTAAGGGCTCAAGACCCCGCCTGCCAGTGCGGGAGACATAAGAGATGCTTCTCAATCCCTGGGCTGGGAAGATCCCCTGGAGGAGGGCATGGCAACCCACTCCAGTATTCTTGCCTGGAGAATCCCATGGACACAGGAGCCTGGTGGGCTACAGTCCACAGGGTCACAAAGAGTCAGACATGACTGAAGGGACTCAGCACACACACATGGAGTATCTTAACAAATCTCGCGTTTGTGTGTTAACTTTCACCTCTTAAATGATATCAGGGCACAGAAAACAATAAAACAGCTCAATTGGTTAAGCCCCTGGATGAACTGAGTGTATCATAAGTTTTTGAAAACTAGAATGTGTACCTTAGAAACAATGTGTACCTGTAGTAAAAACTACTATTGTCTTAAATTATTCATTTGGGAATTTGTGTTCCTCAAAAGGTTAATGATTATTTCATCACCAACATCAACATCACATATTCTGACTTACATGGTTTTGTGAATGATTGTTTTAACACATTTATTACATTAAAAAATTTTAAATCACTGTCAGACACTTGCAGAGAAAGTTCAAACATGATAAAAGGTTAGGTGTTTTCTAACCATGTGAAAACCATGGAGGAGTCTGCATATAGAAGGAAGGGCTGAATGGGTGCATGGATGATGACATGAAACCAAGGCAGGACCGCTGGCTGAGGCCTGAGGGCTGAGTGCAGCTGGTGGCCTAGATGGCGCACAATGTCTTGGCCCAGAAAACACGTCACCATGCAAAGCGCCTAATCTGTGATGGCCGACTACACTTCAAAATGCATCATGACTAAAATCAACCAGTCACTGCTGATTTAAAAAGGTGATTTTCATCTTAAAGGATGAAGATGCTTCCTCTTGATCACGTGCCCTCAGAAGAGCGCTGTATCTGCTTGCCGTAGGCTTTTCACCCCAGAAAGAGTGCAGCACAGGTCTCTCTTCTCTCCAGCCCATTGTGCCCTTAGCTCTGACCATCCTAGGCACGGGGGAAGCTTGGCATTTCCTTTCCTGCTGCCCAGATCAGCAAGCCGGGATCATCTTGAAGGGAGATCTAAATGAATGCTTGGAAAAAAAGCTTATTCTCCCCCAGACTCATGATCAAATCATTATCATCACAGAATGTCTCTCTTCCTAAGAGATGAGTTAGTTCATTTCCTGGGAAGGAACTCAGGAAATAGCAACTTCAGCTTGTGACCATGAGTAATATTTAGCAAATTGCTGCTGAGTAGTGTGAGAGAGCGTTTCTTTCCCCACATCACCCAGCTTGGTTCCTGACCATGAACACTTGCTGTTTGACCTGGGCCCGGCGGTACCTGGTCCCCACACTGACAGGAGAGTCTCCATGAGATCACTGTGCACAGACCTCCACGACTGCACTTCTTTATTTGCAGGAGAAACAACTGTGTTGAGATGAAGACAGCTGAGCCGGACAATGTGAAACAGCAAGAGGCGAAAATGACCGAAGCGATAGGCAGCCGATTCCAGGCGGGCCTGTGAGTGTCCAGATCTGGCCAAGCAAGGACGTCCTAACTCCACAATCCCGACCTTCCGTACACATCAGGTGTGACCCTGAGGTCGCCCGCTAACCTAATTCACCAAAGCCTGATCCGTCACTCAGCAGAGGATCAGAACCATGTGACTTCAGCACAGGTAAACATTCACCAGGTTTTATAGACACAGAAGTCTTCCCCAGGTCCCCATCACTCACTTTCCAAGGAACTCGCAGTCACATGGATGCCCGCGCCCACCCCCAGCCCCCACCATCATTCTCACAGGGACACGTGAAGGAAGGATCTTACCGTTCTTTTCCCAGAGAACTTCGGTGGGGACGTCGAATTGAAGGGCCACAGGGTTGGCAACCTTCCCTTCTTCCCTCCTCTGTCCCCCTGGATTCCCTCCCTGATCCCCCTGGATTCCCTCCTCCGCCCCCTGGATTCCCTCCCTGTCCCCCTGGATTCCCTCCCTGATCCCACTGGATTCCCTCCTCTGTCCCCCTGGATTCCCTCCCTGTCCCCCCTGGATTCCCTCCTCCGCCCCCTGGATTCCTTCCTCTGCCCCCTGGATTCCCTCCCTGATCCCCCTGGATTCCCTCCTCTGTCCCCGCTGGATTCCCTCCTCTGCCCCCTGGATTCCCTCCCTGTCCCCTGGATTCCCTCCCTGTCTCCCTGGATTCCCTCCCTGTCTCCCTGGATTCCCTCC
>SJYX01006232.1:0-16154 GCA_006410675.1 Oreotragus oreotragus
CTTTCACTTCCATCAAGAGGCTCTTTAGTTCTTCACTTTTTGCCATAAGGGTGGTGTCATCTGCATATCTGAGGTTATTGATATTTCTCCCGGCAATCTTGACTCCAGCTTGTGCTTCCTTCAGCCCAGTGTTTCTCATAACGTACTCTGCACAGAAGTTAAGTAAGCAGGATGACAATATACTGCCTTGACTTACTCCTTTTCCTATTTGGAACCAGTCTGTTGTTCCATGTTCAGTTCTAACTGTTGCTTCCTGACCTGCAGTAGGTTTCTCAAGAGGCAGGTCAGATGGTCTGGTATTCCCATCTCTTTCAGAATTTGCCACAGTTTATTGTGATCCACACAGTCAAAGGCTTTGGCACAGTCAATAAAGCAGAAATAGATGTTTTTCTGGAACTCTCTTGCTTTTTCCGTCATCCAGCAGATGTTGGCAATTTGATCTCTGGTTCCTCTGCATTTTCTAAAACCAGCTTGAACATCTGGAGGTTCACGGTTCACATACTGCTGAAGCCTGGCTTGGAGAATTTTGAACATTACTTTACTAGCGTGTGAGGTGAGAGCAGTTGTGCTGTAGTTTGAGCGGGCGGAAGCCAAGGCGAGCTAACCCTCCCCCAAGGTTTGGGGCGGTGGCAGAGAGGAGCTACAAAACCTTTTGCTGCTGCTGCTGCTAAGTCGCTTCAGTCGTGTCCGACTCGTGTCCAACCCCGTAGAAGGCAGCCCACTAGTCTCCCCTGTCCCTGGGATTCTCCAGGCAAGAATACTGGAGTGGGTTGCCATTTCCTTCTCCAATGCATGAAAGGGAAAAGTGAAAGTGAAGTTGCTCAGTAGTGCCGAACTCTTAGCGACCCCATGGACTGCAGCCTACCAGGCTCCTCCGTCCATGGGATTTTCCAGGCAAGAGTACTGGAGTGGGTTGCCATTTAGACCTTTTACTAAACTCTAATAAACTCATCGGCTTCCCTGGTCATTTGGTGGTTAAGCGTCCACCTGCCAATGCAGGAGATGCAGTTTCGATCCTTGGAGTCAGGAAGAGCCCTGTGAAGAAGGGGAATCCCCTAAGATCCCCTGAGAAGAAAATGTCAACCTACTCCAGTTCTTGCCTGGGAAATCCCATGGACAGAGGAGCTGGTGGGCTACAGTCCATAGGGTCACAAAAGAGTTTGACATGACTCAGTGACTAATCAACAGCAAGAGTAAACTAATCACAGTAACATTATGAGTTATAGTATTATCTTTATTGTAAAACTAAGAAAGATAAGTTCACAAAACCTGCAAATGTGGTAATTCATTTGAATCATGCGTGTGCATATTTATATATTAATATGCATATTAATACACACAACATTATATAATATATACATATACAATGAAAGCAAAAATATGAAAGAATAAACATTAACATTTGGGGGGAAAAATGGAAATTTACATGGTGGAATATTGGAATAAACTGAAGAGAATGGGAATAAAAGGTAGATTTTGGAGCATATGCTTTATCATCCCTATTAGGAAACCCATTTCTACGTTCAATCTAAATTGTTTTAATGCCTTGACAGCAGAGACTACATCCAAGTTGATCAATTATCCATAGGTTGAAGCATGAACAGAATCCCCCAGAAATCTTCTCATCGTGTCTCACTATAAAACTTACATTAGTAAGTTTCTGGAAAAGGAGGAAAAATCAACTACCTTCATACTTGTGTATTGTGGGGCTAAATACTGTAACAAAACTGACTTGTTAGAAAAGAGGAAGGAGGAATGAATACTGTTATAGGCAACCCAATATGACTATTTCAGTGATTCGATGGAAAACATCCTTATTATTTATCTTTACCGAATCCCCAAGATATATTTTATATAATCATTTATCTTGCATCTTTGTTAATGTGGGCTCATATGAAAGCACATCTCAGCTAAGGCTAGTGAGAATCAAATATATAGCCTGACTTTCAACTTTATTCAAGTAAGGTTGAACTGAGAATTCCTAAATGAATGAATTGAAAGCACTTCCCTTTGACTTGAGTTTTCTAACTCAAATTACACTTTATTAATTTTAAAATTATGTTAAGACTTCCCTGGTGGTCCATTGGTTAAGAATCCACCTGCCAATGCAGAGGATTGGGTTTGATTCCTGGTCCAGAAAGTTCTACATGCTACAGGGCAACTTAAGCCTGTGTGCCAACATGACTGAAGCACGTGTGCGGCAGCTATTGAAGCCCATGTGCCCTAGAGCCAGTGCTCTGAAACAAGCCACAAAATGAGAGGCCCATGCACCGCACTGAAGTATAGCCCATGCACAGCAACAGAGACACCGCATGGTCAAAAATAAATAGAATTTTAAAAAAATAAAGTAGTTGTATCATTTAAAGAAATTATTTTAGGTTACTTCTATGACAAGAACAGGGTTTCTCAGTGGTAAAGAGTCTGCCTACCAATGCAGGAAAAGTGGGTTCAAACCCTGGGCTGGAAAGATCCCCTGGGAGGAGGAAATGGCAGCCCACTTCAGTATTCTTGCCTGGGAAATCTCACGGACAGAGGAGCCTGGTGGGCTGCAACCTATGGGATTGTAAAGAGTGAGACATGAGTTAGTGAAATGAGCATGCAGCAAACATGGCAAGAAACTAGGATGCTAGTATTTTCAAAAGGTATATCCATAAGCATAAGAATGAAAACCAGTCAGAAAGGGGGAAGAGCTGTCCATCAATTATACTGTTTTCTCATCAAGGGGAAGACCATTTTACATTTTCTTGTAGGAGTTCCTAGTGGAAACATCATTTTTACTTGAGAATGTGACATTGAATAGGCCCTAATCAAAGTCCTTAACAGAGACCACAGTCTTCCACACTAGGAAACAGTACAGTGTATCTTCCTGAATCATTTTCAGAGGATGTGTTACCATAGTTGTGCCAGACCTAGGGTAATCTTAGAAACATCCTTGTAGGGAAATGAAGCTAAGCATCATCACCAGTGAAGGCCAACATGGCTTCTTGGCCTGTATTATATCTGTCATCTCTGGAGAAGGAACTGGCAACCCACTCCATTATTTTTGCCTGGAGAATACCATGGACAGAGGAACCTGGAGGGCTAGAGTCCATGGGGTTGCAAAAAATCAGACACCAGCGTGCACACACACACACATACACACACACACATCTACAACCTCAATACCAAATATATTTTCTAAATGTGTAGAATTATTTTAAAGAAGTCCATTCAACATTAGGGAATTTCTGTCACAAGATAAGCTTGTGGTTTTCTCACAGTTACATGGAATACATCTTACTTAACAGCAGATTTCAGAATCATTTGTCTCTTAAGGCCACACTGGTTTCAAACTGTTAAAGATGTCATTACTTACTAGAGGGGCCCATATATAAACTTTACTTTAAAAAGCAATCAGATCACTAAGGTGTAACTTTAAAGATAAAGGGGAACAACTGGATCAACACTAGAAACCATTTTAGAACTGGAAATCTGTGTTAACCTACCGTATCTTGGCCAGTAGCCATTTTCCTGTCCACAGAATCGATGACAAGTGAAAAGTTAGTGAAAGCTACCAGGAGACTTACATTGATAAATGGCTGAGAATTGTATGCAGCTGCATATTACAGAAATCTGACAACAATGGCTCAGACAACTAAGGATTTTTTTTTAATCTCACATAATAAGGAATAAAGTTGAAAGTCACGTGGGACCATACAAAAAGAGCCAGGCTACTGCTATCTCTGGTCACAGAAGACAGAAAAGCAGTTATATTTCTAGGCACCACATCTACATTCAGTGAAAGAAGGATATAGATGGAGTGGCAAAAATTTACACCAATTCATTGAGTCTATGTTTGTGTGTGTGTTTAATGCACTCATACTTATGTAAGTTACCAGAAAGCTCCATTTTCCTATGAATACTTCCACTTATATCACATTAGCTCCATCTGAAAAATAAGACCATCAAGGAAATCTAAGAAAAGAACTACTTTAAATTCAATACATCTCTTCTCTCCAAAAATTAGGGTTCTGCTGAAAAGCAAGGGAAAAATGAATATTGGGTGGACAGTTGGTAGTATCTGCCTCAATAATTTTCCAGAAAGTTCTCTATCATATTAAAAAAGGCACAACTGCAAATTTTTTAAAAGTTGGACCAATCTCTGCTTGCTCTTCACATTACGTGTGTGTGCTTAATTGTGTCTAACTCTTTGTGACCCCAGGAACTGTAGCTCACCAGGCTCCACTGTCTACAGAATTTTCTAGGCAAGAATACTGGAGAAGGTTGCCATTTCCTATTTCAGCAGATCTTCCCAACCCAGGGATCAAACCCAGGACTCTCACATTGCAGGCAGATTCTTTACCAGCTGAGCTATCAGGGAAGTGCCTTCACATTATACATTTCAAATATCTTCAAATTATACACTGGGCTAAAAAGATATTGGATGCTTTTGAATTGTAGTGCTGGAGAAGACTCTTGAAGAGTCCCTTGGACAGAAAGGAGATCAAACCAGTCAATCATAAGGGAAATCAATCCTGAATACTCATTGGAAGGACTGATGCTGAAGCAGAAGCTCCAATATTTTGGTCACCAGATGCAAAGAGCCAATTCATTGGAAAAGATTCTAATGCTGGGAAGGTTGAAGGGAAAAGGAGAATAAGGCATCAGAGGATAAGATGGTTGGATAGCACAATGGACTCAATGGGCATAAACTTTAGCAAACTCTGGGGAAGCCTGGTGTGCTGCAGTCTTTGGGGTCACAAAGAGTCAGACAGACTTAATGACTGAAAAACAACACCAACCACAACACAATATTTATCTGTTCACTCAAAAGTCATTATTATATGCAAATTCTGAGTGGGCACTGTCCTGTAGATGTTGAGACAAATGAGACACAAAGTTACCCTCAAGGAGCTTACAATTTGGTAGATAAGAAAGACTATTTAAAATTTAAAAATGCATGGATTAAAGAAAACCAGAATACAGTACTCCCAAATATGCCTTGTGATGTAACATTTCCCTTGACATGAAAGCAACTAAAAAGGCAGGAAAGAAAAATCTCCCTCTTTTTCTGCCAGATAGGATATAATTCTCTTTTTACTGGAGAAAGACTTTTATCTATCTAGAGACCATCTGCAAATGAACCTTCCTCCATTAGTGTTCAGCCTAAAACTACTGTCCTTTGACATGTCATTTCTCTATCAAGTTATTGTCCTTCGTTGAAGGTTCTAGATAAGCTGGAATTTTAAACCATCGTTTTGAGTTACTTACCTTTGGTTTAATGTTCTTCCGCTTGATGTGTACTACATCAGTAATAATCTCTGTTTTTCTCCTTGTAATCTGTCTTTTTGAGTTTCAGCTGCAAACCTAAAATGGGTAGAGGTGGTTTTGCCTCCTTATAGGGGTTTTGTCCAGGGACCAGGGATAACAACAGAAATAGTGATGCATTTTACCTGGGGAGAAGAGAAATGAGAATGTCAGAAATGACTTCATGCCAGAGTTAGTCATGATCAGTCTCTTGAAAGGAAGTAGGCTTCTGCTAAATAGATTGCCTGGGGTGATATGGAGGAAATAAGACATTTCCATAAGTTTAAGCAAAATCACATAAGATTCAGAGAGCTTAGTGTATTTACAGGAATCACGATTTTCTTCTGTGTCACAAAGCAGTGAGGGAATATAAAAATTAAACTCTAGTGCAAAGGAAAACACTTTGTGTAAATATAGCCAATTATCAAAGAAGCCATTTTCAAAACAAAATATGATTCCCCAAGCTTTTTTCTTAGAGAGGAAGTTCCAATAAATCTTAGATTGAGTTATTCTGAGAATTTAAAAATGGTGGTTCCATTTCCCTGTCAGAAGCCACACAATAGTGTCAAATTACCTTGTAATAGTGGGGATCCACACGGCTGGCCTGGGGGTTAAAGCAGGATCTGTAATTTCATAGTTATCTCTCCCAGCTATATTGCAAAATCCATCACTTCCTCTAGCTCTACAGGAAGAAAAGTCTCTATGGAGTATCTCACAGCATCTTTATTACTCATCATTTCCATTTTCTTGGTCCAACATCTTTTCAGTGGCTCTGAGGCAGGAGATAGATGGGCCCCAGGCCAAACAGCTGGAGTTCATTCCCTGTGGACAAAAACTCCATAATAGCATGAGGCTAACCCCTGCCCAGATAAGAGACGAGAGACCACATATTTCTCATTCTCAGAGACAAGGAGACCTTCCTGACCTTAAATTGGAGGTCCAAAGAAGAATGATGTCAAGGCTACCCCTAGGTCTCTTTGCCAGACTCTATCTTGACTAAGAGATGCTCACGCACATGGGGAAGGAGCCTTGGATATACCAAACATGGACTGGAACTGGGAAAATCAAAATGATTGGCCAGAGGAAACCCAGAATAAACGTCCCAAAAAGTGATTCAAACTACCAAAAGGGCAAGACTCTTTCTGAGTCTGCCCATGTGTCCATCCACATGTACTATACTATTCGCCTCCTCATAAATACTTGTTTCACTCTTTTGTCTTTGTGGGAATTCTTTTCTGCTAAGCTGAAAGGCCAAGACCTTGTCACTGACCACTGGTCTAATGGCTAGAATGCAGTGCTCTCACTACTTCGGCCCCACCTTAATCTCTGGCTGAGAACCGAAACCCTGCTTCAATCTGTTGCAGGCCAAAGCTACCTGAGATCAGACAGATGCTGATTGACAATTTCTAGTGAAATTGAAACTTCCGTGAAACATGAACACCGGTAGGAAACAGAAGTCATTTTGAAGGTTCATAGAAAGAGATTGTAATAAACAAATAATGTATAGAAGGAGTGAGCAGAGTAGCTCAGTAGGTAAAAAGTCCACCTTCAGTGCATGAGAAGCAGGAGATGTGGGTTCCATCCCCGGGTTGGAAAGATCCCCTGGAAGAGGAAATGGCGATCCTCTCCAGTATTCTTGCCTGGAGAATCCCATGGACAGAGGAGCCTTGTGGGCTACGTCCATAGGATCATAGGGAGTTGGACATGACTGAAGCAACTTAGCATGCATACACAAGGAATTAAGAGGCTTCTAGAGATTAGCAATAGTCATAGCTGTTCTAAGCTGGAGCTGGAGAAGAGGCATTTTCAGAGACCAGTGGGAAAGGCAAGCTAGAGCAAACTGCAAGGCAGTAAGTGTGATTGTGGAGAGATCTAGCACCAAGGAAGGAGAGGGGGGTACACATGCTTTGATTTTCTTCTCCCCACTCCTCCATCTTGTATGGATTCTTTTTTCTGGCCAACCCCAAGGGAAAACCAGAGGGGCAACTTGTAGGCACAGAGCAGGAAAAGGAGTAAAACAGATCTGTTACAAAACAGGAGAAAGCAGTAACCAAGGAATCATTCTATGCATCTGTTAGGTTGCTGCTGCTGCTGCTGCTGCTGCTGCTGCTGCTAAGTCACTTCAGTCGTGTCCGACTCTGTGTGACCCCATAGACGGCAGCCCACCAGGCTCCCCCATCCCTGGGATTCTCCAGGCAAGAATACTGGAGTGGGTTGCCATTTCCACAACACTTATTTTTAATATTCCAAAAACTCCAAGTACGAGATAGCAAGTTACACTAGGCTCTGGTTAGGATCAGATCTCTTGGCACTTGGACATGAAAATGATGACAGGAATTTTACTACAACATTTTTTTTAAACTCTTTTTTTTTTTTAAACCTGTGTTTGAATTGTGACTAATTAACTTATTTTGTCTCTATCAACAGTTTTCCCATGTAACAAATGAGACAAGTTCACAGAATTATCAGGAGAAAGGTAAATATTAAAGAGATAATTTCTGTTAAGCAATCATAACAATGACTATCCCATTGCAAGCAATTTGTAAATATTAGCTATTATTATTAAAAATTATGAACTTGGCAATTTTAACCATGTAACTTTGGATATACAATAATACCTACATCAGACAACTGTGAGAACTAAGTGAATAAATAAATAAATATATGGAAAGCACTTAAGGAAAAAAAGATTTTAAAAAATCTAGCATTGTTGTTGTTATTATTAAAACTCATACTTTAATAGTACATTCATTGAAATTTTTATAAGGTTAACAATACATTGTTATATTTTAAAAAGTGGGGGATAATAGAACACATATTTTGGCCTCATTTTTGTAAAAATTTAATGTCCCATGATGCCCAGTGAGGAACTTTGAAGTATTGTAGCAAAATGAGCACACATCAAAGTTACTGGCTGTTAGTAGCAGAAATAACACCCTACCACTGGGGAACACAACTCTGCTTTGGAAAGGACACCAGGATGGTCATGTAGCTTTACACACTATAGAAAATGACCCTCATCATTGACTAGTCCATAGATCAGGGAGTTTCTGTGATGGACTGTGTTTACTGACTTCAGGAGCAATGATGTCTGATGCACATTTAATTATCCACTTTGGCATCATAATTCTCTTATGGTACAAAATTTGTCTTATGCCTTGGACAGTGAAAGGAGACATTGTATCCATCTTGTGAGATGAGATAGTTTTAAGAAAGGCAGTATAGGACTGAGAGCAATGATGAGAACTATGTGACTGTGAGCTACAAAGAACTCTAAAATGAATAAAGGAAGAGCCTTTTAATCATGAAAAAATTCAGTCCTTTATCTGCTTAGAATAATTATGGTCTATGTCTGAACGTATACATTAAGCTGAGAAAAATTGAGACTTCGATGTAAATCATTCAGCATCCAGTTGGTATGATGTATAAAGATTTTATTAATAGAAAGATAAAGATTGACAGGCAAACCATAATGAAAGAACATCTAGATTAAACATCAGCATTTTGAAATACTGAAGATATTGATTTGATTTTCCCAACAAAATGAAGTTGAAAAAAAAACAAACTATGAAACATGATGCAAATGAATGTTTTATGCTAGAAATGATATTCACCAATTATGTTTTAAACTGCTGCCCCTTTTTTCTTCATTGAAATCATGCTGCTGCTCCCACTGTTTAGTTACTAAGGCATGTTGGATTCTTTGTGACCCCGTGGACTGTGGTATGCCAGGCTCTTCTGTCCATGGGATTTCCCGGGCAAGAATACTGGAGTGGGTTGCCATTTCCTTCTCCAGGGAATCTTCCCTACACAGGGGTCGAACCCATGTCTCTAGTATTATAGGCAGATTCTTTATAACTAAGCCTTCTGGGAAGCCCCTGTAATCACACTACTTCAGATACAATCATGGCATGCTAGGATCTCTTGAAACACTTCAGTGGCTTCCATTTGCACTTGGAATAAAACTGGAACTTTACGCTCTGATGTTCAAAACCCTATTAGGTCTTACTCCTGAATAGTTTGAAATCTCACCGACAAATCTATTTACCAACTGTGTTCCAACTGTTGGTTGGATATGGGACCATTATTCTTCTCTCAGAGATTTCCCATTTGTCCTTCCTTCAGCCTAGAACATGTTCCTCCAAGATATTCACACTGTTGACTTTTTATTTTGACTTCTTTTTTGAAAAAATAAAAGTCACTCCTCTGAAAAGCTTTTGATGACTCTCATCATTTTTGATGACTTTAGAAAAATCCTCTTAAAAGTTTACTTTCTCTGAGGGTCATCTTATTACATGAAATTTGAGTTTTCATTTATTTTTCTGTTCTTGTGTCTGTCTAGTCAGCCTGGGGAGAATCAGTGGAGGTTTACTATCTGGGTAGCTTGAAAGCTCCACTGGAATGTAGCATTGATTAAACCTGGTTGAGGCTGACCAGCTGCCCTCAAGTATTCACTGTCCCCTGCATGTTAACTGCAGCTCCACCTTCTCCATCACCTTTAATTCAGGTATAGTACAACACAACCTAAGGACGCTGCCTCTCCTATATCTGCTTATTTTTAAGAGGTATTGCTGCTGTTGCTGTTAAGTCACTTCAGTCGTGTCCAACTGTGTGATCCCATAGATAGCAGCCCACCAGGCTCCTCCATCACTGGGATTCTCCAGGCAAGAACACTGGATTGGGTTGCCATTTCCTTCTGCAATGCATGAAAGTGAAAAGTGAAAGGGCAGTCGCTCAGTCATGTCTGACTCTTCGTGACCCCATGGACTGCATGCAGCCTATCAGGCTCCTCCATCCATGGGATTTTCCAGCAAGAGTACTGGAGTGGGGTGCCATTGCCTTCTCCTTAAGAGGTATTACCTGACCAAAAATTAACAAGCAGAATATTTAATAGTGATTCTTTGGCACTTGGATTTCTCTGGACTTAAGTTCATCCCCTCCCTTTTCTCAAATATGCAAGGAAAATATACTGAATATGGTTAATGGACAAAATATAAAGGGAGATAGACACACACATATATATATCATATTATGATTTAATAATACAAACTATACATCTAAAATATATACAACAGAGGAGTTATTTTTAAAAGAGAACCAAGTGGTGATATGAAGTATAAAAAATAGAATAGGAAAATTACAGAACACAATGCTGTGGGAAAAGTAGGATGAACCTTCAAGTATAATAAATTAGAGGGCTGAACTATCAAGTTAGGAAAGTCCCTGTTGGCAGAAGAAAAGGAAAAAAAAAGCAAAAATAAAGAGACATGGAAGATACAAATGGAATTGCAAGATCCAGAAATTAGACGTTGTAAAAGGAGAGTAAAAGGATGGATAGAATGAAATATTTCAAGTAGTCCCCAGAATTAAAGGATGAAAGACCCAAGTGTCAAAGGGAAGGCGCCACACTCAGACTATACAGTAACATTAAAGTATGTTGCTACTGCTGCTAAGTCACGTCAGTTGTGTCAGACTCTGTGCGACCCCATAGATAGCAGCCCACCAGTCTCCCCCATCCCTGGGATTCTCCAGGCAAGAACACTGGAGTGGGTTGCCATTTCCTTCTCCAATGCATGAAAGTGAAAAGTTAAAGTGAAGTCGCTCAGTCGTGTCTGACCCTCAGCAACCCCATGGACTGCAGGCCACCAGGCTCTNTCACGTCAGTTGTGTCAGACTCTGTGCGACCCCATAGATAGCAGCCCACCAGTCTCCCCCATCCCTGGGATTCTCCAGGCAAGAACACTGGAGTGGGTTGCCATTTCCTTCTCCAATGCATGAAAGTGAAAAGTTAAAGTGAAGTCGCTCAGTCGTGTCTGACCCTCAGCAACCCCATGGACTGCAGGCCACCAGGCTCTTCCGTCCATGGGATTTTCCAGGCAAGAGTACTGGAGTGAGATGCCATTGTCTTCTTCGAACATTAAAGTATATCAAAGCACAAATCTTAGAGGTTTGAAGGAGAAAGCATAGATTATCCAAAAAGAACAGCAAGAATCACTGCCATCATGCATTTCAGCATAAATTGAAGATTAGAAACCCAAGGAGATAATATTTTAGAGTAAAGTAAATATGAAACTAGAACTAGATGTACAACCAAATTATCATTTAAAGGTGAGGGTATAATAAAATCTATTCTGGCAAGGAAGTCTTTAAAATTTTTTCACAAAGCAGCCCATTTTAAAAAAGAGCATTTCTAATACTCTTGGAATTTGATTTAGGTCATACCTGAATGGTCTAGTGGCTTTCCCCACTTTCTTCAATTTAAGTCTGAATTTGGCAATAAGGAGTTCATGATCTGAGCCACAGTCAGCTCCCAGTCTTATTCTTGCTGACGGTATAGAGCTTCACCATCTTTGACTGCAAAGAATATAATCAGTCTGTTTCAGTGTTGGCCATCTGGTGACATCCACATTAGAGTCTTCTCTTGTGTTGTTGGAAGAGGGTGTTTGCTATGACCATGGGTTCTCTTGGCAAAACTCTATTAGCCATTTGAATGCAGAGTTCCAAAGAATAGCAAGGAGAGATAAAGTCCTCCTCAGTGATCAATGCAAAGAAATAGAGGAAAACAATACAATGGTAAAGACTAGAGATCTCTTCATTAGAGATATAGGAAATACGGGTAATAAAATATCATCAAATTCCAATGTAAATACTGCTGTCAAAGACAGCTTAGATGAAAAAAAGATAATAAAAATTTTAAGAACTCAAAATTCTAGACATATCAGAACAGGTAGACGGAGACCAAGTGAATAAGAAAATATGCTGAAATATATATTTTATGGAAACGATATGTAAGCAGTCCTAAATTTAGAGAATTAATGCAGGTAAATAAACATGATTGTTGGGCTTACTTTAAGGGTAGTTGCAATAAAAGCAGAGTTTAATGTATAACTCTTAAGCCAACTCAGAATACCTTGATTAACCCAAAAAAAGCAGGGGAAAAAGAAAAACAAAGTGCACAGTGGTAAAAAAATATGGAAGATATGACAAAAGTAATGAAAAATAAATTGCACAGTGGTAAAAAATATGGAAGGTATGACAAAAGTAACTCTTAAAGTTATTTTTTTAATGTAAAGTGTTCATAATCATCAATTAAAAGACAAAGAATTTGCTTTTCTTCTTTACAATTTTGCCATATGGTTTCTGCAAGAGACACACTGGATATATATAAAGGCCCCCCAAAATGTCAAAAATGCACATTTGTAGAAGACAATTTCAGGTAAATTTGAGCCAAAGAGATTGTGTGTAGCCACATTAATGAAAAAGAAAAGTATTTTATTTTTTTTGAAAACTATTTTAAAATGCAAAATGGAAGTTATAAACTGGTAAAAGACACAGCAAGAAGATATTTTTATGAGAAAAGATATACATAACAATAGAATTTGAAACTGTATAAGGAAGCAACTTATAGAATTTCAGGGAAAAATTGATAAATATCATTAATTGAAAATTATATTTAATATACCCCTTGACAGAAAAGGCAATGGCACCCCACTCCAGTACTCTTACCTGGAAACTCCCATGGACGGAGGAGCCTGGTAGGCTGCAGTCCATGGGGTTTAGCCACATTAATGAAAAAGAAAAGTATTTTATTTTTTTTGAAAACTATTTTAAAATGCAAAATGGAAGTTATAAACTGGTAAAAGACACAGCAAGAAGATATTTTTATGAGAAAAGATATACATAACAATAGAATTTGAAACTGTATAAGGAAGCAACTTATAGAATTTCAGGGAAAAATTGATAAATATCATTAATTGAAAATTATATTTAATATACCCCTTGACAGAAAAGGCAATGGCACCCCACTCCAGTACTCTTACCTGGAAACTCCCATGGACGGAGGAGCCTGGTAGGCTGCAGTCCATGGGGTCGCTGAGAGGTGGACATGACTCAGTGACTTCACTTTCAATTTTCACTTTCCACTTTCATGCATTGGAGAAGGAAATGGCAACCCACTCCAGTGTTCTTGCCTGGAGAATCCCGGGGACAGCGGAACCTGGTGGGCTGACGTCTATGGGGTCGCACAAAGTTGGACACGATGGAAATGATTTAGCAGCAGTAGCAGCAGCATACTCCTTGAAATCCCAGTTCAAACAGACAAAAAATAAATAGTAATATCAAAGATCTAAACAAATCAGTTAATAAGTCAGGCTATTGTATAATATAAAACTGTACAACAAAAAACAGGGAATACGTAGATTTTATGCACATACATAGAAAATTAAGCTTTCATATATTGAGCTCAAAGAAAGTTTTATTTTAATCCAAGTGCCAGTGTCATACAAGCTGTGTTCTCTAACTATAATTCAACAATATTAAAAATAACAACAAAGCCATAAGATTGAAAATTTTAAAAAAACATTTCATATAATTACCATTGAATTAAAAATAAATTATAAACAAAACTGAAAAATGGTAGAACTGAATATCAATGAAAACCATAAAGGGCAAAATTGTAAGATAAAAATTATGATAAATATTAATTAGAACAAAAGTTCAAGTCTAAATACATTTATTAGTAAATAAGAAAAAATAGAAATTGAGTAAGAAAGTTAAAGAATCCAGAAGAAAGGAAATAATAAAGATATAGTAAGATTAATCAAATAGAAAACAAATAAAAAATATTAACAAAATCAATAACTGGTTCTTGGAAAGTTTAATGACATAAACTTATCAGACAAGTAACCAAAATATGAAAGAATATACAGGTAACAATATAAAATGAAAACGATGCAATAACAACCAAATAACAGAGGTAGAAAATTACTGAGAGAAAAATATCAACAGTTATATTTCAAAAAGTTGATCAAGTGGATAAAAAATCCAAAGTTAAAGAAGAAATAGCAAACCTGAATAAACCAACAAACATTAAATAAATCAAGTGATGAGAAAAAGTGTGCTCCTCACCAAAACCACCAAACTTTTATTGTTTTATAGATAACTCTGCCAACATTTTAAGGAATATTTCATTCTTACCATAACTAAGCTATTCCAAATTTAGAAAAAATAAAAAGAATTAGACTTACCTGAGAATAGATTTAAGGGACTAGATTTGATAGATAGAGTGCCTGATGAACTACGGACAGAGGTTCGTGACATTGTACAGGAGACAGGGATCAAGACCATCACCATGGAAAAGAAATGCAAAAAAGCAAAATGGCTGCCTGGGGAGGCCTTACAAATAGCTGTGAAAAGAAGAGAAGTGAAAAGCAAAGGAGAAAAGGAAAGATATAACATCTGAATGCAGAGTTCCAAAGAAGAGCAAGCAGAGATAAGAAAGCCTTCTTCAGCAATCAATGCAAAGAAATAGAAGAAAACAACAGAATGGGAAAGACTATGGCACCTCACTCCAGTACTCTTGCCTGGAAAATCCCATGGACAGACTAGCCTGGTGGGCTGCAGTCCATGGAATCACTAGGAGTCAGACACCACTGAGCGACTTCACTTTCACTTTTCACTTTCATGCATTGGAGAAGGAAATGGCAACCCACTCCAGTACTCTTGCCTGGAAAATCCCATGGACAGACTAGCCTGGTGGGCTGCAGTCCATGGAATCACTAGGAGTCAGACACCACTGAGCGACTTCACTTTCACTTTTCACTTTCATGCATTGGAGAAGGAAATGGCAACCCACTCCAGTGTCTTGCTTGGAGAATCCCAGGGACGGGGGAGCCTGGTGGGCTGCAGTCCATGGGGTCGCTAAGAGTCGGACATAACTGAGCAATTTCAATTTCACTCATTGGAGAAGGGAATGGCAACCCACTCCAGTGATCTTGCCTGGAGAATCCCAGGGACAGGAGAGCCTGGTGGGCTACCATCTCTGGTATCACACAGTGTTGGACATGACTGAAGCGACTTAACAGCAGAGATCTCATCAAGAAACTTAGAGATACCAAGGGAACATTTAATGCAAAGATGGGCTCTATAAAGGACAGAAATGGTAGGGACCTAAGAGAAGCAGAAGATAATAAGAATAGGTGGCAAGAATACACAGAAGAACTGTACAAAAAAAAATCTTCATGACAAAGATAATCATGATGATGTGATCACTCACCTAGAGCCAGACATCCTGGAATGTGAAGTCAAGTGGGCCTTAGGAAGCATTACTATGAACAAAGATAGTGGAGGTGATAGAATTCCAGTTGAGCTATTTCAGATCCTAAAAGATGATGCTGTGCAAGTGCTGCACTCAGTATGACAGCAAATTTGGAAAACTCAGCAGTGTCCACAAGACTGGAAAAGTAAGTTTTCATTCCAATCCTAAAGAAAGGCAATGCCAAAGAATGCTCAAACTACCACACAATTGCACTCATCTCACATGCTACTAAAGTAATGCTCAAAATTCTCTAAGCCAGGCTTCAGCAATATGTGAACCATGAACTTCCAGATGTTCAAGCTGGTTTTAGAAAAAGCAGAGGAACAAGAGATGAAGTTGCCAACATCTGTTGGATTATGGAAAAAGCAAGAGAGCTCCAGAAAAACATCTATTTCGGCTTTATTGACTGTGACAAAACCTTTGACTGTGTGGATCACAATAAACTGTGGAAAATTCTGAAAGAGATGGGAATACCAGACCACCTAACCTGCCTCTTGAGAAATCTGTATGCAGGTCAGGAAGCAACAGTTAGAACTGGACATGGAACAACAGACTAGTTCCAAATAGGAAAAGGAGTACATCAAGGCTGTATATTGTCATCCTGCTTATTTAACTTCTGTGCAGAGTACATCATGAGAAACGCTGGGCTGGAAGAAGCACAAGCTGGAATCAAGATTGCCAGGAGAAATATCAGTAACCTCAGATATGCAGATGACACCACCCTTATGGCAGAAAGTGAAGAGGAACTAAAAAGCCTCTTGATGAAAGTGAA
>SJYX01006232.1:17295-36195 GCA_006410675.1 Oreotragus oreotragus
CATGTATGGATGTGAGAGTTGGACTGTGAAGAAAGCTGAACTTCGAAGAAGTGATGCTTTTGAACTGTGGTGTTGGAGAAGACTCTTGAGAGTCCCTTGGACTGCAAGGAGATCCAACCAGTCCATTCTGAAGGAGATCAGCCCTGGGATTTCTTTGGAAGGAATGATGTTGAAACTGAAACTCCAGTACTTTGGCCACCTCATGAGAAGAGTTGACTCCTTGGAAAAGACTCTTATGCTGGGAGAGATTGGGGGCAAGAAGAAAAGGGGACGACAGAGGGTGAGATGGCTGGATAGCATCACTGACTCGATGGACATGAGTTTGAGTGAACTCCGGGAGTTGGTGATGGACAGGGAGTCCTGGCGTGCTGTGATTCATGGGGTCGCAAAGAGTCGAACACAACTGAGCGACTGAACTGAACTGAACTGAATTGACTTTTTTTTTAATCTGATGAAACAAATAAAGAAAATCAAAGAAAATAAATTACAGCTCATTTTACTTACATCCAAATATGTTAAATAAAACAGTAATTTTATAAGACTTACTTAAAATACATATGGTCAAGATTAATTATTCCAAAAATGTAATGATAATTCAACAGCCAAAATGTCATTAATTTATAACAATTGCCATAGGGGAAAAACACATATTTACCACAGTGGGTGCAGGCCATGCATATTATAAAATTCAACATTAATTTATATAGCAAGAAAACATGGAAAATATGTAATAAAATGGAATATCCCTAAATGAGTGAAGATTATATAACAAAATCTATTACAAGTATTTTTAATATAGAAGCATTAAGACTGGTAAAAGATAAATATACCTCTTTCAGTACTACTATTTGATATAATTTTGGACATTCTCCGCAGCACTAAAAGGAAAAGAAATTAAGATGTAAGAAATTATATAAACTGGTAAAATAATCGTACTTTTAGATTTTAAATATACTCCTCAAGCTATTAGAAATAATGAGAACCTTACAAAGTAACTGACTTCAAGATAAATAAGTTCATTTGAACCCTGAAAATAGAGTACAAATGAACTTTTTTACAAAGCAGAAATAGAGATGTAGAAAACAAATTTATGGTTACCAAGGTGGAAAAGGGGTGGTAAATTGGGAGATTGGGATTGACATATACACACTGCTGCTGCTGCTGCTGCTAAGTCGCTTCAGTCATGTCCAACTCTGTGCGACCCCATAGACGACAGTCCACCAGGCTCCCCCGTCCCTGGGATTCTCCAGGCAAGAAGACTGGAGTGGGTTGCCATTGCCTTCTCTGATATACACACTACTATATATAAAATAGATAACTTATAAGGACCCACTGTATAGCACAGGAAATTCTCAATACTCTATAATGGCCTATAAGGGAAAAGGATCTAAAAATGAATGGATATATGTAAGTGAAATGAAAGTCACTCAGTTGTATCTGACTCTTTGTGACCCCGTGGAAAGTAGCCTGCCAGGCTCCTTTTTCCATGGAATTCTTCAGGCAAGAATACTAGAGTGGGTTGCCATTCCCTTCTCTAAGGGATCTTCCTGACCCAGGGATCAAACCCAGCTCTCCCTCATTGCAGGTAGATTCTTTACCATCTGAGCCATCAGGGAAGCTCAGATATAACTGATTCACGTTGCTGTACACCTTAAACTAACACAACATTGTAAATAAACTGCGCTTCAATAAAAATTTTTTAAAATGAGACAAACTTTCAAAGAATCTATAGCATTTGTCTGTACCAGAAATAAGCTAGGAGCGCATCATTCACGATTGCAAAGAAACTAAAAAATGTCAAATAAATAGCTCAATTAAAATGCACATCACCTTGATAAATTACACAGATGCATGATCCAGCAGTCTCATTACAGGTAGTAAGGTATCCATCCTAACTATATCCTCATGCACAACAAGCTCTTAGAGCATATTTATTGCACTATATGGTGAGTTGACAGGGAATTGGAGTGAAAGTATCCTTCAATGGCTATTAGATACCACCAGGTAAAATATACCTGGAGTAGGAAATGACAGCTACTCCAGTATTCTTGCATGAGAAATCCCTTGGACAGAGGAGCCTGGTGGGTTACAGTCCATGGGGTCACAAAGAGTAGGACACTACTGAGCAAACATGCATGTAAGTAGAATACAAAGTAATATTAGAAGCAAAGAGTAAATGTACACACAACAACCTGGGGAAATGTTCAAAGCATAATTCTCAGTGAAAAAATAGGCAACCAAATGAAATTTTGATTGCAGTATCATTTATGTCAACTTACATTTTAGGCGCACAAAATAACAATACAAGTTTTACAAGAACACGTAAAAATATAAAGCTACATGAGGTGTCTGAATGGTTGTCAGTTGTTGTGTTTAGGGGTATGGAAGGGAAGAGTGTGAGGCATGGGGTCAAAAGGAAATAAATAAATTAAAATGTAACTGAAGTCATAACACAAAAGGAGTTTGGCAAGGACAAGTAAAGGTAGAGTCCCATAAACTGAGAAGTATAACTAACCCAGTCTTTTGCACCTTATATCCAGAAAAATAAGATAGGCTCATTCTCTATTTTTAAGCACCTGTCTTCAGAGCTGTGGCAACAATGGCAACAAAGGGGAGGTGAAGTGGTTAAGGCCAGCTCCACTGGTAGCAGACCCACAAGATAAATGAGGCAAGGGAGCAGCACCATTGGTTCTGTGCTGTGTCCATCTTTCTTGCAGCAGAGCAAACGAGACAGCAGCACATTGATTTACAGTAAAAGGACCTATCTTTGCAACCAGAAGGATTGGAAACTTTATTTTTTTTCGATAAGAGCAAATCACTCTTTTAAGAAAGTCACTGAGCATCTAAAGAGAGGCTTTGAAAAATAAGTTGATAACATAGCTGGGTGCTTTATGTGTCTTCTCAAAGAGCATCATAATTTTCAGCTTTATAAGAGTCATTTTTCCTTCCTTACCTGGTTCAACTGCAACCCAGGTGATTACAGACATTATTGGGGACCATCCTGAAATGGAGATCGCTAATGATAGCCTGTGTTGCTAATCTGGATTCATTAATCCTTATGGTATAATGAATAATATGTGGCATCATTATTAAGCCCTAGAAAAAGAAAGGGAGAAGGGGTTTCTTCATGGAGTGATGAAACTAGACTTTAGACTGAATCTCAAGGGTGACTGGCATTTAGGGAAATGAAGGATGATATTTCCTGCAAATGATTCTTGTTTGCTGCCAAATGCCAATTTAGGATTCACATAATACAGTGACTGCTTTGCCACTTGAACTCCAAAATGAAATAACCTCTCTGTCTGGGGCTTCTTCAACTGCTTTCAGCTAGTTTGTTTTGGCTGGCTACCTGAATTTTGTTTTATTCATACAAATCTATCTGGAGAGAAAAATTATTTTCTCTTTCACAGGAACCCAATTTTTAAGCTCAATGGGGAAAAAGAAAGAATGATGGATTTTGGCAAGCTTTTCAAAGTTATTTCTTTGGAATCTGAAATGATGTTATTAATCTCCTGATAAAGGCATTATATTTATTCCATTAAGGGAAAAATTGAATATTTTTCTGTTTATCTAAGAACCTCCTGGGAATTGAGAACATAACTTCAAGGAATACAAAATATTCCAGCAATGTAATCTCCAGGGTATAGAGACAGTGTACTAGGGATAATAAAATGCAACTATTTGACTTTTATTATCTCCAACATTTTTATTGTTCAATTCAGCTCATGGTCATTGAGGATCTGATATTTCTAGGTACTCTGTGTGATACAAAATATAAATATGTCTTAACTCCTAGCCTCAAAGAACTTGAATATCAGAGCATAGAGAAGAGGATATATACACTACTAATTGTAATTCAATATAAAAAGTGGAAAAGTTAAAGTGTTAGTTGCTCAGTCCTGTCCAATTGATATTTCTAGGTACTCTGTGTGATACAAAATATAAATATGTCTTAACTCCTAGCCTCAAAGAACTTGAATATCAGAGCATAGAGAAGAGGATATATACACTACTAATTGTAATTCAATATAAAAAGTGGAAAAGTTAAAGTGTTAGTTGCTCAGTCCTGTCCAATTCTTTGCAACCCCATGGACTGTAGCCTGCCAGGCTTCTCTGTCTATGGAATTCTCCAGACAAGAATACTGGAGTGTGTAGCCATTCCTTTCTCCAGGGGATCTTCTTGACCCAGGGATCGAACTCAAATCTCCTGCATTGCAGTGGACTCTTTACCATCTGAGCCACCAGTAATGCTGCTGCTGCTAAGTCACTTCAGTCGTGTCTGACTCTGTGTGACCCCATAGATGGCAGCCCACCAGGTTCCGCTGTCCCCAGGATTCTCCAGGCAAGAACACTGGAGTGGATTGCCATTTCCTTCTCCAATGCATGAAAGTGAAAAGTTAAAGTGAAGTCACTGAGTCATGTCCACCTCTCAGTGACTCCATGGACTGCAGCCTACCAGGCTCCTCCATCCATGGGAGTTTCCAGGCAAGAGTACTGGAGTGGGTGTCATTGCCTTCTCCGAGTAATGCAATATATAATGTAAAAAGTAACACAAAAGACATCTAGAGAAAGGAACGTAGGCAGGATGAAGAACAGGGAATTAGCTTCTGAGAAGGGAATCTGGAAATACTCAATGGAGAAAGTGACATTTGAACAAATCATTTAAGGATGTATAGAATTTCACTGGAAGACTGGGCAGTGCAGATTCCCTCTGTGCAACAATATCAGTACATACAGGGGAAGGAGTTAGAAGTTGCACATCTGTAGAATAATGAATAGTCTCTATCATTGAAAGTATTGAACAAGTGCACTCTCAGGACGTAAGGCCTGGTTGTGGAAGGCTTGGCCTTGATGCAGAGGAGACTGGGTTTACTATAGGGATAATATTCAGGTGCCGAAACCTACTTGAGAAGAACATATATAGACATGCTGACTTAGGAATTATTAGGACTGTAATAATAAAAGTGAAAGAGAACCTAAAAAGCAATATTGAGCCCTTAACCATTAAGAGAAATTTTTGACAATAACCTTTAAGACAAGCTCTGTCATATCAAGATCACTTATGAAAAAGAGAGAGGATGAAACCTGGAAAGACACATCACTTTTACAAAGGAGACCATTGTGAACTTGAGGAACTACTTTAAATAGGAAGAGATGATATACCTCAAATTGGCAGTTTTAAGTACTCACAACACCCTATTACCCACCACCATCACCAGAATAAATAAGCTGTGAGCTCAAAAATGATATTAGAATTATATAGACGGACTTCCTTGGCAAAGAGTGCAGGTTTGATCCCTAGGTGGGGAGCTAAGATCTCACAAGCATCGTGGCCAAAAAATTAAAATGTGAAACAGAAGCAATATTGTGACAAATTCAATAAAGACTTTTTAAAAACTTGTAAAAAACAGAAAAGAATTGTGTAGGATATGAAGTTACTATTCATTGTGCATTATCAGTACTCTACATAATCAGCAGTGGTGGTGGCGTTAGTTGCTCATTTGTGTCCAGCTCTTTGCAACCCCATGGACTGCAGTCCACCAGGCTTCTCTGTCCATGGAATTCTCCAGGCCAGAACACTGGAATGGGTTGCCATTCCCTTCTCCAGGGAATCTTCCCAACCAACAATTGAACCTGGTCTCCCACATTGCAGGCAGATTCTTTACCATCTGAGCCACCAGGGAAGCCCACATAATCAGTAGAACTTGCTAACTGATTAAAAAGGTTCAGAGTAAAGGGTAACAGGTCAGAAGAAAACAAATAGCATCCAGACTTTGGAATCTGACTTCAAAAGAGGATATGGCCTCAGTAATTGAAGTAGGAAAGAAGGTAGAGAGTTGGAATTAATAGCATCTGTTTAGAGCTCTTGATGCGAAAGTACCAACCTGGCTTAGATGGCAACTGGAACTAGGTATTTGGGTGGGCATCTATACTGGAGGGTCAGCCCATCAAATTGACTATAGAAGCCAGAAGTAAATACGATTTACTTCCTGCCTTAGCACAGGCTACTCTAACAAAATACCAAAGAGTGGTGGTTTGAACAACACATTTATTTCTCACAGTTTTGGAGTCTGTGAACTCCAAGATCAAGGTGCCAGTAGATTGAGTTCCTAGTGTTAGCCCACTTCTTCGCTTGCAGCTGGCCATTAATCTCACTGTGTGCTCACAGAACCTCTCCTTTTCACATGTGTGGAGAGAGATCTCTATGTCTTCCTTTTCAAATAAGGGCACTTATCCCATCATGGAAGGCCCCACCCACCTAACCTCATCTAAACCGAATCATTTCCCAATGGCCTCACTTCCAAATATAGTAACACTGTGGGTTAGGGTTTCAACATATGAGTTTGGGGGGAGACACAAACAGCCCATAGCACTTACCTTGGAATAAAGTAGAAGGGGAAAGAAAAAATGGATGAGAAAATATCCATAAAAACAAATCTTCATGATGTGTGTGTATGGCAGGTGGCAGCCACAGTTATAAGAAACTAAGGATAGAGTAGAATCAGTCAGAGAAAGAAGAACGGAAGCAAGAGTAAGATATGAGAGTGTCAGAGGGAAAGAGAACATTGAGCAAGAGGTTGTAATAACCAGGCAAAATGTTTCAGAAAAGGAAACTCTAAAAAGGACCAGAAACAGCCACAGGGTGTGGCTGCTAACAGTAATGACATTACTTGACACGCTTTCTACCTCAACATTGCCAGATGCTGTCTTAATTGTTCTTGTTTTAATTATAATATTATATAGGCTCCATAAAGACATTTTATCTGAATCAGCTTTGCCCTCTGGTTCTTCATCTGAGGTATAAAAAATAATGCAGGTTGTCATTCAGCTAGCTTATGAGCATATTAGGAAATGTAATTAACGCTTT
This sequence comes from Oreotragus oreotragus, assembly GCA_006410675.1. Taxonomy (NCBI): domain Eukaryota; kingdom Metazoa; phylum Chordata; class Mammalia; order Artiodactyla; family Bovidae; genus Oreotragus; species Oreotragus oreotragus. The sequence continues at coordinate 24,164 of SJYX01006232.1, forward strand.
TAAGTCAGTGCTGCTCTAGTGACCAAAATAATGGTCTTGAGTCCTGTCCAAGTTAACAAAGCTTCCCAAGTGTTTAATTAATGGGCAAATTGAATAGCATTTGCAATAGGACATTTCCTTGTGCTTTAAGTTCCTCTCTGGCAGTAAGTTTTCTGCAAAGTTATCAATTAGTGACCTGCAACGACTAAATGGATTTCTCATTCCAGTTTTCACCATATGACCCCTAAATTTACTATTGCTATAATCAGTCACTATGGTGTATACATAGTACTTAGAACTGACTTCATAAAATATTTGGACATTACTTTCCTACTAGCATTATGAATTTGAATTCAGAATCTCCAATTAAGATTTCAAAAAGTATTACTTTAGCCTTTTTACAAAGCCAAACAAACTGGTCAATGGTGGAAGACAATCCAACAAAAGAAATGCTTGCAAAGTAACCCTAGGCTTGAAGCATCAAATAAAACACACTTTTTATTTTAGTTCATAATATGAGCATTACTTTGCCGACTAAGGTCCGCCTAGTCAAGGTTATGGTTTTTCCTGTGGTCATGTATGGATGTGAAAGTTGGACTGTGAAGAAAGCTGAGCGCCGAAGAATTGATGCTTTTGAACTGTGGTGTTGGAGAAGACTCTTGAGAGTCCCTTGGACTGCAAGGAGATCCAACCAGTCCATTCTGAAGGAGATCAACCTTGGGATTTCTTTGGAAGGAATGATGCTAAAGCTGAAACTCCAGTACTTTGGCCACCTCATGTGAAGGGTTGACTCACTGGAAAAGACTCTGATGCTGGGAGGGATTGGGGGCGGGAGGAGAAGGGGACGACTGAGGATGAGATGGCTGGATGGCATCATGGACTCGATGGACATGAGTCTGAGTGAACTCCAGGAGACAGTGATGGACAGGGAGGCCTGGCATGCTGCAATTCATGGGGTCGCAAAGAGTCGGACACGACTGAGCAACTGAACTGAACTGAACTGATATGAGCATGAAAAAATTAAACATAAATGTGGTTATATTATCAGTTAAAGTAATAGGGAGGCTGGGCTTTTCTGGTGGCTCAGTAGTAAAGAATCTGACCCAATGCAGGAGATGCAAGAGATGGGGATTTTATCTCTGGGTGGGGAAAATCCCTTAGAGAAGGAAATGGCAAACCACTCCAATATTCTTGCTGGGGAAATCCCTTGGACAGAGCGGCCTGGTGGGCTACAGTTAATGGGCTCACAAGTGTCAGACATGACTTAGTGATCAAATAACAAAAAGGAGGTTATATAGTTAGTATCTTTTTGTCAGTTCTTATTGATTTAAAAGGACTGTGAACATGTCAATTTATAATAAGAGGCTTAAAAGAGATTCCTAAAAATTTCACAGAATATCTGTATAAATATTTTATGGAACCTTGGTTTCTTTCCACAAAAAATAACCCTAGAAATGACAACCAAATGGTTTGCTATTGTTTTGTTCTTTTGAAAGAAGCCAATTCTGAGAGAAAATATGGCTGACAAGAAATGATAAATCCAGTTAAGCATACCAGTACTTGGAGTATTAGGCAGCAAATGGTCAAGCTATCATGTGCCTAATTGTAGCTTTTACTAAAGAATAATAAATAATCAGAGTAAAAATAGTAACAGCAAGATTGATTTAACTCTTATTTTGTGCTACTATTTGAAATGTTTGCCATGTAATATTTAGTGAATCTTCACTATAACCCTCTGCAGTAAATACTATAATCATCTATTCTAAATGATACTATACTTGGCACTATTTTACACGTTGGAAAAATGAAGCCCAAGAGGTTAAACAAGTTTCTCAAAGTTGTAACACTTTGGGTTTCTAAGTGATAGTTCTGACATTTCTCATCTCTTTGATATGGTCTGTCTCTTAATAGTCTGAAAAAGTTACATGGGAGAACTGACTTCTATGAACCCATGGAATATGGGGAAGACATCTCTTCTTCCCACCCTTAATGTGTAAGCCTTCTTTTCATTATTTTTGACTTAATTTGCATCTTTCTACCTTCACTTGCTGATCTCCTTTAGGCCCCAGATCAAAGCATGTTGGGTATTACATTTTAAAGCAAGCCAATGGGCTCTTGGGTCCTCTTGGGAAAAATTAAAGAACATGAGAAGGCTTGCTATCTTTAAATAAGATGATAGTCAAGAGTTTGGAATGAATTCTAGTTCAGTTGTGGAATGACTCAATACTTGTGAACTCTTGATCTTTTTTTGCTAAATGAAGGCAAAGGAGAAATTAGCCTTAAAGTATTTTTTTTTAATGTAAAATTCAGCATCAGTACTATGTCTTTCAAGAACGGTAAATTGAATTGGATAGTTCTGATATACAGTAAAAATAAACCAAGATATGGTAACTATTGAGGACATTACAGCATTGCTGTTTTTAAACATTCTCATTTGCCCCTTTTCTCCATAAATGATCATTTTTACAATTATGAGGTCACCAATGCTGCATATTCTCCAGATGCTGTAGGAATTAAATGAGATGGTGGTTAAGAAGGCCTTCTATAAACCCTAGCACATCATATAAATAAACCAAGATATGGTAACTATTGAGGACATTACAGCATTGCTGTTTTTAAACATTCTCATTTGCCCTTTTTCTCCATAAATGATCATTTTTACAATTATGAGGTTACCAATGCTGCATATTCTCCAGATGCTGTAGGAATTAAATGAGATGGTGGTTAAGAAGGCCTTCTATAAACCCTAGCACATCATAAAAAGATAAGCTGTTTTGATTATCATAGCTGGGTTGAAACAATCCACTATGGTATTAGTTCTCAGTTATGGAGATAGAGGTGAGGTGCTGTGAAACTACTGCTCTTGTGAGAAACAGAGGTAGAAATTACAAGCTGCTCCACAGTCCACTGAACCATGACCTTGGTGTTCACTCATCACTCTTAGAAACTGCATTTCCCCTCCGTCTTTCCCATATCTCTTTTCTTCCCCTGCTTCCTTCTCTGTCTCTGATTGATTGTTAAGGCTCCAGTGACTTTAATTAGGCTCTCCCTCTGGCATATTCTCCAGCTCAAAAATCTAGAGGGGTTGTTAGCCTATTTATTTATTTATTTATTTATACACTGATTGTTTTTTCTCTCATAAAGGCTTGGGGTCCTAAGAGGTTAAATTATTTTTAAGAGTATATTTCATTCCTCAAATTACATGCTTGATGCAGAGCTCAGAAAAGCACCACTGCACAGACTAATGCTTGCATTAGATTTCAATCCTTATCCTTTTAATAAAAAGAATGTGCTATGAATTATTGAGGTGGTGTTTTGTTTTGTTTACCAATCAAACACCGTACTAGGTTATCTACTTAATTTTCCCTGTTGAAACTCTCAATAACTCTGCAAAGGAAATTTTACTTTCCCCACAATAGAGATGAAAAACTGAGGCTCAATATAACTAACGTAATTTGCCCCAAGTGACACACAAGCTTATGTATGGAGTCAAGATTCAAACATAATTTTGGTTGACATCACAAATATTACATTGCATTAGAGGAATTTATTTTTTTGTTTGAACTCATTCACTAAATTTAAATCCCATTGTGCTTATGAGCATAAAGCAACATAATAATCCCCTTAATGCTGTATAGAGCAGTGGTCCCCAATCTTTTTGGCACCAGGGAACAGTTTTGCGGAAGACAGTTTTTCCAGAGATGGGGGTGGGAGGGGGACGGATGGTTCAGGCAGTAACATGGGCCATGGGGAGCAACAGATGAAGCTTTGCTCACTTGCTGGCCACTAAACTCCTACTATACAGCCTGGTTTGCCCCAGACACTGGGGACCCCAAGTACAGAGAACAGTTTAGTCTAATTCTCTATATAATCTACTAGTGTGTGTAATAATTTCCATCTATACTTAAACTGGTGATTTGGTTATTTACCGTGAACAAAACTGATTGCCAAAAAGATATCACTAGTCATGAACTTTGAAGTAGAATATACCAAGTCATGNTGCAGCCTACCAGGCTCCTCCATCCATGGGAGTTTCCAGGCAAGAGTACTGGAGTGGGTGTCATTGCCTTCTCCGAGTAATGCAATATATAATGTAAAAAGTAACACAAAAGACATCTAGAGAAAGGAACGTAGGCAGGATGAAGAACAGGGAATTAGCTTCTGAGAAGGGAATCTGGAAATACTCAATGGAGAAAGTGACATTTGAACAAATCATTTAAGGATGTATAGAATTTCACTGGAAGACTGGGCAGTGCAGATTCCCTCTGTGCAACAATATCAGTACATACAGGGGAAGGAGTTAGAAGTTGCACATCTGTAGAATAATGAATAGTCTCTATCATTGAAAGTATTGAACAAGTGCACTCTCAGGACGTAAGGCCTGGTTGTGGAAGGCTTGGCCTTGATGCAGAGGAGACTGGGTTTACTATAGGGATAATATTCAGGTGCCGAAACCTACTTGAGAAGAACATATATAGACATGCTGACTTAGGAATTATTAGGACTGTAATAATAAAAGTGAAAGAGAACCTAAAAAGCAATATTGAGCCCTTAACCATTAAGAGAAATTTTTGACAATAACCTTTAAGACAAGCTCTGTCATATCAAGATCACTTATGAAAAAGAGAGAGGATGAAACCTGGAAAGACACATCACTTTTACAAAGGAGACCATTGTGAACTTGAGGAACTACTTTAAATAGGAAGAGATGATATACCTCAAATTGGCAGTTTTAAGTACTCACAACACCCTATTACCCACCACCATCACCAGAATAAATAAGCTGTGAGCTCAAAAATGATATTAGAATTATATAGACGGACTTCCTTGGCAAAGAGTGCAGGTTTGATCCCTAGGTGGGGAGCTAAGATCTCACAAGCATCGTGGCCAAAAAATTAAAATGTGAAACAGAAGCAATATTGTGACAAATTCAATAAAGACTTTTTAAAAACTTGTAAAAAACAGAAAAGAATTGTGTAGGATATGAAGTTACTATTCATTGTGCATTATCAGTACTCTACATAATCAGCAGTGGTGGTGGCGTTAGTTGCTCATTTGTGTCCAGCTCTTTGCAACCCCATGGACTGCAGTCCACCAGGCTTCTCTGTCCATGGAATTCTCCAGGCCAGAACACTGGAATGGGTTGCCATTCCCTTCTCCAGGGAATCTTCCCAACCAACAATTGAACCTGGTCTCCCACATTGCAGGCAGATTCTTTACCATCTGAGCCACCAGGGAAGCCCACATAATCAGTAGAACTTGCTAACTGATTAAAAAGGTTCAGAGTAAAGGGTAACAGGTCAGAAGAAAACAAATAGCATCCAGACTTTGGAATCTGACTTCAAAAGAGGATATGGCCTCAGTAATTGAAGTAGGAAAGAAGGTAGAGAGTTGGAATTAATAGCATCTGTTTAGAGCTCTTGATGCGAAAGTACCAACCTGGCTTAGATGGCAACTGGAACTAGGTATTTGGGTGGGCATCTATACTGGAGGGTCAGCCCATCAAATTGACTATAGAAGCCAGAAGTAAATACGATTTACTTCCTGCCTTAGCACAGGCTACTCTAACAAAATACCAAAGAGTGGTGGTTTGAACAACACATTTATTTCTCACAGTTTTGGAGTCTGTGAACTCCAAGATCAAGGTGCCAGTAGATTGAGTTCCTAGTGTTAGCCCACTTCTTCGCTTGCAGCTGGCCATTAATCTCACTGTGTGCTCACAGAACCTCTCCTTTTCACATGTGTGGAGAGAGATCTCTATGTCTTCCTTTTCAAATAAGGGCACTTATCCCATCATGGAAGGCCCCACCCACCTAACCTCATCTAAACCGAATCATTTCCCAATGGCCTCACTTCCAAATATAGTAACACTGTGGGTTAGGGTTTCAACATATGAGTTTGGGGGGAGACACAAACAGCCCATAGCACTTACCTTGGAATAAAGTAGAAGGGGAAAGAAAAAATGGATGAGAAAATATCCATAAAAACAAATCTTCATGATGTGTGTGTATGGCAGGTGGCAGCCACAGTTATAAGAAACTAAGGATAGAGTAGAATCAGTCAGAGAAAGAAGAACGGAAGCAAGAGTAAGATATGAGAGTGTCAGAGGGAAAGAGAACATTGAGCAAGAGGTTGTAATAACCAGGCAAAATGTTTCAGAAAAGGAAACTCTAAAAAGGACCAGAAACAGCCACAGGGTGTGGCTGCTAACAGTAATGACATTACTTGACACGCTTTCTACCTCAACATTGCCAGATGCTGTCTTAATTGTTCTTGTTTTAATTATAATATTATATAGGCTCCATAAAGACATTTTATCTGAATCAGCTTTGCCCTCTGGTTCTTCATCTGAGGTATAAAAAATAATGCAGGTTGTCATTCAGCTAGCTTATGAGCATATTAGGAAATGTAATTAACGCTTTTAAGTCAGTGCTGCTCTAGTGACCAAAATAATGGTCTTGAGTCCTGTCCAAGTTAACAAAGCTTCCCAAGTGTTTAATTAATGGGCAAATTGAATAGCATTTGCAATAGGACATTTCCTTGTGCTTTAAGTTCCTCTCTGGCAGTAAGTTTTCTGCAAAGTTATCAATTAGTGACCTGCAACGACTAAATGGATTTCTCATTCCAGTTTTCACCATATGACCCCTAAATTTACTATTGCTATAATCAGTCACTATGGTGTATACCTAGTACTTAGAACTGAATTCATAAAATATTTGGACATTACTTTCCTACTAGCATTATGAATTTGAATTCAGAATCTCCAATTAAGATTTCAAAAAGCATTACTTTAGCCTTTTTACAAAGCCAAACAAACTAGTCAATGGTGGAAGACAATCCAACAAAAGAAATGCTTGCAAAGTAACCCTAGGCTTGAAGCATCAAATAAAACACACTTTTTATTTTAGTTCTTAATATGAGCATGAAAAAATTAAACATAAATGTGGTTATATTATCAGTTAAAGTAATAGGGAGGCTGGGCTTTTCTGGTGGCTCAGTAGTAAAGAATCTGACCCAATGAAGGAGATGCAAGAGATGGGGATTTTATCTCTGGGTGGGGAAAATCCCTTAGAGAAGGAAATGGCAAACCACTCCAATATTCTTGCTGGGGACAGCCCATGGACAGAGCGGCCTGGTGGGCTACAGTTAATGGGCTCACAAGTGTCAGACATGACTTAGTGATCAAATAACAAAAAGGAGGTTATATAGTTAGTATCTTTTTGTCAGTTCTTATTGATTTAAAAGGACTGTGAACATGTCAATTTATAATAAGAGGCTTAAAAGAGATTCCTAAAAATCTCACAGAATATCTATATAAATATTTTATGGAACCTTGGTTTCTTTCCACAAAAAATAACCCTAGAAATGACAACCAAATGGTTTGTTATTGTTTTGTTCTTTTGAAAGAAGCCAATTCTGAGAGAAAATATGGCTGACAAGAAATGATAAATCCAGTTAAGCATACCAGTACTTGGAGTATTAGGCAGCAAATGGTCAAGCTATCATGTGCCTAATTGTAGCTTTTACTAAAGAATAATAAATAATCAGAGTAAAAATAGTAACAGCAAGATTGATTTAACTCTTATTTTGTGCTACTATTTGAAATGTTTGCCATGTAATATTTAGTGAATCTTCACTATAACCCTCTGCAGTAAATACTATAATCATCTATTCTAAATGATACTATACTTGGCACTATTTTACACGTTGGAAAAATGAAGCCCAAGAGGTTAAACAAGTTTCTCAAAGTTGTAACACTTTGGGTTTCTAAGTGATAGTTCTGACATTTCTCATCTCTTTGATATGGTCTGTCTCTTAATAGTCTGAAAAAGTTACATGGGAGAACTGACTTCTATGAACCCATGGAATATGGGGAAGACATCTCTTCTTCCCACCCTTAATGTGTAAGCCTTCTTTTCATTATTTTTGACTTAATTTGCATCTTTCTACCTTCACTTGCTGATCTCCTTTAGGCCCCAGATCAAAGCATGTTGGGTATTACATTTTAAAGCAAGCCAATGGGCTCTTGGGTCCTCTTGGGAAAAATTAAAGAACATGAGAAGGCTTGCTATCTTTAAATAAGATGATAGTCAAGAGTTTGGAATGAATTCTAGTTCAGTTGTGGAATGACTCAATACTTGTGAACTCTTGATCTTTTTTTGCTAAATGAAGGCAAAGGAGAAATTAGCCTTAAAGTATTTTTTTTTAATGTAAAATTCAGCATCAGTACTATGTCTTTCAAGAACGGTAAATTGAATTGGATAGTTCTGATATACAGTAAAAATAAACCAAGATATGGTAACTATTGAGGACATTACAGCATTGCTGTTTTTAAACATTCTCATTTGCCCCTTTTCTCCATAAATGATCATTTTTACAATTATGAGGTCACCAATGCTGCATATTCTCCAGATGCTGTAGGAATTAAATGAGATGGTGGTTAAGAAGGCCTTCTATAAACCCTAGCACATCATAAAAAGATAAGCTGTTTTGATTATCATAGCTGGGTTGAAACAATCCACTATGGTATTAGTTCTCAGTTATGGAGATAGAGGTGAGGTGCTGTGAAACTACTGCTCTTGTGAGAAACAGAGGTAGAAATTACAAGCTGCTCCACAGTCCACTGAACCATGACCTTGGTGTTCACTCATCACTCTTAGAAACTGCATTTCCCCTCCGTCTTTCCCATATCTCTTTTCTTCCCCTGCTTCCTTCTCTGTCTCTGATTGATTGTTAAGGCTCCAGTGACTTTAATTAGGCTCTCCCTCTGGCATATTCTCCAGCTCAAAAATCTAGAGGGGTTGTTAGCCTATTTATTTATTTATTTATTTATACACTGATTGTTTTTTCTCTCATAAAGGCTTAGGGGTCCTAAGAGGTTAAATTATTTTTAAGAGTATATTTCATTCCTCAAATTACATGCTTGATGCAGAGCTCAGAAAAACACCACTGCACAGACTAATGCTTGCATTAGATTTCAATCCTTATCCTTTTAATAAAAAGAATGTGCTATGAATTATTGAGGTGGTGTTTTGTTTTGTTTACCAATCAAACACCGTACTAGGTTATCTACTTAATTTTCCCTGTTGAAACTCTCAATAACTCTGCAAAGGAAATTTTACTTTCCCCACAATAGAGATGAAAAACTGAGGCTCAATATAACTAACGTAATTTGCCCCAAATGACACACAAGCTTATGTATGGAGTCAAGATTCAAACATAATTTTGGTTGACATCACAAATATTACATTGCATTAGAGGAATTTATTTTTTTGTTTGAACTCATTCACTAAATTTAAATCCCATTGTGCTTATGAGCATAAAGCAACATAATAATCCCCTTAATGCTGTATAAAGCAGTGGTCCCCAATCTTTTTGGCACCAGGGAACAGTTTTGCGGAAGACAGTTTTTCCAGAGATGGGGGTGGGAGGGGGACGGATGGTTCAGGCAGTAACATGGGCCATGGGGAGCAACAGATGAAGCTTTGCTCACTTGCTGGCCACTAAACTCCTACTATACAGCCTGGTTTGCCCCAGACACTGGGGACCCCAAGTACAGAGAACAGTTTAGTCTAATTCTCTATATAATCTACTAGTGTGTGTAATAATTTCCATCTATACTTAAACTGGTGATTTGGTTATTTACCGTGAACAAAACTGATTGCCAAAAAGATATCACTAGTCATGAACTTTGAAGTAGAATATACCAAGTCATCTTCACAACTTAGACACACCTCCCTGGAATGCTTGTTCTCCCACTAAAAGTCATTTTTTTAAAATTCAATGATTCATGAAGTGCAATGTCCTCATGGTCTACCCATGTTGCTGCAAATGGCAACATTTCATTCCTTTTATGGCTGAGTAGTATTCCACTGTATTTATGTACCACATCCTCTTTATCCATGCTCCCACTGCAAAACAACTTGGGTTATTTCTGTATCTTACCTTTTGTAAATAGTGCTATAATGAACATATGGGTACATGTATCTTTTTGAACTTGTGTTTTTCATTTTTTAAAATAAATTCCCCAAAGTGGAAAAGGATTAAGAGGCTCTAACACCCAACTATAAAATAATAAATCACAAAGGTATAATATACACAGAGGTACTATAGTCAGTAATATTGTAATAACCTTGGGACCTCTCTGAAGATCCAGTGGTTAAGAATCTGCCTTCCAAACCAGGAAAAACAACTCACACCTGTTGGAAAGCTGTCATCAAAAAGACAAACAACAAAAATTGGTGACGATGAGGAGAAAAGAAAAATCTTGTACAATGTTAGTGAAAATGCAAACTGGTACAACAACTATGGAAAACATTATGGAGGGTCCTCAAAAAAACTAAGATTAGAACCACCATGTGACCTAGCAATTCTACTCCTTGGTGTATATCCAAAGAAAACAAATACATAAATTTGAAAAGATACATGTAGTCCAATGATCATAACAGTGTCATTTTTAATAGTCAAGATATGAAGCAACTTAAGTGTCCATTTAGGTTAAATGGGTAACAAAGACATGATATACACAATGGAATATTACTCAGCAGTAAAAAGACTGAAATTTTGCCATTTGCAGCAACATGAATATATATGGAAGTTACTCTGCTTAATGAAGTAAGACTTCAGTGAAGTAAGAGAAAGATGAATAGACTGATATGTGGAATCTAAAAAATAAAACAGTGTATATAACAAAATAAAAAGAAACTCCAAGATGTAGAAAACAAACTAGTGGTTATTAGTGGAGAGAGAAAGGCAGAGAGGGGAAGATTGGGCTATGCGATTAAGAGATATAAGCTTCCATGTATAAAATAGGTAAGCAACATGGATATATTGTTATAGCATAGAGAAATACATGCAGTATTTTGTAATAACTTCAGATGGAATATAATCTATAAAAATATTGAAGCACTATGTTGTACAACTAAACTAACATAACATTGTAAAACAATTCTATTTCAATTAAGAAATATTTCACTCGGCTTGACATGAGGTGAATGAAGAATCCTTGAGTAGTTTGAGTGTGAAAGGCTTTACCACTTTGAGGAAACCTGAGCAGCCCATCTAAGTCTGTGCCTCACTCCTACTCAAGAGGCCACACACTCAGCAACCTGGAAAAATGGAAAGGACATGGAACTCACAGGCTGAAAATGAATCTTGGCATTGTTATTTCCTATTTGCATGGCTATATTCACACTTCACAACATAAATTATAATATCTGTTAAATGGTGTCATGGTCAGGAATTTCAACTATATATATAATAATACATATTATATAAATATAATACATATATATATTTGAAATTCCTGACCTTTTTACAAAATTCAGACTTAAATTGAAGAAAGTAGGGAAAGTCGCTAAAGTATTCAGATATGAGCTAAATCAAATCCCTTATGATTACACAGTGGAAGTGACAAACAGATTCAAGGGATTAGATTTGATAGACAGAGTGCCTGAAGAACTAAGGATGGAGGCTTATAACATAATACAGGAGGCAGTGAAAATAAACCATCTCCAAGAATAAGAAATGCAAAAAGAGAAAATGGCAGTCCAAGGAGGCCTTACAAATAGCTAAGAAAAGAAGAGAAGTGAAAGGCAAAGGAGAAAAGGAAAGAGATAAGCATCTGAATGCAGAGTTCCAAAGAACAGCAAGGAGTGGAGAAAGCCTTCCTCAGTGATCAATACGAAGAACTAGAGAAAAATAATAGAATGGGAAAGACTAGAGATCTCGTCAAGAAAATTAGAGATAGCAATGGAATATTTCATGCAAAGATGGGCACAATAAAGGAGAGAAGTGGTATGGACCTAACAGAAGCAGAAGATATTAAGAAGAGGTGGCAAGAATACACAGAAGAACTGTACAAAAAAGATCTTCATGACCGAGATAACCAAGATGCTGACTCACCTAGAGCCAGATCCTTGAATGCAAAGTCAAATGGGCCTTAGGAAGCATCACTATGAACAAAGCTAGGTGACAGAATTTTAGTTGAGCTATTTCAAATCCTAAAAGATAATGCTGTGAAAGTGCTGCACTCAATATGCCAGCAAATTTGG
>SJYX01006232.1:43957-128957 GCA_006410675.1 Oreotragus oreotragus
CAAAAAGATATCACTAGTCATGAACTTTGAAGTAGAATATACCAAGTCATCTTCACAACTTAGACACACCTCCCTGGAATGCTTGTTCTCCCACTAAAAGTCATTTTTTTAAAATTCAATGATTCATGAAGTGCAATGTCCTCATGGTCTACCCATGTTGCTGCAAATGGCAACATTTCATTCCTTTTATGGCTGAGTAGTATTCCACTGTATTTATGTACCACATCCTCTTTATCCACGCTCCCACTGCAAAACAACTTGGGTTATTTCTGTATCTTACCTTTTGTAAATAGTGCTATAATGAACATATGGGTACATGTATCTTTTTGAACTTGTGTTTTTCATTTTTTAAAATAAATTCCCCAAAGTGGAAAAGGATTAAGAGGCTCTAACATCCAACTATAAAATAATAAATCACAAAGGTATAATATACACAGAGGTACTATAGTCAGTAATATTGTAATAACCTTGGGACCTCTCTGAAGATCCAGTGGTTAAGAATCTGCCTTCCAAACCAGGAAAAACAACTCACACCTGTTGGAAAGCTGTCATCAAAAAGACAAACAACAAAAATTGGTGACGATGAGGAGAAAAGAAAAATCTTGTACAATGTTAGTGAAAATGCAAACTGGTACAACAACTATGGAAAACATTATGGAGGGTCCTCAAAAAAACTAAGATTAGAACCACCATGTGACCTAGCAATTCTACTCCTTGGTGTATATCCAAAGAAAACAAATACATAAATTTGAAAAGATACATGTAGTCCAATGATCATAACAGTGTCATTTTTAATAGTCAAGATATGAAGCAACTTAAGTGTCCATTTAGGTTAAATGGGTAACAAAGACATGATATACACAATGGAATATTACTCAGCAGTAAAAAGACTGAAATTTTGCCATTTGCAGCAACATGAATATATATGGAAGTTACTCTGCTTAATGAAGTAAGACTTCAGTGAAGTAAGAGAAAGATGAATAGACTGATATGTGGAATCTAAAAAATAAAACAGTGTATATAACAAAATAAAAAGAAACTCCAAGATGTAGAAAACAAACTAGTGGTTATTAGTGGAGAGAGAAAGGCAGAGAGGGGAAGATTGGGCTATGCGATTAAGAGATATAAGCTTCCATGTATAAAATAGGTAAGCAACATGGATATATTGTTATAGCATAGAGAAATACATGCAGTATTTTGTAATAACTTCAGATGGAATATAATCTATAAAAATATTGAAGCACTATGTTGTACAACTAAACTAACATAACATTGTAAAACAATTCTATTTCAATTAAGAAATATTTCACTCGGCTTGACATGAGGTGAATGAAGAATCCTTGAGTAGTTTGAGTGTGAAAGGCTTTACCACTTTGAGGAAACCTGAGCAGCCCATCTAAGTCTGTGCCTCACTCCTACTCAAGAGGCCACACACTCAGCAACCTGGAAAAATGGAAAGGACATGGAACTCACAGGCTGAAAATGAATCTTGGCATTGTTATTTCCTATTTGCATGGCTATATTCACACTTCACAACATAAATTATAATATCTGTTAAATGGTGTCATGGTCAGGAATTTCAACTATATATATAATAATACATATTATATAAATATAATACATATATATATTTGAAATTCCTGACCTTTTTACAAAATTCAGACTTAAATTGAAGAAAGTAGGGAAAGTCGCTAAAGCATTCAGGTATGAGCTAAATCAAATCCCTTGTGATTACACAGTGGAAGTGACAAACAGATTCAAGGGATTAGATTTGATAGACAGAGTGCCTGAAGAACTAAGGATGGAGGCTTATAACATAATACAGGAGGCAGTGAAAATAAACCATCTCCAAGAATAAGAAATGCAAAAAGAGAAAATGGCAGTCCAAGGAGGCCTTACAAATAGCTAAGAAAAGAAGAGAAGTGAAAGGCAAAGGAGAAAAGGAAAGAGATAAGCATCTGAATGCAGAGTTCCAAAGAACAGCAAGGAGTGGAGAAAGCCTTCCTCAGTGATCAATACGAAGAACTAGAGAAAAATAATAGAATGGGAAAGACTAGAGATCTCGTCAAGAAAATTAGAGATAGCAATGGAATATTTCATGCAAAGATGGGCACAATAAAGGAGAGAAGTGGTATGGACCTAACAGAAGCAGAAGATATTAAGAAGAGGTGGCAAGAATACACAGAAGAACTGTACAAAAAAGATCTTCATGACCGAGATAACCAAGATGCTGACTCACCTAGAGCCAGATCCTTGAATGCAAAGTCAAATGGGCCTTAGGAAGCATCACTATGAACAAAGCTAGGTGACAGAATTTTAGTTGAGCTATTTCAAATCCTAAAAGATAATGCTGTGAAAGTGCTGCACTCAATATGCCAGCAAATTTGGGAAACTCAGCAGTAGCCACAGGAATGGAAAAGGTCAATTTTCATTCCAATCCCAAGTAAAGGTAATGCTAAAGAATGTTCAAACTACCACACAATTGCACTCATCACACACGCTCAGATGGTAAAACGTCTACCTGCAATACGGAAGACCTGGGTTCGATCCTTGGGTTTGGAAGATCTCCTAGAGAAGGAAATGGCAACCCTCTCCAGTATTCTTGCCTGGAGAAGCCCACGGACGGAGGAGCCTGGTAGGCTACAGTCCATGGAGTCGCAAAGAGTCGGACACGACCGAGTGACTTCACTCACTTCACACGCTAGCAAAGTAATGCTCAAAATTCTCCAAGTTACTCTTCAGCAGTACGTGAACTGAGAACTTTCAGATATTTAAGCTGGATTTAGGAAAGGGAAAGGAACCAAAGATCAAATTGCCAACATCCACTGGATCATAGAAAAAGCAAGAGAATTCCAGAAAAAAAATCTGCTTCATTGACTACGCTAAAACCTTTGATTGTGTAGATCACAACAAACTGTGGAAAATTCTGAAAGAGATGGAATACCAGACCACCTGACCTGCCTCCTGAGAAACCTCTATGCAGGTCAAGAGGCAACAGTTAGACCCAGACATGCAACAACAGACGTTTCCAAATTGGGAAAGGAGTATGTCAAGGCTGTATATCGTCACCCTGCTTATTTAACTTATATGCAGAGTGAAGTGAAGTCTCTCAGTCATGTCAGACTCTTTGCGACCCCATGGACTATAGCCTATCAGGCTCCTTTGTCCATGGGGTTTTTCAGGCAAGAGTACTGGAGTGGGTTGCCATTTCCTTCTCCAGGGGATCTTCCCTACCCAGGGATCCACATCATGCAAAATGCCAGGCTGGATGAATTGCAAGTTGGAATCAACATTATCGGGAGAAATATCAATAACCTCAGAGGTGCAGATGACAGCACCCTATGGCAGAAAGCAAAGAGGAGCTAAAGAGCGTCTTCATGAAATTGAAAGAGGTGACCAAAAAAGGTGGCTTAAAAGTCAACATTCAGAAACCTAAGATCATGGCATCTGGTCCCATCACTTCATGGCAAATAAATGGGGAAAGAGTGGAAATAGTGACAGACTTTATTTTGGGGGGCTCCAAAATCACTGCAGATAGTGACTCCAGCCATGAAATAAAAAGACACTTGCTCCTTGGAAGAAAAGCTATGACTAACCTAGACAGCATATTAAAAAGCAGAGACAATACTTTGCCAACAAAGGTCGATCTAGTCAACGCTGTGATTTTTCCAATATTCATGTATGGATGTGAAAGTTGGACTATAAAGAAAGCTGAGCACCAAAGAATTGATGCTTTTGAACTGTGGTGTTGGAGAAGACTCTTGAGAGTCTCTTGGATTGCAGGTAGACCAAACCAGTCAATCCTAAAGGAAATCAGTCTGAATATTCATTGGAAGGACTGATGCTGAAGCTAAAGCTCCAATATTTTGGCCACTTGATGTGAAGAACTGACTCATTTGAAAAGACTCTAATTCTGGGGAAAGATTGAAGGTGGGAGGAGAAGGGGATGACAGAGGATGAGATATTTGAATGGCAAATATCACTGACTCCTTCACTGAGTCCATCACTGACTCAATGGACGTGAGTTTGAGTAAACTCTGGGAGTTGGTGATGAACAGGGAGGTCTGGCATGCTGCAGTCCATGGGGTCGCAGAGAGTCAGACACAACTGAGCAAACAAACTGAACTGAATCACTGTAGATGGTGACTGCAGCCATTAAATTAAAAGACATTTGCTCCTTGGAAGAAGAATTATGACCTAGACAATTTGTCATTAGAAAGCAGAGACATTACTTTCCAACACAGGTCCGTATAGTGAAAGCTATGGTTTTTCCAGTAGTTGTGTATGGATGTGAGAGTTGTATCATAAAGAAAGCTGAGTGCCAAATAATTGATGCTTTTGAATTGTCATGTTAGAGAAGACTCTTGAGAGTCTCTTGAACTTCAAGGAGATCAACCCAGTCAGCCCTAAAGGAAATCAATCCTGAATTTTCATTGGAAGGATTGATTATAAAGTTGAAGCTGAATACTTTGGCCACCTGTTGCAAAGAACTGACTCGTTTGAAAAGACCCTAATGCTGGGAAAGATTGAAGACAGGAGGACAATGAGACGACAGAGGATGAGATGGTTGCATGGCATCACCGACTAATGGATGAGTCTGAGCAAGCTCTTGGAGTTGGTGAAGGACAAGGAAGGCCTGGCTTGCCACAGTCCATGGGGTCGCAAAGAGTCGGACATAACTGAGTGACTGACTGAACTGAATATATTCACACAGTGACACATTAAATGGTAGCCTGTTAACTGTTATTAATATTATTATTATTATCATTAAATTGAGCATGTAATGGTAAGGTTTTGTTGCATAATTAAACATATCCAGATTAGTTGCAGTTTTTTTTTTTAATTATTCCATGGATCGGCTTGGTGTTCTTCAAGCCTAGCTCATTTAAGATTATTTTGTTCAAGACCACTTCAGTCACATGTCTGGCAGTTGGTACCTTATTGGTCTAAGAGGACCCTAGCTTGGACAATTCATTTTTACTTCATATAGTATCTCCTGTTCTAGCTAGTCTATGCTTCTTCACATGGGAGTCTCAGAGTTTCAAATAGGAACATGGAAGCAAGGCTCAAAATGCAAATGCTTTCTGAGTCTCAGCTCACATCATGTTTGCTAGTAGTGCCTGAATGGCCAGGCAAATCATCAGATAGACCACTAGGATGTAGAGTTTATGTGGGACAGTGCTGCCAAAGACATGGATAAAGGGTATGAAATCACCAAGATCTACCAAAATCCCTAATTATATTAGGGATATAGTATCCCTCTTTGGAGTCCATGGCACAAAAGGAATTTGTAAGTTTCCCTCATAATTTAACACTTGTTTCATTTATTCCACTTTATTTGGCATGAATATGTCTATTTTCTCAATTCTGATTGTTTTCCATCAAATGATGTTATCCTAGGATTGTAATACTATATGTGTCCAATGTACTCACAACTAATTTATTTTGAAAATGAAGACGATTTACTAGTGATTCTTCTGTCTGGATATGTGTGTGCGTGTGTGTGTTAGTCACTCATCGTGTCTGACTCTTTGTCACCCCATGAACCATAGTCCACCAGGCTCCTCTGTCCTTTGAATTCTCCATGCAAGAATATTGGTGTGGGTAGCCATTCCCTTCTCCAGGGGATTTTCCTGATCTAGAGATTGAAACCAGGTCTCCTGCATTGCAGGCACATTCTTTACCATCTGAGCCACCAAGGAAGCCCCATCTGGATATAGGAATCACTAAATACATAATACTGTAAAGCCACATCACACTGATAAAACTTAAAGGATTTTCCTAATATCTGTCATTTGTTACTATGTTGTGGGACTTGATGCTATTTGAAGAATTGTGTCCTGGTGCAGTAAACAGCAATTTTGCTCAAACTTAAGTCACCCTGTTCTTGGCTGTTGCATACTAGTACGTTCTCTCGGCTTTAGTTGTTTCTCTACTGCCTGCTGTGATGTTACATTGCTTCAGGCTGTGATTCAGTGAATCCTTCAAAAGCATCCTTGGGCACTCGTGCTCAACCAATGTCCTCGAGCTTAATCTAAGCTACTTTTCAGTGTACTTTATTTTTCCATCACTCATAATCCTAACATGTTTGAGCTCAGCAAGGGTGTATTTCTGATATTTGAGTATCTGGCTACTAAAAGCTTTGTCTATCATATGTTATGAAGAAAAATTTGTGAGAAATAAGAACAGAATTTATCCAAATAGCTAAATGGGACATTTGTAAGTATCGCAGTCACATAAATAGGAAAGGACATTTTCACATCATGTAAGCTGAAAAACTATAAGGTAACAAGTTCCAGACCAAAATCAGCTTTTCCATCTCCTGAGGGAGGCAGTGACATATGAATTTCAGACAGTTTAAAAAATAAGATTACCAGCTTTCTGGACATGATGTAGTTTTCCACAGCTCAGCAAGCAAACATGATCTTAAACACAAAACTGGCTTCTTCCTGGAAGATTGTTGCATTATTTATAGTCTCTGAAACAAGGATGATTTTCTCTTTCATGTTGGTTTATTTTGAATTTTGAAGCACTTTACGCTGAGCATGACCCAAGCTTCCTCTGTTACACAAGTTGCTTTAACTCCTGGATTCTCCTGTGGCCATCATTGCCTGGTTTAGGAATCCTGAGGCTGTTTTGAATCACAAGAGGTTAATCAGAAGAACTGATCACAGTAAAATAAAAGAGGAAATAGTCTTGAGTTTGTAAAATCCATCAAGAGAACTCTCAAAACAAGTGGAAAGTTCTC
Organism: Oreotragus oreotragus; assembly: GCA_006410675.1. Classification (NCBI taxonomy): domain Eukaryota; kingdom Metazoa; phylum Chordata; class Mammalia; order Artiodactyla; family Bovidae; genus Oreotragus; species Oreotragus oreotragus. Next base: position 50,706 of record SJYX01006232.1, read on the forward strand.
AGTTTAGGCACAAAAACAGAGCTTCCTCCACCCCTGTGGTCTTCACTGTTGTACCCAGCCTGTCACTGAAACAAGATACTTGTCTTCATCTTCACTGTGGCATGGTCATGCATGTTCATTATACATGCTGTTGCCACCAAAAAAGCAGATATGGGCGCGTTCTTCTTAAGAACATTTTAATTCTTTGGAGGGACTCCCAAAAGTTGCTTCATTTTGTTCTCTGTTGTTTAAAACAGCCCATTCCAAGTCTTAATCCTCTCACCTTGCTATCAAGTTAGCTTTTTCAAAATCCTTAATATCATTTATTCTAAGAGATCCACTAGATATCTAAGCTAATAAGACTCTTATCACTGAGGATAGCTGTTCCTAACTTCAAAATATTACAACAATTAGCATTTCAAAACTTAAACCTCGCTATACCAGTGAGAGCCAACTTTGTGAAAGAGTCACTTTTCACCTTTCTCACTTACTTTTCTAAGACAGTCTCAAAGATTCAAATGCCCTTTGTTTCTTCAGTAATTATATTTCATTGAATGAGATTTAAAATGAACTCATTGCTGCTGCTGCTAAATCGCGTCAGTCATGTCCGACTCTGTGCGACCCCATAGATGGCAGCCCACCAGGCTCCTCTGTCCCTGGGATTCTCCAGGCAAGAATACTGGAGTGGGTTGCCATTTCCTTCTCCAGTGCATAAAAGTGAAAAGTGAAAGTGAAGTCACTCAGTCATGTCTGACTCTTCACAACTGTAACCTACCAGGCTCCTCCTTCCATGAGATTTCCCAGGCAAGGGTACTGGAATGGGTTGCCATTGCCTTCTCCAATGAACTCATTACTTTGTAGTAAAGTGAGGCACACTTGAGGTTCCACTGGACCCCGCCTCTGGATTCTGCTCTGACATCACTCCCATCTATATCATTCTTTTTTCATATCCTCTTACAACTTTTACCAAATGCTTATTTTTTTTCCCACCCCACTTATCTATCTCCTATTATTCATCTTTATTGTTGTTGTTGTTTAGTTGCTAAGTCATATCCAACTCTGCAATGCATGGACTGTAGCACAACAGGCTTTCATCTACCTCTACTGATTATGGGTTCTTCTCCCTCCAGTCCTCTCGTCAGTGATACAATACTGTTTTACTTCAGTGCATGCCATGCCATGCATGTGTGTGCTCAGTTATATCCATTCTTTGAGACCTTATGGACTGTAGCCCACTAGGCTACTCTGTCCATGGGATTTTCCCAACAAGAATACTGGAGTAGGTAGCCATTCCCTCCTCCAGGGGATCTTCCCAACCCAGGGAATGAATCCATGTCGCCTTCATCGGCAGGAGGATTCTTTACCACTGTACCACCTAAGAAGCCTCTACTGTACAGCAAGAGAGATTTCTGTACAGTATATCCTCACTTCCTATCTGTGAATCTGTGTGTATACACACATATGGGTGCATTCCTTAGTTCATTCATCACAGACTGGATGCCTTAAACATTTGTTTATCAAGCTAGGAAGTTCACAATCAAGGCACCACCAGATTTGGTATCCGGTGAGTCTCTGCTTCCTGGTTCACATACATATATCATCTAGCCATATCCTCACATGCCAGAAGTGCCAAGGGAGATCTCTTCAATCCCTTTTATAAGGGCAGTAATCCAATTCATGAAGACCCTGTCTTGGTGACCTGGTCACCTCTCAATGCCCCACTTCCTAACAGCATCATGTTGAGGATTAGCATTTCAGCATATGAATTTGGAGCATCACAGATATTAGTTAGCAGGGCAGGTGTGCTTTTGTGGTGGGCATGGGTGAGAAGTAGAGACAGTGATGGTTGTGGTCACTGAGGCAGAAATCTACTGCATGGTTTTTATAAGTGAGGTTATTTAAATATTCTCACCCAAAGGAATCCAATGGACCTATGTTAACACATAATAATGAAGAGAGATTCCTTTCAAATTTAATTCAGAATCTTTAAACATTTAGTGAAATGTACATTTGCCCTTTCGGGGCTTTTAAGTACAGAATATTTTGGATTATATAAAATACATAATTTATTCAAGTAATGATTACTTAATGTTTTTTCTAAGGTAAACTTCATATTATCTTGCTCTCATTTGCTATTTTCTGTTCATTTGGGCAACAGCATTCCTTACCTGATCTGTCATGTACATTTTCAATGAGGCTCCCTGAGGTCATTACTGTGATGAATAAAGGAATCTGTACGTTTGTACTACACAGTCCTCGCTGAATTAATGAGAGCCATGCCAGTGGGGCTAAATCAAGCCTATCATTTCTGAAAGGCTTTGATTTTGGGACATTCATACCAATTACCATGTTGTTGTTGACAAAACAATGAGATACCCAGCATAATATTGGTCAAAATTATTTTTACTGAAGGGAGATGATGAATGTGAACCTAGATGTACTATGACTTTTTCAAAGGGTAAATTTTTTTATGAAGAAAAAAAAAACGAAGGGGAAAAAACCTTATACCTTCTGTTGGAAATGAAACATAGCTGTACTTTGATTTTTTCATTTCATTCAAACTAGAGTTGGTAGAACTCAGCAGGGTAGTGTTGGGGACACTCTCTAATTTCCTGGTTTTGTTCTTCAGAAGCATATTAAACTTTCTAAAACATCAATCAGGAGACAAAAAACTTGATTTTTGAGGTAAAAACAGAAGGTATTGCCTTTTTTGCTTCATGTGTTTTCTCCTTTCCTCTCCTTCCTACTATATGCTGTTCTGTTTCTTCTTTCCTTTCTCTTTCAGACACCATAATCACCATATTCTTTCTGCTTACTGCTACTCTCTGCTCACATTCCAAGGCTCACTTCTGAGGTCCCTGTATGGTTATTTGGTCATTCATTCATTTATTCTGTCAGTCAGCTGTTCATCAGGGATGTGAGTATGTACTGTAGATGGAATATTTGTATGTGATTAATATATTTANTGCTACTCTCTGCTCACATTCCAAGGCTCACTTCTGAGGTCCCTGTATGGTTATTTGGTCATTCATTCATTTATTCTGTCAGTCAGCTGTTCATCAGAGATGTGAGTATGTACGGTAGATGGAATATTTGTATGTGATTAATATATTTATGTTCTTTGTATATTTTTATGAAGTAAAAGCATAATGACTTTATGATTTGGTCAGCATATAGCAGACAACACTATGAAACAACTTCCTACCATAAAAGCCAAAGATGACAATTATGGAACTTAGAATTTAGGAGAAATTAAGTGGAGTTTGAGAAATAAATGGGAAAGTTTGTTGAGATTAATTGCCCTTCTTCTTCTCCTAAAACAGGTCTATATGTTTGCTTCGGGGATATTCAATGGGATCCACAACTTCCAGTCTTATTTAAACTCTGGTTGGCATTTTTCTGTCCTGAGGTTGGATGAGATGGAAGAGAAAAGAAAAAAAGCTTCGATGTCAGATATCTGTGTAGCCAGTCAAGTGCTGACTTGCTCAGTCCTGTCCAACTCTTTGTGACCCCCCTGGACTGTAGCCCACCAGGTCCTCTGTCCATGGAATTTTCCAAACAAGAATACTGGAGTGAATTGCCACTTCTTACTCCCTGGGATCTTCCTGACCTGGTGATCAAATCTGCATCTCCTGCATCTCCTGCCTTGGCAGGTGGACTCTTTACCACTAGCGCCACCTGGGAAGTCCAATCAAAGCACAAGTCAAAAATGAGAGAGTAAGCCTTTAACTACGTACTATGGATGTTATGAGTAGAAGTTTAATATCCAAGGAAACACCATTCCATTTTCCCCCATGGAGTGTCACTTTGGTCCAGAGTCAGGTGGAACAACACAGAGGTGGAGGTCATCTCCATGAACAAGCCTCTGGAGGTTTTATGGACTTTAGGATCATGGGGAAGATGTAAGGGAGGGACTAGGAGTAGAACAGAAGTGGGTACTGAGTCAGAGTGGGGAAAATTACCTTCCAGTTTCCCCCTTTCTCTCCTCATAAGAAGGCCTTAGCAGAGGCATCTGAAGAAGACCTTGGCCCAAGATGTCAGATGAAGAGATCTAAGAATGAATGCCCTGGGACTGCATATAAAAATACATGACAGAACATGACTAGCAAGAAGGACCTGAATTCTTGACCTCAACTCCCTTCTGAGACTATATTGCCCTGGCCAAGCACCAAGTCTGGTGTGGGGAGGGCAGTTGTCCCATGGAGGCCTGCCAAGTAAAGCCATTGTTATTGCCTAGGTTTCAGCCTAAAAAAAATCTCACATAGGTTTTTAACCAGGAGACCAACCCTTCATCCTTTATTTCCCATGTTGGCATAAAAAATAGAGAATGAACAGCAGAAGCAAGGTTAATAGGTAAGTTTCAGGAAGTCTCAGAAAACAAACAGACAACAGGTTTGAAAGGCTGTGGTATAACATCAGTACCCCAATACCACAGCCTCAAGAAAAATACGTTCATAATATTTGGAAGCAGATTGCTTGTTTCAAATATCATAGATATTTTTACATAGAACAGTCATGCACACATGCTCAGTCACTCAGTTACCTCTGACTCTTTGCGACCCCATGGACTATAGCCCGCCAGGTTCCTCTGTCCATGGGATTCCCCAGGCAAGAATACTGGAATGTATTGCCATTTCCTCTTTCAAGGGATCTTCCCAACCCAAGGATCAAAGCCAGGTTTCCTGTGTAGCAAGCAGATTCTTTATCCCTGAGCCACCCGAGAAACCCATAAAACAGACACAAGGACGTAAAGGATTTCAGTCTCTTATTAGAATTTCTGCATTCTTCCCACTCCATTCTACTCCATGAGATCCTAATCTCTTGAATTATCTTTAGCCCTAAGTTATCTGTTTGTTTCTATCTTCCCAAGTATAGGTGGCATGGATGGACAGACCCAGGTGGCATTAGGGGAGAACATGAACTTTGGAATTAGTGCTGCAACTTTGGACAAGTTACTGAATCTGTCTCAGTTTCCTCACCTGTATGTTGAGAATAGTAATACTGAACTGATACCTACAATACAGTGGGGAATAAAGGAGATAATGAGTGTATCTTCACATTCTACTCAGTTACTTAATGGTAACTTTTGCTCTTCTTCTTTAGTTCTGAGAGTACCAAGTAAATTGCTACGTGAAAATTTCTAGTCACATATCATGAGTGTAGGTGATGAGAAAGATACAGAAGATGAAGAGGTAAAGGTATTTGTGATCCAAAACTGATCCCAGCCTGAGGACTGTGTTCCAAAATTCAAGTTGTGAGGGCTCTCTGGTGATACTGAAATGATGGTTAGAGACAAGATTAGCTGGAATTGCCTGATGATATCACTAGTGGCCTGACTTTAGGTGCTCTAAACACAGGATATAAAAATACCTTTATTTGTAAGGCAAAATAAAAATATACTAACTTAAAAAGTAAATTTAATGAAATCAAACAATATTCTGTCTATACTTACTACTTTGATGCTTAAACAAGTATATTAAATAAAAAATCCTTTAGAAAAAAAAGGAACTTCCCCTGTGGCTCAGACAGTAAAGAATTCGCCTGTAATGCAGGAAACCCAGGTTTGATCCCTGGATTGAGAAGATCCCCTGTAGAAGGGAATGGCTACCCACTCCAGTATTCTAACCTGGGAAATCCCATGGACAGAGGAGCCTGGCAGGCTACAATCCATGAGGTTGCCAAGAGTCAAATATGACTGACTGATTAGACACTCTAGGAAAAAAAAAAAAAAAAAAAGCTTTGCTTTGATGGTATATGGGAATTTGCTTAGTCTTCTTAATTGGAAATTTAACTAAGGAAAGACCTAGATCCTTTCCATTGACTTTTACTTCCCCACACTTCATTATAGCTGCTTTGCTTAAAAGTCCCCTGTTCAAAACATTTCAGTGAAATTCTGGTTCCAAAGACCAAGCAATTAATTCTTTTCCATTTACCCCTCTGAATGCAAATATAAAATCCTGAAAGAAGTCAAGCAACCATCTTAGGACTCTGAAAAGTAGATGATAGCAGATATCCTCACATTCTGAATTAAAAAGCAGGAAAGGACACTCCTCTATTGAAATCATGGGGGAAGGTGGGACTTCAAAGAGGCATTTTGGGGATATGGAGGGAGATGAAACTGTTTGTTTTTTATCCTGATTGTGATGGTAGTTCCAGTAATCTATATGTGTAAAAACTCATAGACTCCGCACACCAAAACATGTCCGTTTCACTTGGTGTTAACCATAAAAATTAAAGCAGGCTCAAGGTAAAAAATAAAATTATGGGCAAATTCTCTTTCCAAAGGCCATTATCTAATACTGAGGTGCATGTGTGAGATGCCAAGTCACTTCAGTCATGTTTGACTCTGTGTGACCCCATGGACTGGAGCCCCCCAGTCTCCTCTGTCAAGGGAATTCTCCAGGCAAGAATACTGGAATGGTTCATCATGCCCATCTTCCCAACCTGGGGATCAAACCCAGGTCTCTTATATCTCCTGCATTGGTAGATGGGTTCCTCACCACTAGTGCCACCTGGGAAGCACTAATACAGAGATAGTGAATATTCAGTTCAGTTCAGTTGCTCAGTCGTGTCTGACTCTACGACCCCATGAATCACAGCACGCCAGGCCTCCCCGTCCATCACCATCTCCCGGGGTTCACTCAAACTCACGTCCATAGAGTCGGTGATGCCATCCAGCCATCTCATCTTCTGTTGTCCCCTCTTTCTCCTGCCCCCAATTCTTCTGAGCATCAACGTCTTTCCCAATGAGTCAACTCTTCGCATGAAGTGGCCAAAGTACTGGAGTTTCTGCTTTAGCATCATTCCTGCCAAAGAACACCTAGGGCTGATTTCCTTTAGAAGGGACTGGTTGGATCTCCTTGCAGTCCAAGGGACTCTCAAGAGTCTTCTCCAACACCACAGTTCAAAAGCATCAATTCTTCGGCACTCAGCTTTCTTCACAGTCCAACTCTCACATCCTTATATGACTACTGGAAAAACCATAGCCTTGACTAAAAGGACCTTTGTTGGCAAAGCAATGTCTCTGCTTTTCAATATGCTATCTAGGTTGGTCATAACTTTGCTTCCAAGGAGTAAGCGTCTTTTAATTTCATGGCTGCAGTCACCATTTGTGGTGATTTTGGAGCCCAAAAAAATAGTCTAACACTATTTCCACTCTTTCCCCATATATTTCCCATGAAGTGATGGGATCAGATGCTATGATCTTCGNACCTGTCTCTTATACACATCTAGATGTGTATAAGAGACAGTTTCTGACCTGCATACAGATTTCTCAAGAGGCAGGTCAGGTGGTCTGGTATTCCCAGCTCTTTCAGAATTTTCCACAGTTTATTGTGATCCACACAGTCAAAGGCTTTGGCATAGTCAATAAAGCAGAAATAGATGTTTTTCTGGAACTCTCTTGCTTTCTCCATGATCCAGCGGATGTTGGCCATTTGATCTCTGGTTCCTCTGCCTTTTCTAAAACCAGCTTGAACATCAGGGAGTTCACAGTTCACATATTGCTGAAGCCTGGCTTGGAGAATTTTGAGCATCACTTTACTAGTGTGTGAGATGAGCACAATTGTGCGGTAGTTTGAGCATTCTTTGTCATTGCCTTTCTTTGGGATTGGGATGAAAACTGACCTTTTCCAGTCCTCTGGCCACTGCTGAGTTTTCCAAATTTGCTGGCATACTGAGTGCAGCACTTTCACAGCATCATCTTTCAGGATTTGAAATAGCTCCACTGGAATTCCATCACCTCCACTAGCTTTGTTCATAGTGATGCTTTCTAAGGCCCACTTGACTTCACATTCCAGAATGTCTGGCTCTAGTGAATATTAAGAGAGATAAAAGCAAAAATATATAGCAAGTCCACAAAAGAACAGCACTTGTCAAGTCTGGAATTTGGAAATGACTGGAATCAAAATAGATTAACTAATAAGTTTTGTGGTATGTGTAATACAAAGAAGTTAAGGCCTGGAGCAAAACAAAGCAAAACAAAGCAAAAATCTATGACTTCTTGAATATTTTAAACAACTCTTGGAATCTCTAACTTCCTTGAGCAGAAAGTGGACTGAAAAAGTTGCTCAGCCCCCAACATGGGCATATTACTGAATGCCAACTTCTGAAATGGCCAATAAGAATAAGGGCCAAAAGAAAAAGTGCCAAGAAGGCTGAACAAATGATCCAAAAAAAAAAGTTTCAGGAATTTGGTGTACCAGGGATTTTGGAAGATATAAAAGAAAGTCACTGGATAAAAGTGTTTAACTTTTAGGTTAAATCCAAAAGAGAGTGGAGATATAAATATAAATATTATATATGTATATNTGGGCATATTACTGAATGCCAACTTCTGAAATGGCCAATAAGAATAAGGGCCAAAAGAAAAAGTGCCAAGAAGGCTGAACAAATGATCCAAAAAAAAAAGTTTCAGGAATTTGGTGTACCAGGGATTTTGGAAGATATAAAAGAAAGTCACTGGATAAAAGTGTTTAACTTTTAGGTTAAATCCAAAAGAGAGTGGAGATATAAATATAAATATTATATATATATATAAGTATATATTTTATTATATTTATATACATATATCTGTATATATATACACAGATAGAAATAGATATATGTATCTATATGTGTGTGTGTGTATATATATATGTAACTGATTCACTTTGCTGGTGCTGCTGCTAAGTCGCTTCAGTCGTGTCTGACTCTGCGACCCCATAGACGACAGCCCACCAGGCTCCCCCGTCCCTGGAATTCTCCAGGCAAGAACACTGGAGTGGGTTGCCATTTCCTTCACTTTGCTGTACACCTGAAATTAATACAACATTGTAAGTAAATTATACTCCAATTTTAAAATATGCTAATTTTCTTAAAAAAGAAGGCAAAGTCAGATTCCACAGGGTTCAACTGATAAAGGAGTTTTCCCAAAGGCTACAGTTAGGGCCAATCATGGAACACTCCTATTTCTGGAAGTATCTGAGAGCAAAAATAAGTATTTGTTGTTCTGAGCAACTAAAATTTTGAGGGTTTTGTTTTTGTTTTGTTTTGTTTTACAATTTCCCTTTTCTGCTACTATATTGTGTGTGTGTGTTGAAGGACAATGGGAGTGTACAAAAGCAGATAACTTGTATTTTTACATCAAAGTTTCCAGGCCAAGACAGACTGTATTCACATCTAATGTAAGGACTGTTGTGAATCCAGAAATTTGAAGACTTGAGTTCAATGCTATGTCTAAATGGGATTGAATTGTCTCAAAAGAGGAGAAAGAGGTCTCTTAGAGGAGGTCTTGAGGAAGAGATGTGTGAGTTCCACAAGTAATAGGAAGAGTCAACTCTGTAATTTGTGACGAGAAGACAGGTTCTGGTAAACTTGTGACTCAGACTGAAGCACACAAACATGGGTGTGAGCTATCCTTGCACTCTTTCCTCTTGATGTGATGACCAAGTGGGCTGTGTGTTCCAGGTGATATAATCACAGGATGGTGGATCCTTTGAGTCTGGATCCCTGGATCACCATATGGGGCAGAAACCTCCCGCCACACTGGCCCCTATGAACACACTACAGACGTATAGCAGGATTCGTGTTCTGAACCAATGTACTCTTCCACTTCATTTCTGGGTAATAATCTTTGGTAAACCGAGAATCATCTTGGCCATTCATTCCACAATGACATCATGAAGAAGACAGAGCTGATGAAACTAGCACATTGGTGAAGGAGATAGAGCCCCATTTGGTCATCTGAGGGTAACACACACACAAATAGCCTTTCAAAATAGGATTACAGTGCCCCAATGCCATATTAGCTGTTCTGCATATCCATCTATGTAAGAATATATGGTCTTGCATACATAGCTCATTTCTAAACCATTTCCACTACAAGTCAGCTACCTGTGAGATACGTGATCATAAATCCAGAGCTTAAAGAGTAATTTTGCACTGCAAAGTAACATGGAGAGAGTAATTCATAGATACATGCCTCTATTCACCAGTTCAGTTTATGTCCACATTTAAACTTTTAGGCAAAATCCAATATTTACCAGCAAATAAAAGAGAGCTAATAGTGCTAACTCTACTAATCGAAGAATTCAGTTCTTTTGCTCTCTTATGTGTGTTCATTCTTCTTCAAATCAGTAGAGTTGGGTGCGTGAGGAGACTGACAATAAGCTCTCTTTCTGGTAAATACCAGTTTCTACTGGGTTGGCATGGGGGAAATTTTATGTTCCATTTTCTATCACTGTATCTGGGACTGTTTATTAGTTTCCTTTTGATAGATGGAGAGAAGATGAACAAATCACAAGATTTATTTTTCAGGGCACGTATGATAGAATCAGAGACCTTTCACCCTTCTATATACTGCCTGGAAGAGTCGAATCAGACCAGTGTAATATGATTGGGTCTCCTCAAGACTTTGTTACAGAAGCTATCTTTGACAGACAAAACTGTACCAAGCTGCTTTTTTTTTTTTNTATGATAGAATCAGAGACCTTTCACCCTTCTATATACTGCCTGGAAGAGTCGAATCAGACCAGTGTAATATGATTGGGTCTCCTCAAGACTTTGTTACAGAAGCTATCTTTGACAGACAAAACTGTACCAAGCTGCTTTTTTTTTTTTTCCTTTGATGAAACACAAGTCTAAGACAAAGTCATAGATCAAGGGCTACATGAAACATAACATATCCAGTTTTTCTTCATAATAGATTTTCTGTGATGGTATAGATAATGCATAAGGTCTGCATGAAATACGTAACACCTTGACAAGTTAACAAAGCAGCATCTCAATTTCTAAAATATATTCACTGGGAATAACTAACCCACTACTGAGAACTGAAAAAAAAAAAAGTAACAAAGACATATGTGAAGAGTATATCTCAAAATTGCTCTATGGCTGTCCCAGAGTTTCCAAATCAAAGTTTGGGGATTAAAGACCTGTAAGTCTCTACTGGTGGCCTAATGAGAGTTTTTATTTGAAAATCTAAAAAAAATTGATGGCTACCAGAGTGAGTAAAGTGGGTGTTTAGGGAAAAGAGTAGACAGATTTTTCCATGTTCGTAAATTTGACTTATGAATATATGTAGGTATATTATCTAAACAAAATTAACATTAAAATAATTTTTAAATAAATGCAATAAAAGTCAATCAAAATGTATTTGATGCTATTCAGAAAGACTTGAGTATTGACCAACATCAAGTATAGACCACTGGACTCTTTAATTCATCCCACATTGATTGACCCAATCCTCCTGGTTAAGACCTGCTTTGGATAAGCAATTCCAACCAAGTGGGAGTATGAGGCCCATGGTCCACAGACTACTGGTCTTTCTTCAATCTATTACATCCTCTCTGTTTTCTGACTCCTCTCTCCTCCCCTAAATATTCTCTCATTCTCTCTTCTCATTTTGACGTATTCTGTAACACCAAGAGTACATACTTACTGCCCTTTTTCAAACTTCAAAAAGAGGACAGAAAGGAAAGGGCTGGTGCAAACAGAGGAAGGATGGGGTTGAGAGAGTAGGCAGAGGAGTTTGGGAAATAAGTTCTCTTCTATTACTCGGCCATGCTGACCCATTAGGGAGAAGCTTAGAAAGATTTCAAATCAATAAGGAAAACAAACCACTGACTGTCTCATAATTGGTCTGTCCTCAGGGACATTGGGTTTCCTTTCATAAAAGACATGAACAGAGGCTGGACAAGTTGGCAGGGTGTTATAAAGGGAACTGAATGTCATTCGTATTGGAAATAATGTCCCTAGAACTGATTCCGCTTTGAAATATAAAGAAATTCTACAACTCTTATGGTATACTTTGTATTTGGGGATCCACTCAGTCCTTTCTCATTGTAACTCGTGTTTCTGATCTAGTCTAAGATTAACATCTCTTTGTTAAACAGATGATTAATGAGGAACAAGAATCTCTGACAAGAATCTTAGCCCCATCATTTGTAATTCTCAAAATATGTGATACTATTCAAAAGTTGTCCATGATCTACACATTTATTGACATATTATAACTAGATTCAATCGTCTTTGTGTTTCAAAAAGACTATTCTAAAACAGCATCTATGGGTTTAAAAGAATTAATAGCCCCTCTTTATTTGGCCATCAAATACTTGTACAAGATCATATTTTAACCACAATTTTTGTACACAATCAGATGACACTAGAAGAGAAATATTAGCTGATAGCTTCTGAAGTTTTAAACTGTATTGTTTTTATTTTTTATTTTTTGTTTTTAAAATATATAAACAATAATGACAAAATTATACTACAAATCCTTAATTATTTTTCAAAAGAATGAAAACTTTGAAAACTTATCTTGTAACTACAGCTACCCATCAAATTACTTTTTGCTGTTGTTGAATCAGTGAAGAAGCCAACAAAGAAAATAATTTCTTCCCTTTGCATAAAAAAGAAAATTTATACTGACAGTAGATTACATTTTTGGGCATTTTGATTATAGATTTATTTTGTTTTTATATTTGTTTGTCAATACCTAATGTGCAGTTGTTGAGTCATATAGTCAAAATTATTTCAAATGTATCTATAAATTCTGCCATGTAAATTAGTAGAAATTAGTCTATAGCATACAATGAATGAATTAGGGTAGAATTGCTTTCAGTTTGCAGAAGAATTTTTGTAAAGCAAGATTCCTTAAGAATTAAAATCCTTTATTTCCCTTAAAGTAAAATTCCAGCTGCTTCCATTTACATCCAAATTTCCTGGACACACTGTCATATAAAATGAAGGATACTGATCATCTTCATGATTAAGATTTTATAATTACTTGACAGACTTTCTTTCCTATTTTCACCTCCAAACTGAATCTTTTCATTTTGTCAAAAATGATCATATACTACATGACATCTTAATTGCATGTTTGCTGCCAAAGTTGAAATTAAGTGAATAGCCCTAGTATCCAATGGGAAGATAAAACTGTTTTTTGTTTTGTTTTGTTTTGTTTTGTTTTTAACCTCTGTAATCCCCAACTCTAAATGGATTTGTGTTCATTTGGAATTGGAACACTTTTGGAAATGATGTCACCATGATGTTAACCAGCCTTTGGAGGCCTGAACTGCATTTTTATTTCTTCAGAAGGGATGAAAGACCAGTAGCTGTTACATGAATATGACTTGAATACTGGAAACTGTTTTGGCAGAGATTTAACAGAGACTTTTTTCATGACAAATCATCACAAGAATTCCTAAGAAAACCAAATTTTTTACACTTTTATCTATCCTTTCTTTAGGTGAAATATGAGGCAGGTTAACTTTTCAAAACAATTGTGCAAACTGTTGGAAAGCATATGTTTCAATTAAACACGACTCAAAGTAGGTTTTCACAACAGTGAACTGAGTACCAGGGCCATTAAGCATTTTATGTTTCCTTTGCTCATTATCCTATAATTCATTGTCCTATTTGTATGTGCAAATTACAGAATACTGGTTAAAATATTTACTTCTTTATTCACTGCTAATTCCACTTTCACTCTTTCGGCTGTCTGCATATATAAAATATACTTTTGAGGAAAATTATTTGCTTTATAATATTCCCCTAAAAGGAAAATATTTCCTTTACAAAATAAATATTTGTTTCCTATTTTTTATATTGTTGGTGGAAAGATATGCCATATACATAGGTATGCCAAAAAGTGAAGGAGATTTTAGAAAACAATCTACTCTAAATCAGGTTTTCAGTATCTCCATCTTCTGAGTATGAAAACTATTAACATTTACTTGAATAAGTTTCAATCTTATTTTAAATTTATTATTATAGCAGAGTTGTGTTGTGAGGTTTTTTTTTTTGCACACAGTGCAACATACAACACCATTTTAAGCCTCAGAGATCTAAAGACTACATGGCAGGAGAGGGAATCAGAAGGATCTTTCTGGTTTATAAATGCTTGAAGTCAGTCTGTTAATCTTATCTTGAAGGAAAGCTTTCCTGAAATCATTAAGGACCCCTCTCCCTGCCTCACAATATTTCAACTGGATCACAAATTGTATATGACCTGACAGATTTTGAATAGAGGTGTGGCTTAATAATCCACCACAATGTTAAATCCCAACTTCAGCAACAATTAGGCAATGACAGTTTCACTTTGTGGCATCTCACTTTTCACATGTGAGTTTCTGTTCCCTTCATAGTAGTCCTTTCATACATACTTCTGTTTTAATTTGTGGTTTCTCCATCATTTACTAGTTTGTTAGCTTATTTATCTATCTAATAAACATTTTGTGAACACCTGCTTTGTACTGAGTATGAGGAAGGATGTGACTATGAGAATAAATGGCTGAAGAGGGGAGAAGTTCAAGGTCTAGTGCCCAAAAGTTTAAAATGCTGACCATGCATAACATAGACTAGCCTGTGAATGGGCCACTCTCTGTATGGACCACTAACTCATCTACAACGAGGTATATATAGAATTTGTAAGTCTTAGAAACTTTTATAGTAATCTGACACATCTCTGATGTGATCAATGGACTCATCTTGTTGAACAGGATGACTCATTTGATGTGGTTGAATTCATGTGGTTAACTGCCTGTGACATGAACTTGGTAAGGCTGCATATAAGTCCTCAGCAATTTTTCAATAGATAGTTTCAGGCACTGGCCTAAAAGAAATAGGTAACAACCTTCAGAGAGCAAAACTTTTCACTTTCTACTAATCTTTGTTCTCTAATGACTTTTAACAATTCATCTGATGTATGCAGATCAGAGGAAACAACATAGAAGGCAAGATACTAACAACTTTTGCATTTTGCCAAATATTAATTTTAGACAAGTTGGCATAGTCTACTGGATCCACTATTACCCCAACATTCCAGTAAAATTGATTAAATAGTTATAGCCAAAAATAAAAATCTACTTTAGATCTGGTATGTTTTAAACATGCTCTAGGCCCATAGATGTGCTTATTTTAACATGTAGTAATCAGTTAGACAAACCCCTAATAAGGCCATACTTTCCCGTGCATTTGGTTTGAAATAAAAAGTTTTGTCAGAAAATTGTTATCAAGACATTCTTGATTCAAATGTTAACAGGAATCAACTATTTATAATGAGTATTTCTACTTTTCTTTTGGAAGGACAAAAAGTGAAAGTCACTCAGTTATGTCCAACTCTTTGCAACCCCATGGACTATACAGTCCATGAAATTCTCCAGGCCAGAATTTTTAGGTGAGTGATCACACCATCGTGATTATCTGGGTCGTGAAGATCCTTTTTGTACAGTTCTTCTGTGTATTCTTGCCCCTCTTCTTAATATCTTCTGCTTCTGTGAGGGCCATACCATTTCTATTCTTTGAGGGCCATACCATTTCTATTCTTTATCGAGCGCATCTTTGCATGAAATGTTCCCTTGATATCTCTGATTTTCTTGAAGAGATCTCTAGTCTTTCCCATTCTGTTGTTTTCCTCTATCTCTTTGCATTGATCGCTGAGGAAGGCTTTCTTATCTCTCCTAGCTATTCTTTGGAACTCTGTATTCAGATAAGTATATCTTTCCTTTTCTCCTTTGCTTTTCACTTCTCTTCTTTTCACAGCTATTTGTAAGGCTTCCCTAGACAGCCATTTTGCTTTTTTGCATTTCTTTTCCATGGGGATGGTCTTGATCCCTGTCTCCTGTACAGGATCATGAACCTCCATCCATAGTTCATCAGGCACTCTATCTATCAGATCTAGTCCCTTAAATCTATTTCTCACATCCACTGCATAATCATAAGGGATTTGATTTAGGTCATACCTGAATGTTCTAGTGGTTTTCCCTGCTTCCTTCAGTTTAAGTGGACTTCCCTGGTGGCTCAGATGGTAAAGCATCTGCCTACAATGTGGGAGACCTGGATTCGATCCCTGGGTCGGGAAGATTCCCCGGAGAAGGAAATGGCAACCCACTCCAGTACTCTTGCCTGGAAAATCCCATGGACGGAGGAGCTTGGTTCAGGCTGCTGTCCATGGGGTCATAAAGAGTTGGGCACAACTGAGCGACTTCATTTTCACTTTCAATTTAAGTCTGAATTTGGCAATAAGGAGTTCATGATCTGAGCCACAGTCAGCTCCCGGACTTGTTTTTGCTGACTCTATAGAGCTTCTCCATATTTGGCTGCAAAGAATATAATCAATCTGATTTCGGTATTGACCATCTGGTGATGTCCATGTGTAGAGTCTTCTCTTGTGTTGTTGGAAGAGGGTGTTTACTATGACCAGTGCATCTGTACTCCAAGGCCAAATTTGCCTGTTACTCTAGGTGTTTCTTGGCTTTCTACTTTTGCATTCCAGTCCCCTATAATGAAAAGGACATCTTTTTTGGGTGTTAGTTCTAAAAGGTCTTGTAGGTCTTCATAGAACCATTCAACTTCAGCTTCTTCAGCATTACTGGTTGGGGCATAGACTTGGATTACTGTGATATTGAATAGTTGCCCTGGAAACGAACAGAGATCATTCTGTTGTTCTTCAGATTGCATCCAAGTACTGCATTTTGGACTCTTTTGTTGACCATGATGGCTACTCCATTTCTTCTAAGGGATTGCTGCCCACAGAAATACATTCCTGCCCACAGTAGATATAATGGTCATCTGAGTTAAATTCACTCATTCCAGTCCATTTTAATTCACTGATTCCTAGAATGTCAACATTCAGTCTTGCCATCTCCTGTTTGACTACTTCCAATTTGCCTTAATTCATGGACCTAACATTCCAGGTTCCTATGCAATATTGCTCTTTACAGCATCGGACCTTGCTTCTATCACCAGTCATATCCACAACTGGGTGGTGTTTTTGCTTTGGCTCCATCTCTTCATTCTCTCTGGAGTTATTTCTCCCCTGATCTCCAGTAGCATATTGGGCACCTATGCTTTGTAATAAGTTTCAAAATCAGAAAGTGATAGTTCTTTAACTTTATTCATCCTTTTCAGGATTGTTTTGACTATTCAGGACCCTTTGAAATTCCATGTGAATGTGAGGATTGACTTTTTTCTTTCTGCCAAAAATTGATAGGGATTGCATTGAATTACTCTGTATAGTATTGCCATCTTAAGAATGTAATGTCTTCCAATCTGAGAGAATGCGATGTCTTTCCATTTATTGATGTCTTTAATTTCTTTTAGAAGTATTTTGTAGTTTTCAGTGTACCAGTCTTTCACCTCCGTGGTTAAAATTATTACTAGATATTTTATTATTTTGGATGCTATTGTAAGTGAAATTGTTTTATTAATCTCATATATGGATTGTTCATTGCTGGCATATAGAAACAGTTTCTTTTTATGTGTTGACTTGTACCCTGTAGTTTTTCTGAATTTATTTATTGGCTAGTAGGGTTTTTTTGGTGGCTTCTCTGGACTTTTTTATACCACAGGGTCATGTCATATGATAGCAGAGATAGTTTTGATTCTTCTTTTTCAATTCAGGTGCTGTTTATTTGTATATTTTTAAAAATTTACTGCCTCATTGACCTGGCTAGAACTTTCAGCACAGTGATGAATAGCATAGTGAAAGTGGACATCCTTTTTTTGTTCTTGATCTTAGAAGGAAAGCTTTCAGTCTTTCATCATGGAATGTTAGTTGTGGATTTTTCATAAATGCCCTTTATTATGTTGAGAAAGTTTCTTTCTATTCCTACTTTTTTGAGTGTTTTCTTTATGAGAGTATACTGTGTTTTGTCAGATGCTTTTTGCCTATCAGTTGAAGTAATTTTTTTAAACTCACTCTGTATATGTGATATATTACATTAATTTTTGTATATTGAACCACTCTTGCATTCCTGGGATAAATCTCTCTGTTCATGGTGTGTAATCCTTTCAAAATGGTCTTGGGTTTGGTTTGCTACTATTTTGTTGATTACTTTACTATCTACATTTATAAGGGATATTGCTTTGTACTATTCTTTTCTTGCGGTAACTTTGATATTACAATAATACTTGCCTTAAAGAATGAGTTAAAAACATTCCCTCCTCTTCTGTTTTTGGGAAGAATTTGAGAAGGACTGATATCAATATTAAACATTTGGTAGAATTGATCAGTGAAGCCATCTGCTGCTGCTGCTAAGTCACTTCAGTTGTGTCCGACTCTGTGTGACCCCATAGATGGCAGCCCACCAGGCTTCTCCGTCCCTGGGATTCTCCAGGCAAGAACACTGCAGTGGGTTGCCATGTCCTTCTCCAGTGAAGCCCTCTAGTCCTGGCCTTTTCTTTGTTTGAAGATTTTTTGATTGCTTATTCAATTTCTATACTTGTTACAGATATGTTCAGGTTTTCTATTTATAAGGATAAATTGGTAATTTGTATATTTTAAGTAATTTGTCCATTTTTTCTAGGTAGTCTGCTTTCTTGGTGTACCATAATTTTGAAACATTAATGTAAGGTTAGTACTGATGTCCCTACTTTCATGGTTTTAGTTATTTTCATCTTGGTTTTAGGCTACCTAGAGTTTGCCAACTTTGTTGATCTTTTCAAATAACTAAAATTTGGTTTCATTGATTCTATTATTTTTCTGTTCTTTATTTTAAAAATCTTCACTCTAGTCTTTATTATATCCTCTTTCTGCTAGCATTGGATTTCATTTGTTCATTTGCTAGTTTCCTAAGGAATGAAGTTGGTTTATTGACTTGATCGTTCTTCTTTTTTGATGTAGGCATTTACAGATACATTCCCTTTGAGTACTGCTTTTGCTCTATCTTGCAAGTTTTAGTATACTGTTTTCCTAAGTATGTCTTGTACATTTTTGTTCCTCATTCCATTACCTCTTTTTGTGTTTAATTGATTTTTTTTTGGTCATGTACCATTTGACTCTCTTCTCATTTCCTTTTGTATATATATTTTTAGATATTTTCTTAGTAGTTACCATAGGAATTACAATTAATATTAACTTTATAACACTGTGGTTTAAATTGATGTCTACTTAGCTTCAGTAACATAGAAAAGTCTACTTCTATATAATTCTTATCTTCATCTTTTATGTTGTTATTGTCATAAATTACATTTTCATACATTTTGTGCTCATTAAAAATTTTTGTTGTTGAGTCACTAAGTCTTGTCTGATTCTTTGCAACACCATGGAGTGTAGCATACCAGACTTCCCTGTCATTCAGTATCTCTAGGAGTTTGCTCATACTCATGTCCATTGAGTCAGTGATGTTTTCTAACCATCTTATCCTCTGCTCCCCCCTTCTCCACTTGCCCTCAATTATAATTTTTTAAATATAAATTTATTTATTTTAATTGGAGGTTAATTACTTTAAAAGGTATTTGTCTTGTCAGTCATGTGGGAAGCACAAAGAGGAGTTACAAACCAAAATACAGCAACATTGGTTTTTATATTTATGTAATTACCATTACTGAAATTCTGTGTTTCTTCCTATGCTTTTGAGTTTTGTTTCATCCTGAAAGCCTTCCTTTAGCTTTTTTCTTTCTTTCTTTCTTTTTGTCTTCTTCTTTTTTTTTTTTTTCCTTTAGCATTTCTTAAAGGGCAGGGCTACTCACAGTGAGCTCCTTCCATTGCCTTGGAATGTCTTAATTTCTTTTTCATCTTTGATGGATAATTTTCCTACATACAGAATTCTTAGTTGGCATTACCCCTCCACCCCCACTTAGTACTTTACATATATTATGCAACTGCCTTCTAGCTAGCCTTCATGGGTTCTGATGAAAATTTGGCTGTTAATGTTATAGAGGATTTTTTGTACAAATGAGTTGCTTGCTTTTTTTTTTTTNATCTTTGATGGATAATTTTCCTACATACAGAATTCTTAGTTGACATTACCCCCCCACCCCCACTTAGTACTTTACATATATTATGCAACTACCTTCTAGCTAGCCTTCATGGGTTCTGATGAAAATTTGGCTGTTAATGTTATAGAGGATTTTTTGTACAAATGAGTTGCTTGCTTTTTTTTTTTTGCTATTTTCAGGATTCTCTGTTTGTCTTCCAGCTGTTTGATAATAATGTGGCACAGTGAGAATGTCTTTGTGTTTATCTTTCTTGGATCTTATTGAACTTGTTCAGTGTTTATGTCTTTTATCGAACTGTGAAAGGAAGTTTTTGGCCATTATTTCTTCAAATATTCATTCTGCTCCTTTCTGACTTTCCTCTTTTTGGGACCTCCATTATATCTATGTTGATATACTTGATGGTATCTCACAGGTCTCTTAGGCTCTTTTCATTTTCTTTTCTTTTCTTCTCTTCAAACTGGATAGTTTCAATTGACTATCTTTACGTTCTGTGATTCTTATATCTGCTCAAATGTGCCGTTGAAACCTTTGAGTGAATTTTTCATTTTGATTATTGTATTTTTCAGCCTCAAAGTTTCTGCTTGGTTCCTTTTATAATTTTTATCTCTATTGATAGTTTCTGTTTGCTTTGACATTATTCTCCTGTTTTCTTTTGGCTTTTCATCCATAATTTCCTTTAGCTCCTCAAGTATATTTAAGACAGTTTATTTAAAAGCTTGGTTTAATATGTTCAGTATCTGTGCTTCCTCAGGCACAGTATTGTTAATTTCTTCTGGAATGGACCATACTTTCTTCCCCTCCCACCAAAGGATAGTACACCCCTGAAGTGTGAGGGCAGGCTAATCCCAAAGGATAGACCTACTTTCTTGTTTCTTTGATTGCTTTGTGATATTTTTGTTGTTGTTGAAAATTGAACATTTTGAATCACTTAAAGTAGTGTCTTTGGAAATTATAAGCTTCTTTTTCCTCAAGGAGAGTAATTGTTGCTTGCTGTGGACTATGACTATTATTTGTATAGGGATTTCTACAAACTATTTTTGTAAAGTCCATATTTGTCACTTATGTTCTCTGAAATCTCCTTTAGTTTGTGTTTAGCTGGTGTTTTGTTTTTGTTTTTTGATGCACTGCATGGCAGGTGGAGTTCCCTAGGGATCAAACCTGTGTCCCATGCAGTGAATGAACAGAGCCCTAACCACTGGACCACCAGGGAATTTCCTCAGCTAGTGTTTTGATAGAAATATTCTTTAATGCCAAGAGCCCCCCAAAAAAGCAGGAAGAGGAAGCAGAGGAGGAGGAGAAAAGAATTTCCCAGTACTTGCTAACTGTCTCTGATCTGGGGCACTCCTTCGTCTGTTAGCTAGGCTGTTTGCAGTTATGCCTTAGTCTTTACTCACTGCTTGTGCTAAGAATTACTCACTGCTTGTGCTAAGATTAGAGATCAACCAGAGTGAAAACTTAGGTATTCTTAGACACATGAGAGCACGTGTCTTGCCCTTAGTGTTCACATGACCTCTGAATTCTAGTGTGTGTGGTGCTTTTGAATGCCCTAATTTTTCATGAAGTGCTCTCCCCTGCCTTTTCTCCCAGGTTTTCAGTGCTCTATTGCTATTGTTTGCTTCAGCTATCATCTTTTGCCCCTGCAGGCAGAAGGGTTCTTTGTTTTTATCTCCCCTACTCCTTCGTCTGTTAGCTAGGCTGTTTGCAGTTATGCCTTAGTCTTTACTCACTGCTTGTGCTAAGAATTACTCACTGCTTGTGCTAAGATTAGAGATCAACCAGAGTGAAAACTTAGGTATTCTTAGACACATGAGAGCACGTGTCTTGCCCTTAGTGTTCACATGACCTCTGAATTCTAGTGTGTGTGGTGCTTTTGAATGCCCTAATTTTTCATGAAGTGCTCTCCCCTGCCTTTTCTCCCAGGTTTTCAGTGCTCTATTGCTATTGTTTGCTTCAGCTATCATCTTTTGCCCCTGCAGGCAGAAGGGTTCTTTGTTTTTATCTCCCCTTCTTTTGTTCTCACTTTTGTTTGTTTTTAAAGGAATGCCTCTTTTTGCACCATGAGTCAGATGAAAGAGATAAACACCTTGCCTCAGTCCTTCAGGCAGCATGTGAGTGAGTGAAATTGCAACCCCGTGAGCTAAACAGTCCATGGAATTCTCTAGGCCAGAATACTGGAGTGGGTAGCCTTTCCCTTCTCCAGGGATCTTCCCAACCCACAGGTTGAACCCAGGTCTCCCATATTGCAGGCAGATTCTAGACAGGTCAAAAAACCCCCAGTACTCTGAGATTAAGATCTCTGCTTTCTCCAGAACTAGGGGACCATTGACCTATGCTAGGATCACAAACTGCTGTCTCTGAGACCACTTCTGAGCCAGGTTTGGAGATAGGACAAGGAAAAGTAAAGTGCAGTGAAGTTTTCTACTGTTTTAAAGTTACCTGGATTTTTTTTTTTTTTTTTTTAGATTTAGTGCCTGCTTGTTTGCTGTAAACTCTTGACTGTTTTAGAGTTCTGAAAAATTTGATTCTGACAGTTGAGTTTTGAGCCTGTTGAGCTTGTAGTGCCTTTGGGAAGGCCCTGTTACATGTTCTACAGGCAGTTAGATACAATAATTTGCATCTTTCTTTCTTATGGAGGAGATCTGAGCTATAGATAGGAATTGGGAGAAGGGAGTGACAGAGGATGAGATGGTTGGATGGCATCACTGACTCAATGGACTTGAATTTGAGCAAACATGGGGAGATAGTGAAGGACAGGGAAGCCTGGCATACTGCAGTCCATGGGGTTACACAGAATCGGACATGACTTAAATGAACAATAAGTATTATGGAAAATGCATGGATGGTTAAGATAATCAGAGAGGGTTCAGGGGATGGAGGCAGAGAACTAATGGTTACAAAGTACAAGGAAAACCAGGGGTTTGTGGTTGAGTGAAAGCTTAAGAAGACAAAGTTGCAGAAGAGGAGAATGATGAGCAGACAAAACTGAAACAAAGTACCCTTATCATTGTTTCAGTATAAACGTGACATTTGAATGAAAAGAGGAAGTGAGAAAGTGAGATGGATGATAATTAAATGGTGATACAAGGTAAACATAGATTGTAACACTAGTATATACTTGGGTTTTTTTCTTGGCTGATGGGAGAAAAGGATGTGGGGAAGTGGATTATGGGGCTCTGTTGTAAGAATAGTTAAAATATTCAGCTTTATAATCCATTGTGAATAGGTAAGAGAGTTAAGGCAGAGGGATTTGAGGCTCAGATTGACTCAGATGTAGTAATAGGTGGAGTGGGAGAAAGGGACTGAGGAGGCTGGCAGAGTAAGAGACTGGTCTAGAGTGAGGCACTTGAATTTAACTTCATAGATCAAGCAGTTCCAGGTGATGAATGATAAAGTCTAGGATGTGGCCTTAGGAGTTGATGAGTCAAAGTGAAATGGAGCTTAAGGTTATTGATTTTTAAGGTGGTCAAAGAACTGTAATGTTAAGATGCTGGTTGAATTTTTTATGTTCTTCTTGAAGCCAGCCTAATAGCATGATTTGGGATGGAGAGGAAGATTGAGGTTTGCGCCAACATTTTTAATGAATGTGGACAATTATTAATATTAGGTAATGAACAACAGTGGGTGCAGCTTTGCCAAGTTAATTTTTCTTAGATAAATAGTTGTTTCCTGTGGAGATAAAGCTATGGTCAGTTTATTTGGAAATAAGCAGTTATTAAGTTAGGAAAATGAAACCCATATAAACATTTTTCATACCATTAATTTATTCTGCAAACATTTACTGGATGCTTTTTATTGACCTTGGAGTTCCTTACAGCCAAGGGGCAAGACAATCATCTAAATAGATCACTGATACAGTGTGTTGTGTCAAAGTAGAGTAGTGGTCTCATGTGGGACATATCCCCAAATCCATTGTTATGGTCCAGAAACCATCAAAACTTCTACTTAAAGGTATCCTTTTCACTGTGTTTACTTTCTTTATAGTTTTTTCATGCAAAATATTTCAGACAATATGAAAAGGTTAGATAACATACCAATACCCATATACATAGCATTTATTTTAAGAAATAAGATATTACAAATGCAGTTGGAAGCTTACTATGTATTCTTCCCTAATCCCACTCCCTTTCTCTTTTCTTCTTCTGCTCACACTGAATTTGGTGTTCTTCATTCACAAGTTTTTTTTTTTTTTTTAAGTTGCATATTTTGAACCTTATAAAATTGTTTCATACTGTTCTTATCTTTCTGTGATATGCTTTTTTCCCATTCAACATCAATTAAAAAAATTTTTGGCACATATTCATTTAGTTCAAATTCATTTATTTTTCCTGCTGCATAGTTTTCCATTGTATAACTATTCTTTCTTAATTTTCCTGATGGTGAGTACTTAAATTGCCCTGTTTTTTTCTTATCTTTAAGTGCTGTTATAAATGTTCCTTCCACATCTTTTTGAGCTGTTATCAGTTGTTGCACAAGCAATCAATTCACAACTTAGCAGCTTAAAACAGCAAATATTTATCATCTCACAGTTTCTGTGTGTTAAGCATCTAAGCAAAGCTTAACTGGGTGCAGCAGGGTTAGAATCTCCGCCAAGATTAGAATCAGGTGGCAGCAGATCTCCAGCCATCTCAAGGCTTCCACGAGGGAAGATCTCCCTCCTTGCTCACTCACATGGCTGTTGGCAGGCCTTACTGACTGTTGGACAGAGACATCTCTCTACATGACCACCATAGGGCAGCTTACAGCTGAGTGGCAGCTGGCTTCCAGCAGAGTGAGTGAGAGAGGGAATCTAAGGTGGAAGCCACAGTGTATTTGTATTCTAATCTTAGAATTCCATCATGAATAACAGGAGGTGGGATCCTGTGAGGCCTTCTTAAGAGGCTGCCTACCAAACTGGTTCATAGGGCACACATCATCAACTTATACTAAAGATGCTATGAAATCTCTTCCTGAGGTGCCTGTTCTAATGTATACTTTCCTAAAAATAAGATTTTAACTTTACTAATGTTTAAAATAGGAAGTGGCATGGTGGTTTGTGTTACAGGCTTCTTGGTTACTTTAAAATATTTGTTATTGGGGAGAAATAATGGGAGTTCCAGGTTTGTTTTGGTGTCTTGCCAGCTTGTGTTACTGGTTGCGAGTATTTGTATGTTTATGTTACTTAGAGCTAACTTAATGAAATGCTGGTGAAATGGATGCATTATCTAAGAAAGATCTGCAAGGAAACACATGGACTGACATAAGAGGAATGATGCAAGTGTGTTAAGAAAATGGGAGAACTGGTACTTGTACTCTTGGTTCTAGCTCTTAGCTGTGCATGAGGGGAGATTAATTATGGTCTATAATGTTTGATGGGAAGTCAGTGAAAATATTAAAAGCACAGAGGTGATTTTATAATTTAATTATAATCTTTAAAATTTTTATATACTTTATAATTTACCACTGTTGAAACAATAAACCTCACCTTAATTGTACACCATCGCATAAGATACTAGCTAATAATAGTAGTATATGTACATTATATATATATGTTAAATAAATATATATTGGCAGAGCACCATGATTGATTTTGTAGACTATTTTATTTAGAATCCTAGAGGTATGAAAAGAACACTGGAGTTAGGAGTAAGGAGGACAGAGCAAATGATTGTCTAGGAATCATTGCCTAGAAGTTAGGAAAAGCTTCACAAAGGAAGCTGATTTTGAGCTCTGTCACAAAGCAAAAAGAGAAGTCTAAATTGCAGAAAAAGAGTAAGAAGGACATTTTTGACAGAGGAAGCAGCATTTACAATGAAGTAGATCCTTCATGGTATGACTGTTTGAAGAATGATAATTTTCCGAGATGGTTAGGATGAGGACTGTGGGGAGATGAAGGAAGATGAGAATGGAGGTGGCCAGACGTAGGCTCTGTACAGCTGGTGCTCAGTGAGTGAGGGTATGGGCATGATCCACTGAAACTAAGGAGTTTCTTAGTTTTCTGATTGGAAACTGGTAGCTTGGGCACTATAGTATTGTCCTTTATGTCAAGACCTCAAAGGCCAGCCTTAGTTTACAGCTCCCAGTGATGGGGAACAATGGTTTATCACTGAGAATTTCAGACTTGTTTTTGTTTTTCATAAACAAAAATTGAGGAGATAAATTTTTTATTATATTTATAAGAATTATTGAGGTGTAATTCACTTAAACTGTGGCAATGGCATCCCGCTCCAGTACTCTTGCCTGGAAAATCCCATGGGTGGAGGAGCCTGGTAAGCTGCAGTCCATGGGGTCGCCAAGAGTCGGACACGACTGAGTGACTTCACTTCGACTTTTCACTTTCATGCATTGGAGAAGGAAATGGCAACCCACTCCAGTGTTCTTGCCTGGAGAATCCCAGGGATGGGGGAACTGTCTATGGGGTCGCACAGAGTCGGACACGACTGAAGTGACTTAGCAGCAGTGTATATTTAAAAATTATAATTTGATAAGTTTTGATGTGTATATACTTATGATTCTATCACTACAATTAAAATAGTGAACACCAAACTTTTCTTTGTGCCTGTTAGATGAAGTCTTAAAATTTTGACACTATATTAAAAGAAATATTTGAAAAATAAAACAGTTCTTGTAGGGAATTTGTGATCACATTTTAAAAGGCTTTCTATTATAAATATCTAAAACATGTACAAACTAGAGAGAACAGTGTAATAGACTTTCATGTACCTGTCACTTGACTTCATAGTGTGATAGGGTTTTAAATTTTTCTATAATGCTTATGGGCTTTCCAGGTGGTGCTGGTGATGGAGAACTCACCTGCCAGTGCAGGTAGATGTAAGAGATGCAAGTTTGATCCCTGAGTTGGGAGGATCCTCTGGAGGAGGGCACAACAACCCATTCCAGTATTCTTGCCTGGAGAATCCCATGGACTGAGGAGCCTGGCGGGCTGTAGTCCATAGAGTCACACAGAGTTGGACACAACTGAAGTGACTTAGCATGCACCCATAATGCTTTCTTACCAAAGTCTGTGTATATGAATTCTTCATTTTACAAATGAAATTAAAGCCTGGAGAAATTGAATAAAATAAATTTAAAGTGTGGAAATGTTAAGAGTGGCAGGAGATTTAAAAAATCATATTTTTTACTCCTGTGTTTGTGAGATACTTGCTACTCAACAATGTGCTCTGTGGACTGGTAGGATGGCCATCACCTGAGAGCTTAGAACTGTAGGTTGTCATGCCCCACCCCCCAGACCTACTGAATCAGAAATTGTATTTTAACAAGTATTCCAGGTGATCACACATACACATTAAAGTTGGAGAAGCATAGTCCTAGGGCAGATTGCCTCTTTGGGCAACAACAAAATTTTAGGACTAAGAATCTTTCTTGAACTGAGGTAGGTAAAAGAAAAAAAAAATGGAAAACTGACTTTTAGTTACTGCTTAGTTTCTGTTATTGAATGATTGCTCATATAGTACTATGAGAAGATAATATTTTAGTTTTCCCTATGTCACCATTTTCAATTTATAAGAAAAAAAGATTCTGAGGATAAAATAACAGATAAGTACTCTAAGCTATTATAATTACCCATTTATGCCTTTTGCCAGGATTATGTTTGGTGTGTGAAAAGGAAATAGAGGTCTTATGGGTATTTTGTTGTTGTTGTTGCTGCTCTATAAATTGAAAAAGCAAAACACAGAGTCTCTCCCACCCTCTCATTCTAAAGATAGCAGTGTTGGGCAACCAGAAGGCAGAATTAAACACTGTTCAATGTGTATACCAAGGGAGGACCTCATGTTGTGTTCAATCTAGCTGGCTAGAAAACCCTTCCATTAGCCTCTTCCTAATGTTTGCACTGAATGAAGCATTACATTTTGAAGGCAACACTGACTGAATTCAGTACTGATACATTCACTTACCAACTTTTCTGCCTCCGGCAGAGCAGTCTTACTAATGGTAGTGTACAAACAGCAGCCACTGGATTCATCCTTACTCTAAAGGAACTCTTGTAATATTGTTTCTATGGCTATATCCCTTATGTGTACAAGCCCCATTATAATTCTGTTCTTTGTGCCTGTGCTCCAGAAGCATTTTCTAGATGATGGTTACTTGTAAATGAAAACCCTTTTGGTATGGTCCCAGGTAAAAACCTTTGCAGGATTGAAATGTGTTCTGAGGTGTATTATGTTGTAATAAGATATAAGTATCTTAACAAAGAGAAAATATTGGTGGTGCTCTTCTGATTTGTAATGTTTTCACATATAGCACCTAGCTAGTGTTATCTTCAGACCTGTATGGAGAATGATTTGGCAGCTGAAAAAATGTTTAGATTCAGAGTTTAGGAAAAGAGATTTGGCTATTCCTTTTTACTGCTATTGTATTCTTTCTGATGGAAGCATATGCTCTAAAGTTAACCAATAAAATAAATAATTCCAGTTTTACTAAATCCTTTAGTCCTCAGAGCCTTGTATTAATATGTACTCAAACAGTCATATACAGCATGTAAACTACCATGATTCCCATAAAGAAACCTATGTATCAGATCCCATAGTATGTTAGCAGAGGGCTTTACCCAGTGGAATTATTCACTGGCATTGATACTGTGAGACTACGGACCGTTAATAACTATAATTTCTGTTTTTAATGCTAAAGAGAATTTAAAAAATAAACTTTAAAAAATGTAAAATAAGCCTATATGAAGTCATAAAGCAATTAAAAACTGATTTGTCTATGGGGTCGCACAGAGTCGGACACGACTGAAGTGACTTAGCAGCAGTGTATATTTAAAAATTATAATTTGATAAGTTTTGATGTGTATATACTTATGATTCTATCACTACAATTAAAATAGTGAACACCAAACTTTTCTTTGTGCCTGTTAGATGAAGTCTTAAAATTTTGACACTATATTAAAAGAAATATTTGAAAAATAAAACAGTTCTTGTAGGGAATTTGTGATCACATTTTAAAAGGCTTTCTATTATAAATATCTAAAACATGTACAAACTAGAGAGAACAGTGTAATAGACTTTCATGTACCTGTCACTTGACTTCATAGTGTGATAGGGTTTTAAATTTTTCTATAATGCTTATGGGCTTTCCAGGTGGTGCTGGTGATGGAGAACTCACCTGCCAGTGCAGGTAGATGTAAGAGATGCAAGTTTGATCCCTGAGTTGGGAGGATCCTCTGGAGGAGGGCACAACAACCCATTCCAGTATTCTTGCCTGGAGAATCCCATGGACTGAGGAGCCTGGCGGGCTGTAGTCCATAGAGTCACACAGAGTTGGACACAACTGAAGTGACTTAGCATGCACCCATAATGCTTTCTTACCAAAGTCTGTGTATATGAATTCTTCATTTTACAAATGAAATTAAAGCCTGGGAAATTGAATAAAATAAATTCAAAGTGTGGAAATGTTAAGAGTGGCAGGAGATTTAAAAAATCATATTTTTTACTCCTGTGTTTGTGAGATACTTGCTACTCAACAATGTGCTCTGTGGACTGGTAGGATGGCCATCACCTGAGAGCTTAGAACTGTAGGTTGTCATGCCCCACCCCCCAGACCTACTGAATCAGAAATTGTATTTTAACAAGTATTCCAGGTGATCACACATACACATTAAAGTTGGAGAAGCATAGTCCTAGGGCAGATTGCCTCTTTGGGCAACAACAAAATTTTAGGACTAAGAATCTTTCTTGAACTGAGGTAGGTAAAAGAAAAAAAAAATGGAAAACTGACTTTTAGTTACTGCTTAGTTTCTGTTATTGAATGATTGCTCATATAGTACTATGAGAAGATAATATTTTAGTTTTCCCTATGTCACCATTTTCAATTTATAAGAAAAAAAGATTCTGAGGATAAAATAACAGATAAGTACTCTAAGCTATTATAATTACCCATTTATGCCTTTTGCCAGGATTATGTTTGGTGTGTGAAAAGGAAATAGAGGTCTTATGGGTATTTTGTTGTTGTTGTTGCTGCTCTATAAATTGAAAAAGCAAAACACAGAGTCTCTCCCACCCTCTCATTCTAAAGATAGCAGTGTTGGGCAACCAGAAGGCAGAATTAAACACTGTTCAATGTGTATACCAAGGGAGGACCTCATGTTGTGTTCAATCTAGCTGGCTAGAAAACCCTTCCATTAGCCTCTTCCTAATGTTTGCACTGAATGAAGCATTACATTTTGAAGGCAACACTGACTGAATTCAGTACTGATACATTCACTTACCAACTTTTCTGCCTCCGGCAGAGCAGTCTTACTAATGGTAGTGTACAAACAGCAGCCACTGGATTCATCCTCACTCTAAAGGAACTCTTGTAATATTGTTTCTATGGCTATATCCCTTATGTGTACAAGCCCCATTATAATTCTGTTCTTTGTGCCTGTGCTCCAGAAGCATTTTCTAGATGATGGTTACTTGTAAATGAAAACCCTTTTGGTATGGTCCCAGGTAAAAACCTTTGCAGGATTGAAATGTGTTCTGAGGTGTATTATGTTGTAATAAGATATAAGTATCTTAACAAAGAGAAAATATTGGTGGTGCTCTTCTGATTTGTAATGTTTTCACATATAGCACCTAGCTAGTGTTATCTTCAGACCTGTATGGAGAATGATTTGGCAGCTGAAAAAATGTTTAGATTCAGAGTTTAGGAAAAGAGATTTGGCTATTCCTTTTTACTGCTATTGTATTCTTTCTGATGGAAGCATATGCTCTAAAGTTAACCAATAAAATAAATAATTCCAGTTTTACTAAATCCTTTAGTCCTCAGAGCCTTGTATTAATATGTACTCAAACAGTCATATACAGCATGTAAACTACCATGATTCCCATAAAGAAACCTATGTATCAGATCCCATAGTATGTTAGCAGAGGGCTTTACCCAGTGGAATTATTCACTGGCATTGATACTGTGAGACTACGGACCGTTAATAACTATAATTTCTGTTTTTAATGCTAAAGAGAATTTAAAAAATAAACTTTAAAAAATGTAAAATAAGCCTATATGAAGTCATAAAGCAATTAAAAACTGATTTGCTGAAATGCCGTCACTTTTAAGCATTATATTTGAGCTTGTGTTATGAGAGAGATGAAAACATGACATTTGTACATATAGTGAACAGTTGTTGAAAGTTTGCATCTTCACTGTTTTTAATATGACATACTGAGAGTCTTCTTGCATATTCTGGATTGTCTTAATTTCAGCCTTGATTCTTAAGCTGTAAAGTCCAGTTTGTGCTTCTGTAATGTTCTAAATGTTCATTTTCTTTTACTTGTGGTTATATAGTTAGTAATATATAGTGAAAATATGGTTAGTGTGGGAATAACTCAAAATTGGCAACTGGACTTGGCACATACTCGTTTCCCTGCCCAGGGTTAGAGTCCAGAGCAATCGATAGTGGAACTTCACCTTTTTCTCCTGGTGTGTTAGCTTTACTGATGGTTTGAAGCCATAGCAGTTAATATGCTTTAGCCTTTGCTTTTACAGATGAGAAATGGATCTTATACTTATATCACCAGGTTTCAAAACTATTTACACTAAGTGGGGTGGTTTACTACCTCAGGGGTAGTGCATTAAGCCTATTGCTCTTGAGAATCCATTTTCATCTCTTCTCACCAATTGATGGGACAGATATGACAAGCCTTTAAAGTTGAGTGGAAATTTTCTGTGGGGTGGGCTGCTGTATTAAATTGTTCCTTACCACCACCATGAATGTTGTAAAGACTTGTGAGTGGGTATCCTATGGCTAAGAAAAGAGATATATTGTTGGTGGTTGGGAGGCTGTAAGGTCTAATATATAGGGAATAGTTTTCTTCCTATCTGCCTGTTATTTCCTTCTTTAAATCATAACTTGAGTCCATCTATTCCAAAGAGATTTTCTTGATTAACCAACACCAGAAAGCATTAGTTAAGTTCTTAATTGTGTGTAATGCTGTGAGAGGCTTTGTTTAAAGAGAATTGCATAGTTATTTTATGTACAATTTCTAACTTGCACCAGTACATTCTTATATTTAGGTTTACTGTATTTAAAAGTTTAGATTTAGTGTGTTTACACTGAGTGTTGTTTACAAATGACAGAGATTACCTAATTAATATGGTAACCAACCCCCCAATAATTCTTAGTTGAAAACCTCCTATTACCATTATGCTAACAACCATTCATTTGCCTCTTATTTCTGCTCATATTTTTAATTAATAGAATTACAATAATATAGTGACTAAGAAAAATGTTATGAGGTATTAATATTTAATGTCAAAAGAAAATTTCATAAAATAAGCCTTGCAATTAAGTAACCAACACATTAAAGAGGCTCGATTCTACTTTAAGGGCTTAGAGTAAAATGTAGAGTTTTGAAATGAGTCAGAAGTTTCCAGTAATGTCTAAATTATTTAATCAATAAATATTTGTTTTACCCAGATCTCCTTTACCTGCTGGAATTAGTTACATGCTCTAAATGACACACCAAAGATACAAGAATTCCTTCTGGTTGAACTTTTCTCTGATTAAAGTTGCTTTAGTTTCCAGAATGTCCTCCTTTAGAATTTGCTGATAGCTTGTTTGGTTTGTTAGTTACTTTACCTCTATTCAAGATGAGTTATTTAATTTTTAGAAAATCAAATCAGCACATTTAACCACATTTGCAAAGATCAGGAATTCTTAAGGAGAATTTAATATGTTTTCTTTTCCAGTTGTAGGTATGTAAGAGATCACAAAGCATTAAGATAAAAACAGCAACAATTTTTTTCTGTAGAATCAAGAAATGTTCTTCCAGAATACACATCCAGGCATGAGGTAGCTTGAAGAGAAATAGCAGCTAATTTCACTTTTGTTGTCCCTGCTGCTGATTTACAGATTTCTGTGTGACTTTTCACAATATATTTCTGGGGAACAAAGTTCATTGTAGTCTAAGTGCAAACATATGTTTCTGTATATTAAACAAGCATTTTAATACATTATTATTATTTGAACTAATAAATAGTCATCTATCAGTGAACTAAAAAGGTACAAAGTTCACAGTAATTCTTAGACAGCTTAGTAATTACCCAGACAGCTTGTTAGAAAAGCTGTTTAAATCTAGGATTATGAAATACACTGATGAAGTATTTACTCCCATGGAGTTTCAAAAGATTGTTAATACATTTGTCTATAATTATACACAAGTTCTCAAAGTCTTCATTAGTGAAATTTATATTCTAAGCCAGAATTGATACCACTTATAAATTGCTCTAAATTCTTGCTCCCCCAACCATCCCCTTGGTGTTAAAGTTAGCACTTTGTGTCTTTCCCTTGTCTTATTCTTGTTTCCTCATTTCTTTCAAAACAAACACAAAACAAAACAAAAACCCTCAGAATAGTGTGGCAGTCATTTATATTTGACTTGTTTTTCAACAGATATTTCCCAAATAAATTTCTTTGGGTTCTGGAAACTTGAGGGTAAAGGGTATGAAGGGATGGAAGAGATGAAAAAATTAGCTCCACAAAAACAAACTTTAATACATTTTCTTCATTTTCTAATGTTCTCTTATATCATGACTTTATGTGTTCCTGGCAATACATATGAATTTACCGTGGCAGCTGTGGTAGTTAATGGATTCTTAAAAGTCGTGTTTGGATATAACTAAACAAATAGGTTTTTGTTCCTTTCTAATGAAATTAACTGCCATCTTAAGGAAAAACACAAACCCCAAATTGTTTAACTGGATTATTATAAATAAGATATACATTTGAAATGCTTTAGTATTAACTTTAAAAAATGACAACTGGGGGGACTAGTGGTGGTCCAGTAGTTAGGATGCTGTCCTTCCACTGTAGGGGATCCCTTGTTGGGAAACTTAGATCCCACAATCTTTGTGGTACAGTCAGAAAAAAAGAATGACTATTGGAACTCACTTTACTCTTCTGAGGTTTTAGTTCCATTCCTAAAAATACTTAATATAGTTATATTTAGGTTTTTTATTTCCTAAGGTATTTCCAGTTGTTTATCTGATACTACACATCTCCATCCTGATATTAAATCACCTTTTGGCCCCAGCTTACATGTTTTGATTATTTATTTGTTTTTTCATATTAAGACAATACATTTTAGATCATGATGCAAAATGTAGATGACCAGAAGGAACATTAATTTAAAAAATAAAGAAGTTGTTGTGCCTTAGGAAGGGCTTGTAATGTTCACATTACTAATTGTGAACATTTTCCCCCTCTAAAATATTGTTTCACTACCTGCAATCTGTTTTTGTTACTGAGTCATCTTGAAGCGTTATAGGGTAGGCAAGATTTTCTTTTTCTGGGCGTGGATATAATTAAATGCATACATGTAGGGTAGGCTGAGTGTTAGCAGATAATTTTCCATCTTGAAAGGCATATATAATCAAGTGTATAGGATAGGATAAAAGTGTCATGAGCTAGAAATTAGTAGTAATTTTCTATGTGTTTGTAACATCTTTGACCCATAGAAGCGAGTTTTAACAACTTTTTAAATCATGGAGAATTATACTCATTACATTCAATTTTGTTTAATGTTTATCACTTTATTTTCTGGGATGTATACATTCAGTTTATTTTTCTTGATTCCTTCCTGGAAGGCAAAGCTTCACAAATCACGTAATTCCATTGTTTCAGTGATATTTATTATTATTGTCATTGTTAGCTCCAATTACTGTTACAACAGTAATAACAATTATAATACTAAATGCTGCAAGATATTGGAGGTTAAAGCTGTAATAATAGACTACCAGATCTTACCAATATGGTATTTGGTTTCTGTTTTAACTATGGACTCAGTGATGTTTACTGATATATCTATTCCACTTCAAAGAAGCATCACAGAAATTTATATTGAAAAGATAAATAAGGGGTGATACCAATAAAAGAGCTTGGACATGTAGATAATGAGAAAAAGCTAAATTAAGCTGTTTAGAGTTTCCTATTAATATCTCAAATTCCTCATGGAATCAAGTAGGGTATAAGTAGTTATTTAGGTGAACCCTTTGGTGGTATATATTCTGCTAAGAAATTCTTGACAGGTCTTGTAATGTTGATCCAGAAAGCAATTCTTTAATGTATAGTCTTATAACCTGAAGTATTAATAATATATTCTAGAAGTTAATTATGCCAGTAAAACACATTTGTTATTTGTATACCGATTTAGTAACTTACTATCCCAGACAGCTTGTTAGAAAAGCTGTTTAAATCTAGGATTATGAAATACACTGATGAAGTATTTACTCCCATGGAGTTTCAAAAGATTGTTAATACATTTGTCTATAATTATATACAAGTTCTCAAAGTCTTCATTAGTGAAATTTATATTCTAAGCCAGAATTGATACCACTTATAAATTGCTCTAAATTCTTGCTCCCCCAACCATCCCCTTGGTGTTAAAGTTAGCACTTTGTGTCTTTCCCTTGTCTTATTCTTGTTTCCTCATTTCTTTCAAAACAAACACAAAACAAAACAAAAACCCTCAGAATAGTGTGGCAGTCATTTATATTTGACTTGTTTTTCAACAGATATTTCCCAAATAAATTTCTTTGGGTTCTGGAAACTTGAGGGTAAAGGGTATGAAGGGATGGAAGAGATGAAAAAATTAGCTCCACAAAAACAAACTTTAATACATTTTCTTCATTTTCTAATGTTCTCTTATATCATGACTTTATGTGTTCCTGGCAATACATATGAATTTACCGTGGCAGCCGTGGTAGTTAATGGATTCTTAAAAGTCGTGTTTGGATATAACTAAACAAATAGGTTTTTGTTCCTTTCTAATGAAATTAACTGCCATCTTAAGGAAAAACACAAACCCCAAATTGTTTAACTGGATTATTATAAATAAGATATACATTTGAAATGCTTTAGTATTAACTTTAAAAAATGACAACTGGGGGGACTAGTGGTGGTCCAGTAGTTAGGATGCTGTCCTTCCACTGTAGGGGATCCCTTGTTGGGAAACTTAGATCCCACAATCTTTGTGGTACAGTCAGAAAAAAAGAATGACTATTGGAACTCACTTTACTCTTCTGAGGTTTTAGTTCCATTCCTAAAAATACTTAATATAGTTATATTTAGGTTTTTTATTTCCTAAGGTATTTCCAGTTGTTTATCTGATACTACACATCTCCATCCTGATATTAAATCACCTTTTGGCCTCAGCTTACATGTTTTGATTATTTATTTGTTTTTTCATATTAAGACAATACATTTTAGATCATGATGCAAAATGTAGATGACCAGAAGGAACATTAATTTAAAAAATAAAGAAGTTGTTGTGCCTTAGGAAGGGCTTGTAATGTTCACATTACTAATTGTGAACATTTTCCCCCTCTAAAATATTGTTTCACTACCTGCAATCTGTTTTTGTTACTGAGTCATCTTGAAGCGTTATAGGGTAGGCAAGATTTTCTTTTTCTGGGCGTGGATATAATTAAATGCATACATGTAGGGTAGGCTGAGTGTTAGCAGATAATTTTCCATCTTGAAAGGCATATATAATCAAGTGTATAGGATAGGATAAAAGTGTCATGAGCTAGAAATTAGTAGTAATTTTCTATGTGTTTGTAACATCTTTGACCCATAGAAGCAAGTTTTAACAACTTTTTAAATCATGGAGAATTATACTCATTACATTCAATTTTGTTTAATGTTTATCACTTTATTTTCTGGGATGTATACATTCAGTTTATTTTTCTTGATTCCTTCCTGGAAGGCAAAGCTTCACAAATCACGTAATTCCATTGTTTCAGTGATATTTATTATTATTGTCATTGTTAGCTCCAATTACTGTTACAACAGTAATAACAATTATAATACTAAATGCTGCAAGATATTGGAGGTTAAAGCTGTAATAATAGACTACCAGATCTTACCAGTATGGTATTTGGTTTCTGTTTTAACTATGGACTCAGTGATGTTTACTGATATATCTATTCCACTTCAAAGAAGCATCACAGAAATTTATATTGAAAAGATAAATAAGGGGTGATACCAATAAAAGAGCTTGGACATGTAGATAATGAGAAAAAGCTAAATTAAGCTGTTTAGAGTTTCCTATTAATATCTCGAATTCCTCATGGAATCAAGTAGGGTATAAGTAGTTATTTAGGTGAACCCTTTGGTGGTATATATTCTGCTAAGAAATTCTTGACAGGTCTTGTAATGTTGATCCAGAAAGCAATTCTTTAATGTATAGTCTTATAACCTGAAGTATTAATAATATATTCTAGAAGTTAATTATGCCAGTAAAACACATTTGTTATTTGTATACCGATTTAGTAACTTACTACATGGAAAACTCTAGAAGCCGGTATATCTGCTATTCTAAACACAAATCTGTTAACCAGCACCACCCCAGTGCCTCTTGTGAAACAAACTGGTTGAAATGGCTGCTGCTATTGGAGAATGGTTCTCTCCTGGGGAAATATTTTTTTCCTAGTTTCATGGGATGTTTACTAATAGTAATCATTTCAGCTTGTAAGTTTTATCTTTTCTTTCATTTAAAGGTTTTAGCAGAAACACTAATCTGAGCACCAGGAATTAATACAAGCATTAAGTGAATATTTGTTGAATTAAATTTACACAGATCCTTCTATTTCCTTTTGAGCTAAGATAAATTTTGCATATATTGATGTTAGATTAATGTGAATAATAAAATACTTTGAATGTGTTTCTATTTTAAAGTACCTCTCTGTTTGCATCCTTCCAACATTTTTTCCAGGCTTCAGGCTGCTGAATTAGGCTGCTGTGTCTTCAGTCAGCAAAATTCCGTTGGTGTATCTGTCTACATGAGATAGAGCATTTTATTCTAGCGTAAGAAGAATTTTCAAATCGTTCTGTTTTTTCTGCCTACAACTCTGCTTCCTTATTTAAATTTAATTTTTTTCTAAAATGTATTTTGTTGAAATATAGTTGATTTACAATGTTGTGTTAATTTCTGCTGTTCAGCAAAATGATTCCGTCACACATATACATGTATATGCATATATATACACATTCCTTTCCATTATGGTTTATTATAGGATATTGAATATAGTTCCCTGTGCTATACAGTGGAACCTTGTTGTTTATCCTGCCTCCTTTTTTAAAATGCAGTTTTGAGAATAACCAAGTAAAAGGATTTCCTTTGAAAATGAGCGTATGATCTCCAAACTGATTTATTTAGTTGTGTTGATATATTTAGTTGAGTATTGATTTATTTCTTACCAAAAGACCATAAAAATTACAAACATAAAAGAAACTGCTATTCCTGATTTTGTTGCAGAAATTTCTCTCCTCATAATAAAATTAGTGACGTATGTTATTGTGTAATATGTTTTCTTATATTCCATCTCTTTATATTTGAAAATATAAAAAGCATTTTCCCTTATAGCAGGCATGTGTTCTTCCAGATGACTTCTTTTGAGTTCACATACCCTCCTCTTTTTTTTTAAGTTTTGTTTTCTCTCTTCCTCCCTTTCTATCTGTGTATCTATACACATATATAAAATATACTAAAGGACAGAGATATAAATGAATCTGCTTAATCAGAATGTTTTCTTCTAAACTATATGTAAGTTGTGATGTGATGCTCTGTTGACACTGAAAACTTCAGTGTATATTTTCTAAAGACAAAGATACTCTTTTATAACTATAATATCGTTATTAAAATCAGGAAATTAACAGTGGTATAATTTTTTAATCTAATCTGTAGGCCTTATTCAAATTTCCTCAGTTTTTCCACCAATGTTCCTTACAGTAAAAGGAAAACAATTATTGGTCAGCCTTCAAAATAGGAACGTGAATTTGCACACGAAGTTGCAGCAGGTGGGCTCAGTAGTTGCAGTTCTTGGGCTCTAGAGTACAGGCTCAGTAGTTGTGGCACATGGGCTTAGTTTCTCCTCGGCATGTAGGATCTTCCTAGACTGGGGATTGAACCTATGTCCCCTGCACTGGCAGGTGGATTCTTAGCACTGAACCACCAGGAAAGCCCTCCATTTAATCTTTGAATCTCCTCTGCTAAGTGATGATTCATTCTAGTTACTTATTTGAGAAAATCTTGATACCAATTTGTGTGCCAGGCACTGTGCTAGCAATAAATAAATCAGTTAGTAAAAATGAAAGTTGCTCAGTCATGTCTGACTCTTTGTGACCCTATGGACTATACAGTCCATGGGATTCTCCAGGCAAGAATACTGGAATGGATAGCCTTTCCCTTCTCCAGGGGGATCTTCCCAACCCAGGGATCGAACCCAGGTCTCCCACACTGCAGGTGGATTCTTTACCAGCTGAGCCACAAAGGAAGCCCAAGAACACTGGAGTGGGTAACCTATCCCTTCTCCAGGGAATCTTCCCGACCCAGGAATTGAACTGGACTCTATTGCATTGCAGGTGGATTCTTTATCAGCTGAGCCGTCAGGGAAGCCTATAAATCAGATAATCTGCTTCTTAACTGAGCTTTTGCATGCTTCTGGGGAAATAGACAAAATCAAACTAAATGAATGATTGTATGAGGTGCTATGCATGAAGTCAATGGAATGATAAAAGAGGTATTAGATGAGACTACTTTAGATAGGTTATTCAAATAAGCTATTTTTGAAGTGATATCATTTGACTGAGACTGGGATAGTTAGAATGAGCAGGGTTCAAAAGAGCCAGGAGAAAAGCATTCTAGGAATAAGGACCAACAAATGCATAGGCCTGAGTGTGGGAAAGGATTTACTGTATTTGAGGAACAGAAAGGATGCATGGGTGACTGGAGCATAATGTATGAGGAGGGACGAATGGTGGTAGTGAGGTGGGGAGATGAATAGGAGCACGATCACACCGGGGCTTTGGGGCCTAGTGAAGAATTTGAATTTTTTTCCGAAGAATGGTGGGAAGCCTGTGAAGAGTTCTAAAGCCATGACTTTCAGTAAGATTCTTAAACCTCTCTTAACTCAAGTTCCTAGTCTAAACTGTTTAATAATGTGTTACCTACCTTAGGGTTGTTATGAGGCTTACATGACCAAATTAATTTATCAGTATCTAATTAGTTCTTAATAAATAAGCTAGATTATTATTATTAGAAATGTGTTTTTATTGTAGGGCAGGGATAGTTCATCAGACTGTTTTCATTATTAAATATCCTTCAATACTATCTCGTTCTGTGCTTATCAGTTGAGTTTTTGATTATTAATTTGATATCTCAAGTATCTTGATACTATGACAGAATGAAGCTCCCCAAGTATGAAATATTAGTATGTTAAGAGAGACATTTCTTTTCTAAAATAATTAATACATTTCTGTTCTGCTTTATATATCAGTGTTTTATACATTGAGTTATTAAATCTCATTTCTGGGCATGTAAATAAAATCTACTTACGGATCAAGTCTAAATAAAGTACAGATATAGATAAAGTACTTTCCTGACCTTCAAGACAAAATGGGAGATTCTGAATGGTAATAAATCATACAATATTTACTTTCAAGCCTTGTTTTGGTAGTCTACTGTTATAACATTTTTTCCAGTCAAAAATCTAAACAGCTGTTGCTTGACAGAATCCTAAGTAGTTAGGATCCTAAGCTCCTAAGAATCCTAAGTTACTTTCTGCAACTTTAAAGTTACAATCTATTTTCATTGTTCATGACAGTTATGTTCCATAGTTTCCTTAAACACTGAATTAGTGAATTCTGAACCATTGCTCCTATGGAAAATATAGGGTTAGATTCCTGTGAATCTCTGGTCATACCTTTTTCATTCCATCAGTACATAACTTTGTTGTATGTGTATTTCTGTTTAAAACCCCCTATTTAATATATATTGTCAGTTCATTAACATTGAACTCATGGCCAACAGGACTATGACTCTTGCCTAAATAAAATTTAAAAAAATTTTTTAAATTTATTTATGGCTGTGCTGGTTCTTTGTTGTTGTGTGGGCTTTTCTATAGTTGCAGCAAGCAGAGGCTACTCTCTCGTTGTGGTATGTGGGCTTCTCATTGTGACGGCTTCTCTTGTTGCAGAGCATTGAGTCTCGGGTGCATGGGCTTCAGTAGTTGCAGCATGTGGGCTCAGCAGATGCGGCTCCCAGGCTCTAGAGCATAGGCACGTAGGCTTAGTTGCTCCGCGGTTTGTGGAATCTTCCCAGATAAGGCATAGAACCCATGTCTCTTGAGTTGACAGGTGGATTCTTTATCACTGAGCTACCAGGGAAGCCCTAAAACTTTTCTGATACACGTATTTCCTCTGTAAAGCTCCTCACATTGTTCTCCCACTTAGGAACACTATTCAACATTTTAGGACTTTGGTTGGGGGTCATTTAAAATAACGAAATCACCAACAAAAAGCAAAAAAAGGTGAAAACATGGCACTAAGTAAACTACAAAAAGGACTCTTGCTGAAACAAAAAGACAGAACATTTCCCTGTTCAACCTCAGCTGAGAACATGCACATCTCTCAAAGTTTTCTCCACTCTGCACATATGCATACCTGCAAATGACTGCTGTCGAACCTGATGGTTGATTTTAGGGTTACAAGTAAATTTTAGTAAGTAGGTAGTTCACAACTGCAGATTTATTATAATTATTTTACTTTTGAGAGGCACTTCATTAAAATTTTAACTTTTGGATGGGAGGATGTGGTACAGACTGACATTTGATAAATTATTTTTATATTATTTTTCATCTTGATACTGATTTGTTTTTGGGGGAAAAAAAATCCTGTGGTCCTAGCTATTTTCTTTGTAGCTGTTTGGTTCTATAATGCAACTGTACTTCTGAGGATAATCTAAGTTCTTCATATTCTTGAAGACAATTACCACCTCAATTAAAAACCAAGGAAAAAGGCAAATATAGTTTTATCTGTGACCTCAGAGTAGGGAAAGATCTCTTTTAAACATAACACAAAAATCACATCTAAAATAAAAAGACCAAATCAGTTACATTAAAATGAAGAATGTAAACCATAAAGAAAATGAAAGTGTAAGCCTCAGGGTAGGAGAAGATACTGCAATGTAGATCATTGTAATTAATATTAGGATATATATATCTGTGTATGTGTATATATATATAAAGAATTCCTTCATTTTATTAAGAAAAAGACAACTAAATAGAGAAATGGACAAAAAACTTGGTTACTTTATGAAAGAAGAATTATAAAAAATACACTCAGTTCTGTTGTTATACTTGTTTTGATGATCATATGCATCCCCTAATCATCACTTCCTTCTCTTTGCTTTTATAAAGCTTTCCACTTTTTTAGTGTTTGTCTCTGAGAGGTGAGTACTCTATACTAACATACTATTGACTGAGGTTAATGTTTTACAGTTCTCAAGGGATTTATAATTTAAAAGACAGTTTGTTCAAAGAATATATTTTATGATGTAACTTGAAGCTGATGGGCAGGAATGAGTAGATACATGCATCGTGTGTGTGTGTATGATGTGGAGGAGAGGGGTAAGTAAGCCCTTTATAGTGTCCAGTAAACATACGTGTAACCTTCTGAACCTGTGAGGTCTATGATCTTCATCCTGACTATGCCTAAGTGTTTTCTTGTGTTAAGTAGACCTCTTAGGCCAATTTTCAGTGATCTTAGACTATAGTGGACTTTTTGGATTTTTAAAAAATATGTAGTTACTCAGCTTTTTGGATGGCTGTCCTATATAGGGGAAATCCTACTTTTGGTTCTGTATTCCCAAGCCAGAAGATAGTTTCTTTATCTTTGTAATAACCAGGGCTCAGGCATGTGATTCAGACTCACACAGTCAGATGCAGTTACTTGAGTTTCAGAGAGAAAAGTGTGAAGAACATGGTACAGTGTGGAATCCGTTCCTAATGAAGGGAGTGCTGGCATAGAGACTGGCCTTCATGGATAGGAAATGGTGGAGGGTGTAACATGGCAGAATCCTCGGCTCCCAAGATGTGAGCCATGGATCTGCTGCCTAGTAGAAGTCATGATTGAGGATTTGGGTGGTGGTGTTGCAGTTTACATAGGCATTCCTTAATCCCTCTTCTACTTGAACAAGCTAGCATTGCCTCCACCTCTTTATTGATTCCGTAGACACTTGCTTCATTTTAGTTCACTTCAGTCACTCAGTTGTGTCTGACTCTTTGTGACCACATGGTCTGTAGCACATGAGGCTTCCCTGTCCATCGCCAACTCCTGGAGCTTGCTCAAACTTACGTCCATTGAGTTGGTGATGCCATCCAACCATTCCATCCTGTCATTCCCTTCTCCTCCTGCCCTCAGTCTTTCCCAGCATCAGGGTCTTTTCTAATGAGTTGACTTTTTGTATCAAGTGGCCAAAGTATTGGAGCTTCAGCTTCAGCATCAGTCTTTCCATTGAATATTCAGGGTTTATTTCCTTTAGGATTGACTGGTTTGATCTCCTTGCAGTCCAAGGGACTCTCAAGAGTCTTCAACAGCACAGTTCAAAAGCATCAATTCTTTGGTGCTTTGCTTTCTTCACAGTCCAACTCTCACATCCATATATGACTACTGGAAAAACCATAGCTTTGACTAGATGGGCCTTTGTTGGGAAGGTAATGTCTCTGCTTTTAATATTCTATCTATGTTGGTCATAGCTTCTCTTCCAAGGAGCAAGCATCTCTTAATTTCATGGCTGCAGTTACCATCTGCAGTGATTTTGGAGCCCAAGAAAATAAAGTCTGTCACTATTTCCATTGTTTCCCTATCTATTTGCCATGAAGTGATGGGACTGGATACCATGATCTAAGTTTTTTTGAATGTTGAGTTTTTAAGACTCTTGCATAGCTGGTCGTTAAATCGTTCAGATGATAAATGTGAGATCCATATCTTAGGTTTGCTAGAGAAGTCCTGTCCAGTAGCTTCTCAACTGACCACTTAAAGTTAGATATGTTTTATGTTCTGCTGAAAGCATAAGAAAATTAGTAATGAAATGAACAGCCATGTCCCACACTCACCTTTATCAAAGTAATACATGTAGTCATATTTGCTTCAGATTTTTTAAAGGAGTAAAACATTACAGGTATAGCCTAATCACATGACTCTTTTAATTAACTGGGTTTGCTTTATTCTTTTCCATATACAAACTTAAAGAGTTTCACATTCTATTATTTTAATGAGTATCAGCGTATATTTTTGTTTTACCAAGTCTAAAGTTACTTAGTCTCTTAACCTTCTAATCAGTACTAGGACTTGCTGGCTTTCAGTCATCTCTCCTACCCCTGTCAAGCTATGTGTGTGGGTTGCAAATAATGAAAACCCCAACTATGATTGTTTTATCAAATCACAATTTCTTTTTTCTATATAGTAAGATGCCCAGAGAATACAATTTGGTTAGCAACTCATGAATGTTGGAACCATTGTCTCTGTAATTCTCATGGTCAGTGAGAGCCCTTCAAACTTTCTTCTGTATTCTTTTGACATGAATTCATTATTCTTTGAGTGGTTCCTTACATTCTGATCCAACAAGATATTCCAAGCTCAGCTTGTATTTTTTTTGCCCCAGCCCTGGAATCAGCCATATTCTCTACATGTCCCTGGTTTCTTTTTGTGGAAAATCGCATTTAGAAACCAAGAATTGCAAACAAGCATGCTCATTGCTAGTGAGTGTTGAT
The DNA here is from genome assembly GCA_006410675.1 of Oreotragus oreotragus. NCBI lineage: Eukaryota > Metazoa > Chordata > Mammalia > Artiodactyla > Bovidae > Oreotragus > Oreotragus oreotragus. Next base: position 94,914 of record SJYX01006232.1, read on the forward strand.
GCTCCTAAGTCCCCAAAGTCCTAAAGAATACACACACACACACACACACACACACACACACACACACAGCATGTATACATACATACACACTCTTTCAGGAGAATTTTAAATCCCTGTCTATAAACCATGAATCCATTTCAGCACAACAAAGTTATAATTTTCTCCTGTTCCATGTTTGTGGATCCCTTCTTTGACAGCGAGAAACCTGGCTTCTGTTAATTCAATATATGTCATTATTAGAAGATCAGTCCTCCCTGATTATAACTAACTTCTTGTCACTGTTTGCCTCTTCTCCCCAGTCTTATGCCTTCACCCTCTGCTGGGATGACCTTCTTGCCCTTCTGAGGCTCTATCTAGTACCCCAGAATACTGCTCCCTCAACCCCATGAATGTTCTTGTCACCCTGTTCAGGCTCCCACAGCCCACACTAGGCCACCATTGGTATCTATGAAGATATTCTCCAAGGTCTCCTTTGGGATCTGCCAACCCAGTGTTAGGTGTGCGTCCTTCCCTACCTCCTTCCAGATATCTGCCTCACTCACCCCTGCCTAGTGGCTTTGGACTGATTTTTTTCCCTTCCTTCCCTTCTTTTGTTTCACTGATATAGGTCTTCTATCTCTAAGGATATTATCACTGAGGATATTTTAGATTTTCTTTTGTTTCCCATTAAGTTTTCATCTGCTACCAGGACTGTTTTTTCTTCTGGATTATACATTTTTCCATTTATGTTGGTCTGTCCTCAAATGTCTGGTGACCCCTATCTTTTCATTCATTTAGTCCCATGACTTTAAATATTATACTGATTCCCCCCAAATTTATATCATCATCTTGAGCTTCTCTCCTGAGTTCTGGACTCATCCAGTTTCCTGCTGAATGCCTCCACTTGGATATTTAATAAAGGAGCCTGAGATGAGCACATGCAAGATGGAATTCTTGATTTTCCTCTGTAAACTTTTTCTTCTTCGTTTTAATATAGGCCAACATCACTCATCTGGTAGTTTAAGCCAGAAACTCTGAAGTAACCACTGATTTTTCTTTTTCTTTTATAGCTCATTTTCACTCCATGAGCAACATCAGTTGGCCCTTTAATTAGAATCTAAAAGGGCCAAGAAACAAACGTATCACAGTATTAGTGTGCACAACTAGTACCCAGGTTCCTGCTCCAGTTCCATTCTTCACTAAAAGAACTGAGCACCTTGGAGAAATGGATGATTCCAGGGTGGGCAGAGTAGGTACAAGTTGCTCCTGGAGCACTTTGTTATGCCAGGAGGTGGGGAGGTGCTGAAAAAGATGACTGGGCCAAATCACAAGGACATAGGAGCCAGTTTGAAAAGCTCCTGCTTGCCACATCTGGGACAGCTTGAGCAACAAAACAGTTAAGTACAATAATGAATTACAAACCCATTGGAAAAAGTCAGAATCTATGAATTCACACTGATAAGTGAATGACAGAGGTACATGAATGGGTGAAGAGGGAGCACTCTTACAGTAGAATGCAGAGGCAAGTGAGTAAATGTGGAAAGAATGCTGGAGTTGGAAAATCATTATTTTGCAGTCATCATGGTTAAAATTGGATCAGGCAAGGAAGATCAACAAATTCTAAATATAGGGAGAAATTTCGTTAAGGAGTAGAATATTTGTGTGGTCTTAAATATTTCAGTGGTAAGGCAAACAAGTAACATAAGTAGTACAGTGTAGAAATTAGGCAATACCTTGACCAGGTGATCAAATTAACAGCACCAGAGAGGGACAGATGGACACTCGATGCCTCCAGACGTGATACCTGAGAAGATCACAACATTGCCCATGTATCATGGGGAGTACATAACCTGAATCTAATCATGAGGAAGTTCAGGTAAATCCAACAGGAGGAAAATTCTAATTTTAAAATGGAGGGAGGCGACTTTATTCTTCAAGAATGTTAATGTCATATACGTTTTGGAAATGTCCCAGAGTAAAGATAGCTCAGTTGGTAAAGAATCTACCTGCAATGCAGGAGAACCTGGTTTGATTCCTGGGTCTGGAAGATCTGTTAGAGAAGGGATAGGCTACCCACTCCAGTATTCTTGGGCTTCCCTTGTGGCTCAGCTGGTAGAGAATCTGCCTGCAATGCAGGAGACCTGCAATTGATCCTTGTGTTGGGAAGATCACTTGGAGAAGGGAAAGGCTATCCACTCCAGTATTCTGGCCTAGAGGATTCCATGGACTGTGTAGTTCATGGGGTCCCAAAGAGTTGGACGTGACTGACTTTCACTTTCACTTCAAATGAACCTAAAGAGACTGACACTAAATATAGTATCTCATCCTACACTGGATCCTGAAATGGAGGGGATCAAAATTCTAGGACATTTTTGGGTCAGTTGGTATAATTGGAGTACAAATGGTAAATGTTCAGTTCAGTCGCTCAGTTGTGTCCAACTCTTTGCAACCCCATGGACTGCAGCACACCAGGCTTCCCAGTCTATCACCAACTCCCAGGGCTTGCTCAGATTCATGCCTAACAAGTTGATGATGCCATCCAACCATCTCATCCTTTGTCATGCCCTTCTCTTCCCACCTTCAATCTTTCTTAGTATCAGGGTCTTTTTCAGTGAGTCAATTTTTCACATCAGGTGGCCAAAGTATTGGAGTTTCAGCATTAATCCTTCCAATGAATATTCAGGACTGATTTACTTTAGGATTGACTGGTTTGATCTCCTTGCAGTCCAAAGGACTCTCAAGAGTCTTCTCCAACACCACAGATCATGTTAAATTTACTGAAGTTGATAACTGTACTGTAATTATGTAAGAGAATGTTGCATTTTTAAGAAGTACCAAAGTATTTAGGGGTAAAGGGATAGAGGAGTAAAATGTTGACAGCAGGTAAATAGGTGAACCTGGTAAAGAATATGTGGTTACTTTTTGTACTGTTTTAAAATTTTTGATATTTTAAAAATAATTGAAATTATTAAAAGCATTACCCAAATCTCACCCCTTCTCACTTCTTCCTCCCTTTGTCAGGCTACCTTTATGCCTTGCTTGGATGATTCTAATAGCCTCCTAAGTGACCTCTCTGCTTTGACTCACGCTGCCCCACAAGTCATTTCTTCAGACAACTGGTAAAGGGTTTATTTTACAGCATAAGTCAAATAATGTCACTTTTCTTCTCACGGCTTACCATTTCACCTGAAATAAAAATTCAGCCTTTAACTAGAGTCTTCCAGGCCTGTCTTCTGGTCTACTTCTCTCTGATGTTACTCCTCATTATTCTGTGCCACTCATTTCACTCCAGGTGAACTTCCAGTCGGCCAAATGTGCTTTCCTTTCAGGGGTTTTATATTTGCTCTTCTCTCTGCTTAAGAAATTCTTAAGAAATTCTCTGCTTAAGAAATTCTTTGCAGACATCTGTGTGGTTTTCTCCCTCCCTTTTGGCCTCTGCTCAAGTCCCTGACCTTCGTGGTTAAAACAGCATTCTTGCTCCCTTCCCTTATACTCTATCCCGCTTCCCTGTTTTATTTCTACTTCTCTTCTGTATTTTGCATTTGTTTATTGTCTATTTCCCTTTTAGAATGTAAGCTCCTTTAGAGAGAGAGACTTTGTTTTGTTCATTGCTGTATCCCCAATGCTTAGAATGGTGCCCTGCACATAGTAGCTTCTCAGTAAATGCTTGAGAATAGAGGAATATTTAAGCTTCAGGCACTTAGATGAAAACTCGATGCATGTGGGTGGAGCGTCTTGGTTTTGGTAGTCTTCACCATAGGGTGATGGGTTTGGTGTGTGGACAACCAGCTGTCTCTTAGGCAGTTCCCTTGAGAAGTTCCCACCAATTTCCTGGCTGGAAGGTGGGAGAGACAAAAGTGAAGGAGATGTGTAAGTCTGGTTCCTGATGTTACAGAGCAAAGTGGGTCCTAGTCTGTTCTCTGCTCTTAATTCTTGCAGATTTATGTGGTCCCCCTGTCCCTTTCTTGTCTTTGAGTACAGTTTCAGTAAGGTGTGAAAGCAAACAAGTGTGTTCGTTCCACCAGTCAAATGGGTTATTTGAATGGAGGTCAAGGCTTCATATGCTACCACTAAGAAGAACCTGCTTAATCCTATATGGTATTAGGGAAGTGCAGTTGACTTGGAGACTGAGAGTGCTTTGCTCTTGTTTGGTCATGCCAGCCAGTTGAAATAAGAACTTCTCAAATAAATGTGTTTCAGCACTAGCCACTTGTGGCTATTAAGCATTTAAAATGTGGTATATTAGAATTGAGATGTGCTGTATATATAAAATACTGAAAGACAAAAACTGAAACCAATATAAATATCTCATTAAAGCTTTTTAAAAAAGTTTCATTACATGTTGAAATGATAATATTTTGAATATGTCAAATTAAAATATATTGTTAAAACTAATTTTATCTGTTTCTTTTTGCTTTTTTAAAATTTAGCTATTAGAAATTTAAAATGACATTATGGATTGCGTTATAATTCTTTTGGACAGAGCTGCTATAGAGTCCAACAGTTAGGACAAACACACCTGTCAGTAGTGGTCCTGGATGCTAGAAAACCATGAAAGAATCAAAGGTAGCGGATAGAATTTTCTCACCAAAGATGGACATTTTCATGTTTGACCTTGTTGTCCCTCTAGTTACTTTTGTGTACTTTGAAAAGAGCTATTACCCTTGTTAGCTTTTAAAGGCTTTGAATGCTGAATTGCTAGTAAAGCTCAAGAACAGAATAGAATGGATCCAGATTTTCCCAAACTATACTGTTCTTTTTAAGATTAATGCTATAGCCTAGATATTCTTTTATCCCAGAATTTTTAGTTCTATAGAGTAATTCTAGATGATATGAATAGTCTGAAAATGTTATTCTTTCACAGATATAAGCAGTTCTTCTAATTGTTTGAAAATAACCTATAGAAAGATCTACTGACTAAAACAAATGGGGACTACTTCCTTTTGACTGTCTTATGAATAACACTCATGATTATTGACTAGTACTGGATCAATTTGGCCTCAAAGCCCAATTGATCACACTGTATTCTTCTAGCTGTATTGGCCTTTTACTTCTCCACAGAGGCACAGATTATAGTCAGTTTGGCATTCATTTTTAATTTTATGAAGAGTGTTTCAAATTAAAACCTCCTATCAGATCACTCTCCCTCCTTTGAGACATTAATGTGGTCCTTATATAATTAAGCCATCCACCATTCAAGGTGATTAACAACCTCCAGAATAGGAATTTGAGATTGAAAACACTGTTCCCAATTGCCATCCTTCAGCCTGAAGGATTAGGGAATTACAGCCCCTCATTTCTGACTCATCTTTTATCAAAATGCTGAAAGATAAAATCTTCCTTATTTCTCAGTTCCATTCCTTTTTCCTTACTTGTGTGCTTAGTAAGATAATTTGTTCTCAAGACCTGAAGAATTATGTCTGGTTTTTTCCTAAAAGTTGAAGGATACCAGAGTAGGTAGTCAGATTTTATATCCCTCAGGCTAACTTTCTGGGTCCATCCATTTTGAAAAGAATCTTTTTCAAGTGGTTAGTGAGTAATTTTAATATGAAAGTATTCCCCTTTCACAATTGAAAAAAAGTTTTCTTTCTTTCCTACAGTCTCACTTTTCAGAGGAGAGCACGTTTCATCTTACTGTTTTTCATTTGTCTGCTAGCTACCCACTGTAGTTCAATTGTACGTTTTTACTGTGTATATAGTTTTTCTATGGTGAGGAATTTGCTTTATTTATACTATCTCCTACCTCCTTTTCTCCTCTTATTCTCTAGTTTTGTTATAGTATTAGTTCTGGTAGGGGTTATTGTCATAACAAATAATATTTTAAAATTTTGAGTTCATCAACATCAGATTGTGTTCCTTGACTTTCATTATATGAGATAACATCTCTTCCTCTGTTCTGCTTTTAATTTTACATTTTAGTTATTTTTGGACAATAGCCCTGGGGCAAAAGGGGCAAATGATATTCTTCGCAGTGGCTTGGTATTTGTATGGGAAGTGTGCATGCATACATGCTTGCTCAGTTGTGTCCTCGTGTACTGTAGTCTACCAGGCTTCTCTGTCCATGGGATTTCCCAGGCAAGAATACTGGAATGGGTTGCCATTTCCTCTTCCAGGGGATCTTCTTCACCCAGGGATTGTAGGAAGAGACCAAATGGCCCAGGGTGTTACTTAGGCCTTCTTTTAATTTGCTGCCCCATTTCCTGTTGCTATTCTCTGTCCAGGTTTGGGGCATCTCCCAGTCTTTGCTGATAAAACTGGCTCCTGCTTCTCTTGCAACTGTTTCTCATTGTTTAATTTGGGTCTCCTCCACTGTGGTGTATTTATCAGTGTAATCTCCTTTGCTATCTGTCTTCCAGAAATTTATCGAAATTTGGTCTCCTGCAGTCTCTATCCCTTTCTCAATGGATTTATACTCTTTACTGTTCCATCAGTGGAAATTTGGAAGGGAAGAGTAGAGATTAAACACATGAGCTCAGTCTGCTCTCTTGAGCTGGGAGATCTAAAAGTGATATTTGCTTTTCATTTATCTTACGTTGTCCTTGACTATTTTATGGTGCTTTTTACTATTCAGAGTGCTTTTACATAATCTACTAAATCCTCGTAACAACCTTTGATGTAGGTGGGACACATATTATTTTGGCTTTACAAATTTGGGAACTGAGATTAGAGAGGCTAAGTATGGGATTTACCAAGGTCACTTGCCTAAGTTAGTTGCAGAACTGGGATAAAGATTACAGCCTGAATCTTGCAAGTCATAGTGCAGCTAGTTCTATTTTTATTGTACTGTTTTTCATTAGGTTATTAGTTTCATACTGGGTTATTAGTGTTCTCGAATTTTTAGTCCTTCCCCCATCTCTCCCTTCCTTTTTCCTTCCATGACCTTTGCCAAATCTCAGCTCTCTTATTCTCTGTTTTCTTGTAGTTTCTCTCTCTCTCTCTCTTTTTTTTTTCTTCTGATTGTTAGGTGATTGGGCTTTTCTTACTGTTTTGGGGGAGAATACCAGGGTTCTCATGTAGTTTCATTTTTCTGTGAATTAATATGTCTGTGCATATGTAGCTGCTCTTTACCCATTAAATGGCAGTCAAGCTATTTTTTTTAAATCAACATTTTTCACTTAACTTTCCATTCTTTGTGAAAATCAGTCATGAACCTAGACAGAAGAACTATTTTGCGTTGGCTGGTGTTATTGGTGATAGCCTGTAAAGGCTGCATATAGGTAAGTTTGATGGTGTCAGTGTGATTGGTTTCTATAGAGTAAGTTAGACATGCATTCTGAATACAGCATTTACTGAATCATATACATCTACTGTTTGTCAAACTTATTTACTAGGTAAAAGTCAGCCTGCAACTTTCTTCAGGAAGAGTATTTCTGTCCCACACTTCAGTACTATTTGAAGCTTTATTTACCTAGAGATCTTGGGGATAGACAAAAGGGAACTTGTAATTTATGTGATGCTATAACTTTACTATAGAATAGACTAGGGTTTGTGCCAGAGAGAGACCTTTTCCTGGAAGGAACACACGCGTGGGTGTGCACACTCACAGTAACTTCAGTGAGGTTATCTTTACATCCTGGTTTGCTGAGTTGTACAAATACAGGTTGCACAACTTACAAAATACTATGTGAATGGTGCCTTCTAGACTTGTGCCAAAAGACAGACCTATTAGACTGATCTAATTTAGAAATTTGTAGTGAAAGTGAAAGTGAAGTTGCTCAGTCGTGTCTGACTCTTTGGGACCCCATGGACTGTAGCCTACCAGGCTCCTCTCTCCNAATACTATGTGAATGGTGCCTTCTAGACTTGTGCCAAAAGACAGACCTATTAGACTGATCTAATTTAGAAATTTGTAGTGAAAGTGAAAGTGAAGTTGCTCAGTCGTGTCTGACTCTTTGGGACCCCATGGACTGTAGCCTACCAGGCTCCTCTCTCCATGGGATTCTCCAGGCAAGAGTACTGACGTGGGTTGCCATTTCCTCTTCCAGGGGATCTTCTCACCCAGGGATTGAACCCTGGTCTCTTGCATTCCAGGCAGACACTTTAACCTCTGAGCCATCAGGGAACTTGTAGAGTATACTTTAAGGGAATCATTTTCAGCTTGGGAATCTTTGTTCAACTTTGGTTCTGGCTCACTATGACGTCTTTTGTCTTTTTGGTTACATAAAGTTAAAAAACAATTCCATTTTGTCTGCTGCCAACTTACTTCACAAAGAAGATATTAGGATTGTTAGATTAAAAAAATTATTGTGGAATTATTTGGAGAATAGTTCTTATGACTATAGTGTGTAGCAGCTGTAGATGATAAGTATTACCAGAGCCCCTGCTTATAATTCATAAGTATAAAAACACTTATATAGTTAGGTTGTGAAGTTTGAAAATGAACTTTACATGCTTGTTACATAGCTGTACTGGTTTATTTTTAAGTTGTGCTTAGACTTTTGGTTCATTCTTTTTTCAAAGAGGAATTTTGTTATTTGGGTTCATGACATATACTACTTGCTTGTTTGAAATATTACTGTTCTGACAAAAAAATTTTAACCCTAAATTTTCTAATGTATAACTCCAAATATAAAGCTACGTTTTAACTTCTCAAGAGGATGTTGATCTTTATTTTTTAACTTCAAATTTTTAACTCTGTCTGCAATAGAGTAATTAAACTGTGTGGAAGCAGGAAACATGACTTCACTCTTGATACCTTTCTTGCTTATAAGAAAACGATTTAGATGTAGATATTGTGAAATCTTTATTTAGAGGGGAAATTTATGAATCTAGTATAACCCTGTGCTTTTTTGTTTTTAAATTGATTTTAGATAGAGGCTATTAATATGAAAAGTTCAAATAGGAAAAGATGACAAGGTTTAAAACTTTTCTGATCTTTTTTGTATTAACTTTTTTCTGCCACATTTGTCTTTTTTATATTTCCTGTGTAAGTTGTATTTTACATTACTACTCTATAGAGTAGAAATGTTTAATTTCTACAGATTTCTGAAAAATGTATTTAGAAAAGCTCAAATTTATTTCCATTTATCATTTCATTCTCCTGTTTCCCCTAGTGCCTGGCTTTACACATAGTTACTTAATAAGTGTTTGCACTGAACAGAATTGAAGTTTTTGCTGTGGGATTGAAACTAGCCCTGTGATAGAGCTGAGAAAACAATTTACCACACTGGATGTGTAGCCCCAGCTACTGTTTAGTCTCAGGGCGGACCCCTCTGATTTTTGACTTTAAGGACTTTTAAAGTCCCTGTTTGTTCCTCCAGTACTCTTGCCTGGAGAATCCCATGGACAGAGGAGCCTGGTGGGCTATAGTCCACAGGGTCACAAAGAGTCGGTCACGACTGAGTGACTTCACTTTCACTTTGTTCCTAACAGGTGACTGGCTTTGCTTCACCCAGGTTGTTCGGTTATAGCATTGAACAGGGTGTTGGATGCTGAAATTAAAGAATGAAATACTTGCTTATGTTTAGCACTCCTCTCCACTTGAAAATTAAGTGCTTTGAGCTTTAAAAAAGTGATTTTTAAAGTAAGGCAGAACTTTGCCCTCTCCCCTTACTAAACCTGTAGCATCTGGCAGTAGAAGAAAGTACAGTGGGACTTCTTGGCACCGTGGTGCATAGCACTGAAGAATTCCATATTGTGACAACACATCAAAATAAATTGCTGTCAACAGACCAAAACACCAAGTGCTGTGATTCTGTCTGACGTGTGAAGATTCAGACAGGCTGTCTTGACAAGTTGTGGTGGAGCACCTACATTTGACAGAAGACAGTGATATAAATTTGATTTGCCTGATATGAAGCACCTAGATATAGTTAATGTTGGTGACAATAAGTCTGCATAAAATTTCTAAGACACGAGTCTGATTTTATTTTGCCTCTATTATGTGGCATTATTTTTTGGTCACATTTTGATACTCACTTGGTTCCTATTTGTGTTCATAGTTTGGCTTTGAAATATAGTTGTGAATAATAAACTCTGAGAAATGTAACAAATTAAGTTTTGTCAGCTTTTTTTTTTTTTTTTTTAGTATTGCAGAAGGCAATAAATACCTCTGCAGTTGCTCAAAGCAAAAGAAAAGCAATGAAATTTTATTATATACTGATCATAAAAGTAATCATAGTTAGAGTTGTATTAATTTTGTAACTTACCCCCAAAATATTGAAAACAGTGGGTTAAAAGACTTGAGCTACTATAAATCTTCTCTCAAGCTGTATTTGGCTTTAAAAAGCCTCTAGAAGAGGTAAAATCATTGAATAGGTGATTAATTTTTACCTTTCATTACCAATAAATGATAACTTTTTATAGTACCAGCATATATCATAGTTCATTTAAGAATGTATAAAACATATCACAGCTCTGGAATTTAATTGTAGAACTTCCTACTAGCTTCTGTTTCAATTCTTCATGTCACCGCAGATACCTCATTCTGACAGTGGTAAGCTAGTCTGAAATGCATAGAGACAGAAATTTCAATTATATTTTTCTAATTGCATCTTACAATTTCTAAGAGGTATTAACAACAGGTTCCTTTAGTTGAAAGAGCGAATCCTTTTAAAAGCAAAGGATTCCTGTGGATGGTTTAGATTATATAATTTCTGAAAATTTAGGGCAAGTTTAAAAAAAATGGAAATGAAGACAAGGCAATGTAATTCTTTTCACTCTTTCATAATAACTTACTTGTTTGTAGCATTCATGGTAAGGTGTATTATCCAGATACAGAAATCTGTTTTTTTCCCCCCAGTTTCAAAGATACTACTATTTCATATTGATTTTTACCTCATTTTGAGATTAGTTTCCAAGTATTACCAATTGTTGCTCTATGATGTGGAAGAAACATACAAAAAGAATTCAGTAATTCACCAGAGCTGACAATTTTTGAAAATAGCACTGTCCACTATATAGTATTTAAAGGCATAAATTATTATTTTTTTAAAATTACCATTCATTCTTCACTCTATTGTTATTTTATCCCTTAAAGGCTGCTAATGAGAAATAGAGCCTCATTATGATTTTAAGGATGAGAGAGGAAGGCTTTTAATTAATGATATGTAAATGGTCTTGAATTGATTATGTTAGAATATCAAGAGAGATGGGTAGAAGCTGTGGTGTAATATATTTTAATTAAGAATTAATTAAAAGTGATGGCAATTTCATAAAGCCTCACAGAAAATAGTGGAATTTACTTTCTGTCAGGAGTAAATTAGCCTGTGATTAAATAAAGGGCTTGCATTAATAGTGGAGTTATTTTTAAACTGTGTTGTGAAGAATTATGTAATTTTTCCTAAATAAGTAAAATTAAAATTTAATATTTAAAAGTAGGTTTTAAACAGTGGCAGAAAACTAACATGCTTGTGAACCTAATGTTCTTTTGTTAGAAAAATTCTGTGAAAATATTTTTAACTCCAGCATATACACTGTGTAGCTTTAATAAAAGAATGGACTTTATCCTATTTCCTGATGAGCAGTGGGGTAAGGAGTGTGCTTGCAAGCAGCGTTGAGAGTGTTTTTCTTTTCCTCTAGGGCTGTTGTGCGGAAGATCTGAGATAATCCTTTATTTTGTTGATCATTGACAATTATTTTTAAAGGAGATACTCTTGTTGTTCTGCCGAGTTTAAAAACATTTCTTGCCTACGTGTGGTTTTTCATCGTAAATAATACTTCTGCTGAAGGGGAGAGCACCTCTTTAGAAACTCTAAAATGTATATATATTTCTTCGTGTTGAAACTTTATATTTTCCCTGAGCATGATTTATATTCTAATAGGTGACATTTTTATAAACAAAATTTTTGGTAGTTTAGAAAAGGTTTTAAAAGTTGGGTTGCAATTTGAGCGTAGGAGAAGAAAAACTGTATAATCTAATAATTGTATATATTTTATTACTATTCTCCTGTATATTCATACAGGGTATCATCTCAGTGTTGTAGCAGCTTATATTGGATTCTTAGTTAAAAACTCCACATAATCTATTGTGACATCTTCAGCCTTAATTCAGTACTTCATACCTATGAAGCACACTAGACAAGGCAATGTAATTCTTTTCACTCTTTCATAATAACTTACTTGTTTGTAGCATTCATGGTAAGGTGTATTATCCAGATACAGAAATCTGTTTTTTTCCCCCCAGTTTCAAAGATACTACTATTTCATATTGATTTTTACCTCATTTTGAGATTAGTTTCCAAGTATTACCAATTGTTGCTCTATGATGTGGAAGAAACATACAAAAAGAATTCAGTAATTCACCAGAGCTGACAATTTTTGAAAATAGCACTGTCCACTATATAGTATTTAAAGGCATAAATTATTATTTTTTTAAAATTACCATTCATTCTTCACTCTATTGTTATTTTATCCCTTAAAGGCTGCTAATGAGAAATAGAGCCTCATTATGATTTTAAGGATGAGAGAGGAAGGCTTTTAATTAATGATATGTAAATGGTCTTGAATTGATTATGTTAGAATATCAAGAGAGATGGGTAGAAGCTGTGGTGTAATATATTTTAATTAAGAATTAATTAAAAGTGATGGCAATTTCATAAAGCCTCACAGAAAATAGTGGAATTTACTTTCTGTCAGGAGTAAATTAGCCTGTGATTAAATAAAGGGCTTGCATTAATAGTGGAGTTATTTTTAAACTGTGTTGTGAAGAATTATGTAATTTTTCCTAAATAAGTAAAATTAAAATTTAATATTTAAAAGTAGGTTTTAAACAGTGGCAGAAAACTAACATGCTTGTGAACCTAATGTTCTTTTGTTAGAAAAATTCTGTGAAAATATTTTTAACTCCAGCATATACACTGTGTAGCTTTAATAAAAGAATGGACTTTATCCTATTTCCTGATGAGCAGTGGGGTAAGGAGTGTGCTTGCAAGCAGCGTTGAGAGTGTTTTTCTTTTCCTCTAGGGCTGTTGTGCGGAAGATCTGAGATAATCCTTTATTTTGTTGATCATTGACAATTATTTTTAAAGGAGATACTCTTGTTGTTCTGCCGAGTTTAAAAACATTTCTTGCCTACGTGTGGTTTTTCATCGTAAATAATACTTCTGCTGAAGGGGAGAGCACCTCTTTAGAAACTCTAAAATGTATATATATTTCTTCATGTTGAAACTTTATATTTTCCCTGAGCATGATTTATATTCTAATAGGTGACATTTTTATAAACAAAATTTTTGGTAGTTTAGAAAAGGTTTTAAAAGTTGGGTTGCAATTTGACCGTAGTAGAAGAAAAACTGTATAATCTAATAATTGTATATATTTTATTACTATTCTCCTGTATATTCATACAGGGTATCATCTCAGTGTTGTAGCAGCTTATATTGGATTCTTAGTTAAAAACTCCACATAATCTATTGTGACATCTTCAGCCTTAATTCAGTACTTCATACCTATGAAGCACACATTAATCAGTAGTTGGATTTGAAGATTTAATAGATCATTCCTTTCAGCAGTTGTACTCTTGTGGGTTTTGTTGTTGTTTTTTGCTAAAGTAAAGCTAATCGCTCAGTCGTGTTCACTCTTTGCGACCCTGTGGACTGTGGCCCACCAGGCTCTTCTCTCCATGGATTTCTCCAGGCAAAAATACTGGAGTGGGTAGCCATTCCCTTCTCCAGGGTATCTTTCCAACCCAGGGATCGAACTTGGGTCTCCTACATTACAGGTAGCCTCTTTATCTTCTGAGCCACCAGGGAAAACCCTGTTTTTTGCTAAGTAGCTTTAAAAATGATGCAAATTTTTCTTTGTCAGTAACTACTACCATTCATTGTCTCACTGCCTAAGTTTGAATCTTTTATGTGAAAGTTCAGAGTACAGGCATGTTTTGTGAGGCCACTGTGATGTTTGAAACTCAGAAATACAGTTATGAGGGACTTCCCTGCTGGTCGAGTGGCTAAGACTCTGTGCTCCTAATGCAGGGGGCTCAGGTTCCATTCTGGTCAGGGAACTAGGTCCCACATGCTGCAACTAAAGTGAAAGTGTTAGCTGCTCATTATGTCTGACTCTGTGACTCCATGGGCTGTAGCTTGCCGGGCTCCTCTGTCCATGGGATTTCCCAGGCAAGAATACTGGAGTGGGTAGCCATTCTCTTCTCCAGGGGATCTTCCCAATCCAGGGATTGAACCCAGGTCTCCTGCATTGTGGGCAGATTCTTTACCAGCTGAGCCACCAGGGAAGCCCTTCTGCAACTAAGGGCAGGTCCAAATAAATAAGTAAAAGAAGAAACACAGTTGTGAGAAAGAGGGGAGGGGATGAACATATCTTGGTTCCCCTGCTAATGATTACCATTGCTGCTGATTATTGACATTTCCTAATTTGTCCTAGTCACTGGAATATATGAAAATATATACATTATTTTAAAAGTTGCCATAACCCTGTGTATTTACTTATATTCACCTGTAATTCTTCTTAGAAAATTTTTTTATGTATTCTCTGTGTTATGGTGTGTCATTGCTCTCATCTTAATGCTGATTTTAAGTTGCAAAGACAGTTTTAAAAAGATGAAACTTATTAACATGTATAGTGTTAATATGGCCCTTTTTAAGGAGAGATCATTTCTTTTGGCGATGGCACCCCACTCCAGTACTCTTGCCTGGAAAATCCCATGGACAGAGGAGCCTGGTGGGCTGCAGTCCATGGGGTCGCTCAGAGTCGGACACGACTGAGCGACTTCACTTTGACTTTCCACTTTCATGCATTGGAGAAGGAAATGGCAACCCACTCCAGTGTTCTTGCCTGGAGAATCCCAGGGACGGGGGAGCCTGTTGGGCTGCCGTCTATGGGGTCGCCCAGTCGGACACCACTGAAGGGACTTAACAGCAGCAGCATTTCTTTTGATGATAGCTTTAAAGAATTTTTTTTACTTTAGATTTGGGAACAGTTTTTTTTTTTTTTGACCATGCCACCAGCATGTGGGATCCTAGTTCTCCAACCAGGTATCAAAACCCCGGCCCCTATATTAGAATCCCAGAATCTTAACCACTGGACTGCCAGGGAATTCCTGGGAATCATTTTTGTTTTAAATTTAATTTTTTATTGAAGTGTAGTTGAAAATGTAGTTTATTTACGATGTTGTACCAGTTTCTACAGCAAAAGGACTCAAGTTATACACATATAGACATTCTTTTTTAAAATATTCTTTTCCATTATAGTTGATCACAGGATGTAGTTCCCTTTGCTATACAGTTGGACCTTGTTTTTTGGGAACAATTTGACATGTCATGTGATGTCTAAGAAAGTTTTAGAAGACTAAAGAATCCATTAGCACCTTGATGAAGTTTTTGTGGTAGCTACTTTGACTCAGTCCTTTCTTTTTTTTTAAGGAAAAATTTAAGAGATCCAGTATGGTTTTATTTTGGAGTTTAGAAGGTAGAAAAGAAGGGTTAAGGGAATGAAAGAAGGCTAAAGGGTTGAAGAGTTTTTATAAGATCAATGCCAGGTATTTGGTTTCTGTATACTAAGTATCATTATTTTTCTTCATATTTTATATTTACTATTACTATTATTATTTTTCCTTGTAACTCATATTTGTTTTTATCTTTATAAATAAAAGTTGAAACATAAAGAAGTGACCTTAGAATGAAAGCAGGTAAGATTTTGGTTGGCTTTGTGGAAGAGCTCCTTGACCACTAGTGTGAAAAGTAAGTACTCAGTTTGTGATTCTCAGTATCTATTGGTCTAGATATGCCTGCAGTCAGGGATCTGATCAGAAACTTGCTCAAAGGCCCTTCAGTTCTGTTATTCAGTATGCCTGTATTGATCCTGTGTTTCAAAGGAAGGTATAGCTTTAATTCGTGAGAATGTAATATCCTAATTAATTTGTTGTGCATGGCACAGGATACAGGCTTCTTGTTGCTCTTTTCCTAGTGACTGAAAAGAAAAGAGAACTCTAGTAGACTCTATGGTATATTTAGGGACTCAGGCCTTTCTACTTTATAAGGAAAGTCACCAGGTCTAGAAAGAAAATACACAGATCTATTAAAATATAATTTAAATCAGAATATATTGAATATATGATGAATTAAATTTTTACTAATAATTAGGCTTTTTGTTTTTTGCTTTTGTTGTTTGTTTTTCTTTTAATACTCTTTACTTACTAGAAATTGGGAGACAATTAAATTCTCAAGAATCTGAATCTCAACATGCTATCAGTAGTCCCAGCTATTGTAGTATAACAATGACAGTTACCGTTTATTGAGAACTTACTGTTTGCCATGCCTTGTGAGAAGTTCTTTACTTGCATTAGTTCATTTCATGCTCATATGAGCTCTAAGATATAGGTCACTGGCTCTGTTTATATTTTCAAGATCTTTTTCTGTGCTATATAGAGTTATTGAGAACCCTAGAGATCTTTTGGTTACGTAGATTATATCTATCAATAATCACCATACTAGAGATTTTAAAAAGTTATTAGTTTATTTTAAAATAACAATAATATACTAATTGCATTTTGATATTTTAAAAATAAAACTCATGGTTTTTAAAAGAAAAATTAATTAAAAGAGTGGTGTTTTGCATTTTTTTTGCAACTCTTTTCAGTGTCTGACTTCAGCAGCTGGATCCTCATATCTGCTTTGCATCAATCTGTTGTGATATCATATTTCATGTGGCCCCCTAATATACTTCATTGAATGCTCGTGAGCAAATGAGAGTATAAAGGGCAATAGTAATATTTTGAAAATAGTTTTGACCTTGCTGGAACCATGAGGATACCTTAGAGGCCCAAGGGTACCTGGGCTATATTTTGAAAACCACTGATTTAAGAAGTATAATCAGTCAGTTCAGTCACTCAGTCATGTCCGACTCTTTGCAACCCCATGGACTGCAGCACACCAGGCTTCCCTGTCATCACCAACTCCCAGAGCTTGCTCAAACTCATGTCTATCAAGTTGATGATGCCAGAAAGTATTATAATTTTTTACAAATAAACATCACTGCTTACTTCTGATGTTATAGCTAATAATTATCCATTTCTTTGTATTTTTTGCTCTCAGCTTTGACACTTAAAGGATCAGTCCATAATTGTAATATCACTAAGTTCAATGTAGTAGCTTCCTTTATTTTATATTCTAATTTAGGGTCTTCACTAGAATATTCTGGAAACTTATTTAATTCTGCATTAGGAGATACTTTTTAAATGTTAACTGGGGGGGGGCAATTTTCAACCAGTTCAATTCTAGCATAGTATCTTTGAATATGAAAGGCAGTACATTAATATTTAACTTAATATTTCCAAAACTTAGAAATTAATTCCAGGAGAACACTGCTAAAGTTGTATGTAGCACATAGAGGTTCTAGCTTAATAAGCTCCTTTATATTCACCATAGTCTTATCAAATTCTTTCTGGGAATGATTTTTACCTACTTTAAATGTTTTCATGATCTAATCTTTCATAGGTAGGATTCTTTATTTAGGGAAAAAAAGAGCTTCCTTATTTGAAATCCAAATAATTTGTTTACTGTTCCTATATCTTATTTGTCATGTATGACATAATAATAGAAATAGAAATAACCTTCCTCTTTCCTTAAAATATTTTTATGTGAAGTTTCAGATAGAACTAAAACTCGGATATTGTAATTGCTTGGTGACTCTAGCTTGTCTGGAATATTTACTGATTAATGGAGGGTCATTGGTGATTAGGGAAATATTTCCTTTGAAAGATTATGATCTTCATTCTATGGTCATTCATATCTATGATTATGAATGCTACAAAAACATAATGGTAGTATCAGTACTAAGTATTTAGACAGTTTAGCTTCTGTGTGAGACCTTCTTGGGGATAATAGATTGCTCTATCCTTCAATTGTGGAAATAATTTTTGACCTAATGAAGTTATGCAGTGTGTAAATAAATGTATTTGATTGAGGTATTAGTAGAAATTCTAAAGTAAAGGGTTTTGTAAAGGGTTTTGAAGTAAAGGGACTGCAGCCATGAAATTAAAAGATGCTTGCTCCTTGGAAGAAAAGCTATGACCAACCTGCTGCTGCTGCTAAGTCACTTCAGTCGTGTCCGACTCTGTGTGACCCCATAGACGGCAGCCCACCAGGCTCCGCCGTCCCTGGGATTCTCCAGGCAAGAACACTGGAGTGGGTTGCCACCTCCTTCTCCAATGCATGAAAGTGAAAAGTGAAAGTGAAGTTGCTCAGTCGTGTCCGACCCTCAGCGACCCCCGGGACTGCAGCCTACCAGGCTTCTCCGTTCATGGGATTTCCCAGGCAAGAGTACTGGAGTGGGGTGCCATTGCCTTCTCCTACACAGCATATTAAAAAAGCAGAGACATTACTTTGCTGACAAAGGTCCGTCTAGTGAAAGCTGTGGCTTTTCCAGTAGTCATGTATGGATGTAACAGTTGAATTATAAAGAAAGCTGAGCGCCAAAGAATTGATGTTTTTGAATCCTGGTGTTGGAGAAGACGCTTGAGAGTCCCTTGGACTGCAAGGAGATCCAACCAGTCCATCCTAAAGGAAATCAGTCTGAATATTCATTGGAAGGACTGATGGCTGAAGCTGAAACTCCAATAATTTGGCCACCTGATGCAAAGAACTGACTCATTGGAAAAGACCCTGATACTGAGAAAGATTGAAGGTGGGAAGAGAAGGGTATGACAAAGGATGAGATGGTTGGATGGCATCATCGACTTGATAGACCTGAATCTGAGCAAGCTCTGGGAGTTGGTGATGGACAGGGAAGCCTGGCCTGCTGTAGTCCATGGGGTCGCAAAGAGTCGGACATGACTGAGCAACTGAACTGAACTGAAAGGGTTGTGTAGGGTATTTGGAGTTTTTACACATTAATTTTTAATTGTAAAATATTTCAAGCACATGGCCATACATATTCCCTCATGTTAAATTGACTAAATATTAAGACTGTTTAATATTTGCTTTAGATATAAAAAAAAAACAGTTTCTGTATGATTGAAGATTCTGTCCCATTGGCCCATTAGCTTTTCTATCTATACTTGAGTACTTGAGTGGTGCTTATCTTATAGTTGGTGCATGTTGTTTCTCATTTGAATTAAAAAACTCACTCTATATTTATGTCTTTTAAAATAATACATAGTATTTTTAGAATTTATTAAATAAAATGTATATATGCAGTGCGTATTTATATGTGTATATGTGTATAGAGTTGTAGCTTGCTTTTTGCCCTCACCATTGTTTTCCAGGTGTATCCAGTTTGATAACTGTGGATCAGTTTCATTCATTTTAACTGCTTTGTAGTATTCAATCTTGCAAATAAACTTCATGTTTATTTCAGTGTTGATGGATACTTAAATTATTTCCAAAGTTTTGCTCATATAAATAGGCCTGTACACATATTCCTATCCACAGGCAGGAATTTCTGAGGTGTATAACTAGAAATGAAAATGTTGCGTTATTGAGTATGTATGTATTTGACTTTACTGAGGATGCTGGATTGCCTTCTGAAATGGTAATACCAATTTACACTGCCACCAGCAATAAGAATGTGCGTAGTTTAGTTCTGGAATTAAGCACTTAGTTTTCAAGATCAGAAACTGAATTCACTCAGGACCTTAGTCTACTGTGTCTTTATGTGTTGGATATAGATGCCAGTCGTTTTTAGGTTGGACTTTTGAATATAGTCATTTGTATTTTGTTTTTTTTTTTTTTTGGAATTACTAGTTTGTTGTCTAGAGGAATTCTGAGTTATTAGTAAACTGACAAGAAAAACACAAAAGTCATTCAGTTAAATATACTTGCATCCATATTTTCTTTAGGCAGCAATATTTTTGACTTGCCAGATCTGATATATGCAATTGCACTGCCTAGACAAAGTTTCCATATTTCAGAGTAATTAATGGTTTATGTAGAAATTCTTCAAATATATTTTTGTTTGTCAAACATAATTTATTAGAAATCAAAACCACAATATTTAGGATAGGACCGAAATTAAGGTTAAGTTGCGGCTTTTTGCTGTGCATGTCACAATAAAAATCTGTCATTACAGAACCCTATAAAAGGGGAGATGGGAATAAATACTTTACAGCTCTTCTGCTATCTGGCACCATTCTTTAATGTATTCTAAGACTGTAATAAAATTTTACTGGTTGATCATTTAAATGCAAGGTTAGAAATAAATTTGATGATCCATCTGGAAAAATAAGATTGGTCAGTTTTTAAAACTACTCTTGACCTTTCAACATATCAGGTTATAGTAGACCAAACAAAGCAGCTTCAGGCTGTAGTTAAACAGCTTGTTTATAATAGAAAGTTACTGAACACAAGGTTCTCTCACAGATTAAAAGTTTTGTAATTTATTTATTAGGAAATCAAAAGGAACATAGAGTTCTAAACATCATTCTGACAGATCTGTTTGCTTTTATTTCCATTAAAAGTATTTTAAAAACCTTTGATTTGATACCGAAAATCAGTAATATAAGTCACCTTCTTTGTTCTGGGGCAAACAGAACACAAGCTTTCTGCAGTTCCCTTGATCAATGAGAAAATGCCTTATAGCAAAACCACATGGAGAGAATGTAGCTGTAGGTGATCCCCTGAGAGTTTTTTGATTGGAGCAGAGAGTTTGGTATTGAAAGAAGAGGGAGACAGACAGGTTATTTGAAAATATTCCCATTAGACCAAATGCTTATGTTGGAGCTATGCTACAACATTTTTCATGCAGAAAGTACAACTTTATCAGTTTTAAAGGTTAAAGGCTATTCATTGCATGATTATAGTAATGTCTTTCTACTTTGGAATTTTTGTATACCTCTGCACTGCATTAGCCAGTTGCCCAGAAATTTCATTTATTCACAGGCTGCTTGTCAGTCCTTCTAGGGTTTTACTGTGGAAATAGATTGTTAGAAAATGTATCAGTTAGTTCTTAAAGTCAGTGCAAATGCAATACATTTTCTTCAGCTAGTGTACACTTGTCAAATTTATAGCTAGCAAAAGGAGAAATAAGCTTGATAATTTGATAACCAATTATTGATATATGTACCATGTTAATGATTATCTTAGGAATTCTAGTATCACTAGATGAACAATCTTAACATTTACTTTACTAATCAGTTTAATGTACAAATTAAACTTTGTACATACTCATTTTGGTGCAATTTAGTTAAAATACTCATGGTATAACATGAATATGTGCTTAATTTTGAATATCTCAGCAGTTTGCTTTGAAGTTTTCATTCAGCCAAACTGTTAAGATGCTTGAGATTTCAACCTCCCTTTCCTTAAATTTAAAAAAAGAAGCAACAAAGTAGAAATATTTTAGTGTTTTTCTGAAGGAGGAGAAGCAAAAGTAATTGTTTTAAGAAGATTCTAATTGAAGAATTAAAGTGCCATGGTCTTGGGAAGATTGGCTTGGTCCTGGCACTGCTCTGTGGCAGTGGAGCCCCAGATGCCTGGCCAAGCATCCCTTACCGACATCTGGAACCAGTTGCAATACATCACTGTCAAAACTGCTCTCTATACGTATCTGCATTTACACATTAGTTACCCACGCAGCACTCATCAAAAAAGCTGAACAGTCTTGACATGGTGTCCCCTGTGGAACTGCAAAGGTGAACCGAAGTTGGGAGGCAGTGTCTCGCGTCACTGTCTGCTGAGCTCTTACAACAGGAAGCCTGATTAAAAGTGAAAGGAAAAATTTCTCAGTTGCCTCAGCTCTGTAGATCTCACTATGATTTTTTATTTACAAAAAGGATTTTTTTTTTGTATTATGTAAAGCAGATGTATTATGAGCACCAAACTGATTTTGTTTAGAGATGGGAAAACTGTTTTCAGCTTTTAGTTGAAAAAAAGATTACTTTGTATGTTTCTTAGATTTACTATTAGCTGTATAATTTCTTTTATGTGTCATTTTAGAGAAAATTTAAATTAAAAAAACAGAGCCGTAAATTATAGATAAAATATTCACAACACTGTGTCACTTTAATTGAATAACAGTATAAAATTTGAAACAGTTGACCTTTGCTCTTATATTGGTGATAGCAATGTTTGTACTTATTAATTTTCAAAAAGCTGAATAATTGAAAAGGAAAAATAGTTATTTGTAGATGTTTGGCATTGTATATTTAAATGTGATTTTGAAGAAGAAATAAAAATTTTGACAAAAAGTAAATATTGGCCCTTTACATTAAGAACTATTCAGGAGTCTTTGCAACCATATCTCTTATAGTAATATTATTACTAATAGTTATGATAATGACTGACATTTACTGGACTTTTTTTAATGTACTAGAAACAGTCTTTCTGCTTTATATGGATTATCTCATTCAAACTTAATAAATGGTTGTACTGTTTCTCCCATTTGTTGGAAGGAGAACCATGCTAAAGGAAGTTAAATGACTCGCCCAAATTCACACAATTAAGTGGTGGACCTAGATTCAGCTTCTTAGCAGTCTTACTTTAGAGTGCACACTAGTTTTTCCTTTTTTTGTCTCTTTGATTCTTATTTATTGATTTGTATGTTTTACTCTTATTATAAAAATTTTCAAACATACCGAAAACAGTGAACTCTTCTATAAAACCATCAACTAGACTTAACTGCCATCAATATCTTATTCTTGTTTCATACGGCCTCCCACAACTTTACTTCCTGCTAGACTATTCTAAAGTTAACTCAAGGTACCATGTTACTTCTCCTGAAATACCTAAGTTTGCTTTTAAAAAAGATGTTTTCTTTCTTATAAAAACTACAGTGCCACTATCACACCTCATAAAATTAACAAGAAGTTATTCAATCAACAAGACTTTCTTCAGTTCAGTTCAGTCGCTCAGTCGTGTCCGACTCTTTGCGACCCCATGAATCGCAGCACGCCAGGCCTCCCTGTCCATCACCAACTCCCGGAGTTCACTCAGACTCACATCCATCGAGTCCGTGATGCCATCCAGCCATCTCATCCTCGGTCGTCCCCTCTCCTCCTGCCCCTAATCCCTCCCAGCATCAGAGTCTTTTCCAATGAGTCAACTCTTCACATGAGGTGGCCAAAGTACCGGAGTTTCTTAATGTCATTTAATATCTGTTTAGGTTTCCTGATTGTCTAACTTGTCTTTTTTACAGCTGGGTTGTTTGGATCAGGATCCAAAAAGGTTCATTCACTATATTTGATTGTTATGACTCTTAACTGTCTTTTACTCTAGAACAGATACCCCTGCCCCCTCACTGTGCTTTTCCATATACCACTGGCTTTTTGAAGAAACGAAATGGAAACCAAATGGTTGTCCTGTAGACTGCCTCACATTCTGGATTACTGATTCTTTTTCCTTTTTATTTGTTTATTTTTTACTTTATTTTACTTTACAGTACTCTATTGGTTTTGGCATACATTGACATGAATCTGCCACGGGTGTACACGAACTCCCAAACATGAACCCCCCTCCCACCTCCCACCCCACATCATCCCTCCGGATTGAATAGTGAATAGTGAATTACTGAATTTCCACCTGATGTGAAGAGCTGATTCATTGGATAAGATTCTAATGCTGGCAAAGTTTGAGGGCAAGAGGAGAAGGGGACAACAGAAGATGAGATGGTTGGATGGCATCACTGACTCAATGGATGTGAGTTTGAGAAAACTCTGGGAAAAAAGTAGTGAAGGGGAAGCAAGCTTGGCATGCTGCAGTTCATGGGATCACAGAGTTGGATATGACTTAGCGACTGAACAACAACAACAGAGGGATTAAAATGATAATTTCCAGTTATGTTTTTCCTTCTTCATTCATTAGCCAGAACTCTTTCAGAGAGCTTTATTTGATCTACTAGGGCTGTTTGGTTTCCCTGAAATACAGTTCAGGTGGTATGAAATTCTTAATTCTTTCCCTTTACTGATCACTTTCCAGCATAAGGAGGTGAAGTGAAGAAGTGAAGTGAAGTCGCTCAGTCGTGTCCGACTCCTTGCGACCCCGTGGACTGTAGCCTACCAGGCTTCTCCGTCCATGGGATTCTCCAGGCAAGAATACTGGAGTGGGTTACCATTTCCTTCTCCAGGGGATCTTCAGTGATGTACAAGTTTTCACTTGTTTCTTTCTTTTGCTCTTTCTTTCTTTTAGTTGTTATTATGAAATCCTGGCTTTTTGTATGTGCAGTGTGTTTTAATCAGTTGCATTATGCTTTTTGATGCTGAAACTGCTCCACATTTGTCCTACATGAGCTCCTTTTGTGTCCTTTTGACAAGTTTTTTTTTTTATAACTTCTTACTTTGTGGCACAACAAAAATGCCAGGCTCACCTTGTTTAGTCCCTGCATTAGCCCTGGAATCTGCCATTTCTCCAAAGAGTTGTGGTCCTTTTTATTGAGGAATGATATGTCAAGATCACAATATGGGTACTTATTGCTACTGGATTCTTTGCTTTTAGGAAAAGAGAGGGGGGAAAAAAGTGAGTTCTCGTTGATAATTTTAATTCAGATTTGTACTTCTTAGCTAGGTTAACTTCTTACCTTCCTTGATCTTGTACTTCTTTATGTTAAATATTAGATTCCTAACAGAATTAACATAATTGTTTATTTTCTTTATCTTATATCTCTAATGGTTTCAAAATAACAATCTAGACTATTGAATGAAGTTAAAGTCCTCTTTGCAGTGTTTTGGGGGGAGGGCCCTCAGATTATATCTCTCTGAAGATGTACAAGCCACTGTGAGATTGGATTGATAGACAGTTATATCATTTAGATTGATAGACAGCTATAATATTTAATTAGTCTTCAGTGTTTAAGATTGTTTTCCTCCATGACTTGGAACCTGAGTGGACTCCTTTCATCTCAGTAGCTGTTCTCAGCCTTCACTTGCCTAGGGTCCCACACAGCATTGGTCCTTTTCTCTGGGGGTGGTTTTTTTTTTTTTTGGTGAGTTGTGGATTCCATGGCTGTTCCTCTGTACTTCTTTTTGCCATCGCCATTGCTGTTATTGGATGTTTGGCCACACCTTTCTGTATTCTTGGTTTCCCTGTGGGCTCAGACAGTCAAGAATCTGCCTGCAATGCAGGAGACCTGGGTTTGATCCATGGACTGAGAAGATCCCCTGGAGAAGGGAATGGCTGCCCGCTCCAGTATTCCTGCCTGGAGAATTCCATGGACAGAGGAAACGGATGGGCTACAGTCCATGGGGTCGCAAAGAGTCAGATACGACTGAATGACTAACACATTCTATATTCTAGGGTTTGGGGGAAGATTCCTTGTCACCTCCTTTTGTTGAAGATGTCATGTATAGGTTATTCTTCCCTGATGGCTCTGTCTGGTTATGATGATGAAATTTGGTGAGATTTAAAAAAATACCGACATTGCTATGTTCTTATTTCTGAAAGTTCCAGAGTCTGTGTCCCCTTAACTGCTGTGTGATTTTGCCTCTGTGATGCTCTGGAATATAACTTGACTTAGAAAGTTTTCCTTTGAGCTTTATTGTTGGGTGCTAATTATTGAGGTATGATATGGAAGAGGAGTAAACAGAGGGAAGAAATTAATATTTACAGCAGTACATTCCTGCAATATGCCAAGAATGCTGGTGATGATGAAAATATTACATTTTCTTGCTGAATCCTCATACCACCATAAATTTGTGTTGTCTTGTTTTTACAGGTTAGAAAACTGAGGGTTAGCAAAGTTAAGTAACTTGCCTAAGAGTATTTGGCTAGTAAGTGACAATACTGGTTTCAAACTGAGACGTATCTGGCTCCATGGCCTGTGCCTTCATATTTACAGCATACTTTCTCAGAACTTTTTATAACAAGGCTTGCATAGGCACCTTATTTTACCAAAAAGTTTTAGATTCGGGCATAAGAAACAAATCTATCTTGTCTAGACTCAGGTTAATGCTCTGAAAACAAGTGTGCTGATTATAGGATATCTGTAAAGAGCCTTCTATTATTTTGTAAAACAGTAGCTTAAAAGGTTGAGAATGGTATTTAAAAGGCATCTTGTCCTTGGTTCTTTTTTAAAGATGAAGGAAGTAAAGCGTATACTACTATAAAATGTATGTGACTTTCAGATTCCTACAAAAGTGCCACAACGGCATTGCATAATGGGACACGGTCCTGCCTGATATCTGAGCTCCTCGGCAGTGTTTTGAGCTACCAGTGAAAGCTGGCTTTTGCTGCTGTTCTCGCCTGTCATAGCATTATGCCAGGAAACAGTGTTAGGCCTATGGAGTAATGGTTTACGGAGATGTGGGTCCACTTTGCTACAGATGAGGTTTAAGATGGGTAGTTTATAGTTCTATATCAGCTCCTACTTTTGGAGAAAAAAAAATGAAATTGGGTTATCTGTAAATAATTTTTTTAGGCAACAGAATGGTTTTAGCACTTCAAGAAAGGGATGTTTTCCTTTCCTTCCTCACCCTTTTCTTTTCTTCCCATTTTTAAACCACAGCTGCAGCAAAGTAGTAGTGATATCTCTATTCCGTGGGTGTCAAACATCAGAATTCAGTTTAAATTTTGTTCAGTTTAACTTAAAAAAAAAATCACAAAACTCCATTGAGATGCAATTCACATGCCATACAGTTCACTCACTTAAAGTGGATAATTCAGTGTTTTTTTAAAGTATATTCACAGAATTGTGTACGATCATAATAGTTAATCTTAGAAAATTTTCATCACCTCCCTGAAGGAACATTATACCCATTTACTACCAATTCTCCCCTTACCTCCAGCTCTAGGTAACCACTAATCTACTTTCTATCTTTGTAGGTTTGTCTGTTCTTGACATTACAAATCCGTGAAATCATACAACATGTGGTCTTTTGTGATTGACTCAGCATTGTGTTTTCAAGGTTCTTTCATGTTGCAGTATATATCAACATTTCATTTCTTTTTATTGAAGAATAATTTTCCATTGAGTGAATATTTTATTTATCCATTCATCAATTGATAGAGACTTGGGTTGTTACACTTTTTTAAATGTTATGAATAATGTTAAGAATGTTCTCGTACAAGTTTTTGTGTGGACATATAGTTTTACTTTTCTTGAATATATACCTTGGAGTGGAATTGCTGCATCATGTGGTAAAATGACTCCATGCTAACCTTTGAGGGAGTGCCAGACTTTTTTCCCAAAATGGCTACACTATTTTCCCATCTGTGCTCTATGAGGGTTCCAATTTCAGTTTAACTTTAAACAGTATCATCAATCAGGTAACTATTGCTTGCTTTGTCTGAACCAGAGATTCTTCTGGATGCTGGGAATACAGCAGTGCACAAAGGTGACAATTATGCTGCCCTCAAAGATCACATACTTGGTGCAGAGGGACAGACAAAAAAAATAAGTAAGTAGAATAATTTCAGAGCATGCCTAGTGTTGTGGATGTTTGAGAAAGTTTCTATGAGAGAAGAACATACGTGAACTGAAACTCAGAAATGTAGCTGGAGAGGCAGTTACAAAAGTAAAAACTCCAAAAGTGTCATCTTTTGATAACTTTTTAAGGTGAAATTGTTGTTGTGGTAGTAGTGGTTAAGATTTATAATAGACCAGTTGTTTTTACTCTTTTTGTGACCTATTTACATCCTCTGCCTCTTTTTATCTTAGGCTTATTTTTCTTATTGATTTGTAGCAGTTCTATATATTTTGGATTCTAATCCAATAAAACAAGGACAGAGGATATGAAAAAATTAACAGACAAAGCAATAGAAAAAACTATTAACCATGCAAACAAAATTGCCAATCTTTACTCAAAATAAGAAAAAATAACTACCATTTAACTAGTGTTTACTGTGTGCTAGGCACAATTCTAGGTACTTCATGTGTATTAACTCATCTAATTTTCATAAGAACATTTGAAATTGAAGTATTATTGCCCCATATGACTTATAAGGAAGTGGAGTCACAGGGGTTAAGTTACTGTCACATGGTTGCACAGTGAATGTAGACCCAAGTGAGTGAGAGAGGCAGGAGACAGCCCCAGAACCCACATGCGTAACCACTACATTCTGCTGACTTTTACAAGTCAAAATAAAGTAAAACTGGATTAAACTACCATTTTAAAAAATTTATCAGATTGATAGAGATCAAAAAGCATAGTATCAGTGTGATGAGAAGGGTGTAGGGACAGACACTCATACAAATTGCTGGTGGAAATTGTTATAACCTTCTTTGGTGGGCAGTATGGCAATATCTATCAAAATTTTAGTAATATGTTTCAACATGACCATCACTAACCCTGCTGTATGATATGGAGGAAAGTTGTTAAGAGAGTAAATGCTCTGAGCTCTCATCACAAGGAGAAAATTTTTTCCTTTTTTTTCTGTTTTGTTTTATTGTATTGATATGAAAGATAGATGTTATCTTGAATCATTGTGATAATCACATTACAAGATATATGACTTAAATTTATACAGTAATATATGTCAATTATTTCTCAATAACACTAGGAAAATATAACTATAAAAAATAATTAAATCCCAAAAGAAAAATTTTAATGTACATAATCCTTTGACCTAGCAGTTGCAATTCTTAGAATTTAGCTTTTATATATATTTGCGGATAAAAATCTTATATATATATTTATTTATTCAAGAATATTTAATAGCACATGTTAGAATAGTATAAGCTGGGAAATACTCTAAATGTTGAACAGTTAGTAGGGAACTTGATAAATAAATATTACCTCATTCAGTGTAATACTGTATAATCCATAAAAGAGAATGAAGCCGTGAACTAATATAGAAAGTTTCCAAAATATATTAAATCAAGAAATTAAGGTACAGAACAGTGTGTATATGTATTAATAAAGGAATAAAATGATAGAAATATATATTTACTTTATGATATATCTAAAATAATGTGTGTATGTGTATATATACATGTATTATGTAAAAAGATCTCCAGGCACACACATGAAACACATGAAATTATTTGCTTCTGGAGGAGAATAATGTGTTTGAATTCAGGAAAAGAAAAACAACCTAAAAATATTGTACCTTTTGTATTTTGAACTGTTTTATCTTTTGTTGTTGTTGTTGTTCAGTTGCTAATTTGTGTCTGACTCTTTGCGACCCCGTGGACTGCAGCATACCAGGCTCTTCTGTTCCAGGATCTTCCCGGAGTTTGCTCAGAATTCATGTTCACTGAGTGGTGATGCTATCTAACAATAGACATTAAAATTAAAATGCGCTTAAAAAGAAATATAGATGCTAATAATTAAGGTTGATAAAAGGCCATTTTGAATTATTGTGCAGTTGGTTTTTCAGAACAGTGAAGGTGTCAAGAATATTCATTCACAGTATTTTTTTTGTTGTTGTTGTTGTTTTTTAAAGTTTTTCCAAAAGATAGCAAATAAAAAATGCACCTGTGGTTGGTGCTAGCCTGTTGAAATGGTGGAAACATTCTAATAGCTGAGCCAATACCAAGTATGAACAATTGCTGCACTAAACTACGAACTGCTTCCCATTTCTAGTGCTCACCCTACAGCTCCTTTATATCGTCAGAAACTTCAGACATACTTTGGTAGACAAGATTTGGACTATAAATGAGAAATGATAGGAGGATATATTTTGCAAGAATGTGAAAAATCTCCTACCAAATCTCACAGTCTTAGGATATAACCAAGCTATCTACATACATGTAATTGTCTGTTTGCTAGTGTTGCACCTTGCTGTTCTTTGTTATTCATGAAATTAAATTGGACTCTGCTAATGTCAAGGGACAAGAATTGATATACATAACACTACCTCTTTGTTGTTGTTTAGTCACTAAGACTCTTTGCGACCCCATGGACTACAGCACACCGGGTTTCCCTGTTCTTCAGTATCTCCCCGAGTTTGCTCAAACTGTTGTCCATTGAGCAGGTGATACCATCCAACCATCTCATCCTCTGTCACCCCTTATTCCTACCTTCAATCTTTCCCAGCATCAAGATCTTTTCCAGTGAGACAGTTTTTTGTATCAAATGGCCATAGTACTGGAGTTTCAGCTTCAGCATAAGCCCTTCCAATTAATATTCAGGGTTGATTTCCTTCAGGATTGACTGGTTTGATCTCCTTGTCCAAGGGCCTCTCGAGAGTCTTCTCCAACACCACAACTCAAAAGCATCAATTCTTTGGCACTCAGCCTTCTTTATGGTCCAGTTCTCACTCTGTACCAAAGCACAAACTATTTGGAAAGAACAAAATCTAGGAATGGGAGTTGGCACTGTATCATTCAGACTAGAAATGTATGGTACTAATCTAAGAAGATTTTATGAAGAGAATAAGGTACAGTTTTGAAGGTAGAAAGGAAATGGATTTTTTTTTTTGGGAGAATGTTAAGAGTTTTCAGGAAAATCATCTATAAGGGATGAAAAATTTTTGCCACTATAGAAGGAAAAGTTGAAAGCAGCACGATAAGATGGAGGTTTTTTAGGAGCTTAACACTCGTGAGAGAGGAATGGTTTAGAATATAGACTTTGGTGTCAACATGGATTTGGATCCCAGTTTCATACTTCTCAGTGAGGCTGTCTTGAAGAAGTAACTTCATAAGTTCTATGTGTTACTTTTTAAATTTCTCAACTGGTGATAAATCTAGTGCTTAACTTCAGAGAGTGGTTGTGATGATATATATATGAAATTAGGCATAAATGCATACAGCCAGGTGCCTTGTGGGCTTCTCTGGTGTCTCAGCAGTAAAGCATCCACCTGCAATGCAGGAGTCACAGGTTCGATCCCTGGGTTGGGAAGATTCCCTGGAGAAGGAAATGGCAACCCATTCCAGTATTCTTGCCTGGGAAATCCCATGGACAGAGGAGCCTGGCGGGCGACAGTCCATGGGGTCGCAAGAGTCAGACACAATTTAGTGACCAAATCATCACCACCAAGTGTGTTGTACACAGTAGGTGCTCAACTGTTAATGATAAGTTTGAGAACTAGTTGAGTCTCATTTTTGTAGGTATGAAAAATCAAGAAGCAACATGATATATAAAGATAAATGTACTTAGAATCAGAAAATCTGTCACTTACACAAGTCTGTACTTAGATTAATATACTTTTTGTGTTAGTTCAGTAGTTCATTTCAGTTTAGTCCCTCAGTCATGTCTGACTGCGACCCCATGAATCGCAGCACGCCAGGCCTCCCTGTCCATCACCAACTCCCGGAGTTCACTCAGACTCACGTCCATCGAGTCAGTGATGCCATCCAGCCATCTCATCCTCTGTCGTCCCCTTCTTCTCCTGCCCCCAGAGATTCAAAAGTGAAGATGGGTAAATAAATAACTTAATAAAAACAAATATTTTGTCTTTCCTTTCACCCTTCCCACCCCCTCAACATGTAACTCACTTCACATTTAACTTGAGATTGAATGTGGAAATAAGAGAATACATAGGAGTTCTCGAGATAGATTAAATGCTCAAGAAATGCTAATTTTACTCGTATAATTCTTTATCTCCCCCTTCCAAAGGATTACGTGGGAAACAACTCTTGAGAAACCGTATTCTTGAAAGTAAAGGGTAAATGGAAAGATTGAGGGTAGAGGCAAGCACTGATTACCAGGAAGTTGTAAACTCTAGTTGTGCTGGATGAACAGTTATAACTTCTTACACAGTAAAAGTTAACAAGACTTAACATGAGCAGACAAGAGAGAAAAGCCAAAGATTTGTGGGGAATTTAAAAGCTTGGAAACCAGAGAACATATTGGTCCTGCTGACTCTAATAGGAGAGTTAGAGAAGATGTTTTCAATGTGTTTAGTTTTGCATGACTGTATAACATCCAAGTATATACATTGTGTGAACAACAAGAAGTGAAAGTTTGAAGATCGGATAAGAGAAAGGGATAATATTGGCTGGTGATTCTTAAACATTCCAAGATTGTATTTTCAGTGACCTTCCTGTTTATGGAATGGAGATAATGAACTCTTGACACCTAATACATTTATACTCCCTTTTGAAGTATTTTGCTGGCTTAAAATTCTTAGTATAAAGCAAAAGCTTTGGTAGACCAGTACAGTGTTCTGTTATCCATCTGTCTTGTGATGCTCATTCCTGGGCTACAGGGAGTGCTTTGGATGGGGGGCTGTTCAGATGCCTTCTTGTAAGTGTGGTCATGGACAGAGGGATTGTTTTTACGCTTTTTGTGTTCACGGGTCTATCCTTTGGCTTTTTACCTTAAATAATAAAGAAGATAGTAAAAAAAAATAATCTGTAACTTGTCTATTATTATGCTGGTATTTAAAGTATCTTCCAGAAAATTTTTCTGTATATAGCAACAACTTTGGAATGAAGGAGGAATTTTTCCAGGATGGAGCTTTCTTGTAAAGCACTGAAAATGTGTATGTTTTTTTGCTTTTTGTGTTCACGGGTCTATCCTTTGGCTTTTTACCTTAAATAATAAAGAAGATAGTAAAAAAAAATAATCTGTAACTTGTCTATTATTATGCTGGTATTTAAAGTATCTTCCAGAAAATTTTTCTGTATATAGCAACAACTTTGGAATGAAGGAGGAATTTTTCCAGGATGGAGCTTTCTTGTAAAGCACTGAAAATGTGTATGTTTTTTTGATGCTACTTAAAGTACAATTATTTAATAGCATTCTTCTGATCACGTGCAAATAGTGCTATCCTCCGTATATTGGTATTTGACAGTGGTTTGTTATAGACAGTATCTAACAATAGGTAGCATTTTTTTTCACGTCTTTTCTGCTTGGCTTTTGTATTATTAGTTACGTGTGCTTTAGGGGCTTATTAGTAACTCCTAGCACACATTTATCCCTTAGCAATAGCTAAATCTCCAAGTAAATTTTTCTCCTTTCCTTTAAAGAATGGCCATTTTTCTCTCCTAACTCCTTGATCTTCTTGGTGCGTTGACTATAATTTTATGAGTAGTGTATTGTATTTTTCTATAAATTTTTTTTCATTTGAAAAATGTTACTTTTAAAATACACTATATGGCCTTTGGGGAGGTTGTATACATGTATGGGGTGAAAGGCAAAGATTGGAAAATATTTCTATTACAGGGCAGTTTCTTTGTTCTTACTCTTTCTTTTGAATCTCATTCTAATTGAATTACCACAAAAAGAACATTTTACAAGGAGTCAAGATAAGGGTTTGAACAAAAATATACTTCCTTTGTGGAATTACTTGCTTGTTGCATTTTAAATTGTTTAGTTTGCTACTGTTAGCTCAGTTCTTACATAGCATCTAACTATATTATTATTTAGAAATTATTGCTTTATTATATACTGACATTTATTAGGGCCCACCGTATACTAGGGGCTGTGATAAGCTCTTACATGAATCAACTGTGATTTGGTTGATTGTTCCTGTTTTTTTCAGGTGATGACACTAACATCTGGAAGGTTCAATAAATTTTCCAAGATCACCTGGTTATTAAGTAGTAGAGCTTGGATTTGTTACCAAATTCTATCTGCATTCTAAGCCCAAAGCCTTAGGTTCTATTAATAAATCTTTTGAATGATTAGGTGAATACATATAATTAAATTTATTCTCATTGTTGAAAACGCAAATGTTTTGTTGCAGTGTTTTTAAAATCAAACTTAGTTGATGCTTAGTTCTGTGGGGATAGGAGAAATGTTGTAGATTATTCTTGTTTCTGTTAATCTAGCACCCCCTAGGTACTGTTTTTTGCCTTGGACTTGTGATATGGTAGGCACCAGAGAAATGCATGGCTGGATTTTTATGTGCATAACCATTGCAGCAAGACATTTATAACCACTCTGCTTTTCCTCCTCTTTGCTGTTTCATCCCTGGAGTGTTGTCTTACCTCAGTTTGTTCAGTGACAGAGAATAAGGAAAAGAGTGAGGTCTCTGGAGTATAAGTCTAGTGTGTACAGCTTGTTTGGTCTTGAGCTGGCAGTGTCTATAGTACACAATGCCTTTTGGTGGGCTGCGTTTCCGGTACTGTAGGCAGACTCGATTGTCCTGGTTACAGAATTAAGAGAGATTAAGTTAATCTCTTTAACTGTTTTGGATGTTAGAGTTAACTTTAGAAAAATTTTGTAGTAAAATATAACATTGGAATAAAATATGTTAAAGCATGGACCATTTTAAGTGGGTGGAAATAGTTTGATGTCAAAGCTTTTGCTTTTTAGTGAAGTTTTTAATGCACTGTTAATAAGCATTTAGATGAAAAATTTAAGACAGTATGCCCTGTCTGAAATATGAAATGATTTTATGAGATTCCTAATTCAGAAAG
>SJYX01006232.1:133957-161732 GCA_006410675.1 Oreotragus oreotragus
ATGTTATTATACTTGTAAATATTTCAGTGTTTACCTATAGGAAATCAGGATTCTTAAAAAAAAAATCCATATCACCATGTTATAGCAGGAATTAACAATATTAACAATAATTCTTTACTATCATATATCCAAATGGTTTGTTTGAATATGAATGCATGTAAAGTCTACCCATTACAATTTGGTTGGTTTATTTATTTATTTTTTTCCCTCATACCTTTTTGTTGAAAAAAATAGGAGTTTTACTCTTATAATTTCCCAGTCTGGATTTTATTGATTGCATCCCCATGGTATAGTTTAACATGTTCTTCTCTTCTCTTTGTGTTTTCTACAATTTGACAGTTGGGTCTATAGGCTTAATGGTTTAAAATTTTTGTTTTAAAATTTTCTTCCCTCCCTGCAGGGTTGATTTATAGATTGTGTTATGTTCTTGTATCAGTTAGATCAATATGTCTGCTTTTCTTTATTTTTTAAATTAAAATTTAGTTGATTTATAATATAGTCTCAGTTTCTGGTATAAAGCAAAGTGATATATAGATATATTCTTTTTCAGATTCTCTTCCATTAGAGTTTATTAGAAGATAGTGAATATAGTTCCCTGTGCTATACAGTTGCTGCTGGTGCTGCCTAAGTCACTTCAGTCATGTCTGACTCTATGCGACCCCATAGACGGCAGCCCACCAGGCTCCCCATCCCTGGGATTCTCCAGGCAGGAACACTGAAATGCGTTGCCGTTTCCTTCTCCAATGCATGAATGTGAAAAGTGAAAGTGAAGTCGCTCAGTCGTGTCTGACTCTTAGCGACCCCATGGATTGTAGCCTACCAGGCTCCTCCACCCATGGGATTTTCCAGGCGAGAGTACTGGATTGGGGTGCCATTGCCTTCTCCAGTGCTATACAGTTGGATTGTTTATTTTATATATAGTAGTTTGTATCTGCTAATCCCAAACTCCTAATTTATCCCCCCTCCCGTTCCTCTTTGGTTACTGTGTTTGTTTTCTATGTCTTTGAGTCTGTTTCTGTTTTGTAAAGAAGTTCATTTGTTTAATTTTTTTATATTCCACATTTAAGTGATGTTATTTGATATTTGTCTCTGACTTACTTCACTTAATAAAATAATCTGAGTCCATTCATGTTGCTGCAAATGGCATTATTTTATTCTTTTTAATGACTGAGTAATATCCCATTCTCTCTATATCTTTATCCATTTGCCGATGGAAATTTAGGTGGCTTCCATGTCTTGACTATTTTAAGTAGTGCTGCTGTGAACATTGAGGTATATGTATCTTTTTGAATTAGAATTTTCTCCAGATATATGCTTAAGAGTGGGATTCCTGGATCATATAGTAACTTTATTTTTAGTTTTTCAAGAAACTCCATAATGTTCTCCATTGTGACTCTACCAATTTACATTTCCACCAACAGTGTAGGAGGGTTCCCTTTTCTCCATACCTTCTCCAACATTTATTATTTGTAGATGTTTTAATAATGGCCATTTTGACCAGTGCGAGGCAATACTGCCTCATTTTGATTTATGTTTCTCTGATAATTAACAATGTTGAGCATCTTTTCATGTGCCTGTAGGCCATCTGTATATTGCCTTTGTTTATTTTTTAGTGATGTTTGCAGTTTTTGATACTCAGTGCTATTTTAGTTTATTTTGGGTTGCAAAATAGAGATCTTCTAATTTTGTTATTGCTTTTTCGTTTATTAGTTGGAATCATCTATGAGAAACTTCTCTATATCCACTATTTAAATACTCAGTGCTTTAATTTGCACTGTTATTCCAAGACAGAATTGTAAACAATTGAAATATTCAGTAACAGGTGATATGGTTAAATTATGCTGTAGTCCTTGTGATAGAATTCCATATAATTATTTAAAATCATGTTTTAGAAGAATACCTAATAATATGGAAATGTTAATGGAAGATCCCCTGGAGAAGGCCACTCTAGTATCTTGGCTACAGAATTCCATGAGTCCATGGAGTTGCAAAGAGTCAAACACATCTGAGCGACTTTCACTTTCTATATATTAAATTTATAAAGCAATTTGAAAAGTAGCAGTATAACATGTTCTTAGATATTTCTCTGTAAGTTCTTTCATGCATGGAAAAAATAGTGAATAAATAAAGACCAAACATTTACATTAAATAATGGTTACCTCTCAGTAGTGAAAGTGGGATTCTTTATATATTCTTTATGCTTTTCTGTGTTTTTCAACTTTTCCACAAAGATTATATATTCATTTTGCAGAAACCTTTTTTTTTTCCCTTACCATTTTTTTCAAATGAGCAAAGTGCATTAGGGACTGGATCTTTTCTAGTAGACTATCTTGTCCCATCTTTGAATCCATGAATTTAACCTGTAGAATGGTTGTAATTGAAGAAGCACAAATAGATTACTGCAATCTAAATTAAATGTTACATCCTCTAATAGCTTTTTGTGATAGGTGTGTTTCTTATTATCTTTGTATACTCAGATGCTTTGCACAGGGCGTGAGACAGAATCACATCAGTAAATATGTTGAACAGGTGCTAAGGTAGGCTGACCTAGAGTCATTCTAGACCTAACATGTTGATTATTAATGTCTAGTTCATTGATACTGTTTTACCTTGCATATTGAGTGACATATTTCACTTCTGCTTTAGACAGCTAATAATCTTCAGTTTGGAATCTATAGACTTCACATTGAGCGACTTCACTTTCACTTTTCACTTTCACACATTGGAGAGGGAAATGGCAACCCACTCCAGTGTTCTTGCCTGGAGAATCCCAGGGACGGGGGAGCCTGGTGGGCTGCCGTCTATGGGGTCGCACAGAGTCGGACATGACTGAAGCGACTTAGCAGCAGCAGAGTGTTTAAAATATACCACACTGTCTCATGGATAATGGTTAGTCCCTCTGGATTAGCATGTTACACCCCTAAAAGTCACCTCATTATATGATCTCTTGATTCTAGCAGTCTTCTACATTTTTTAAAAAAAATCTTATTCTAAATTATTTTAATTTTTACTTCAGGGAAAAATGATTGTCTATATGGTGTATTTTGAAACCTGATCACATCTAATTTCATGTTTGTTTTTCTTTTATCTTCCCTTGAAGACAGCAATTGTTTCTTATACTACTTACTTTTTTCCTCAGTACCTAGCAGTGTCTTATTCTGATGGTAGATAATCAATAAATAGTTGTTGAACTAGTTAGAATGTTACTGATTAACATTGTTGTGGTCAGTAAGCTTTAGGATGAAAGATGTGGAAGAAAATAGTGTTTTACTTCTGACTTCATTGTTACCAAGTTAAAATTTAGTGTGGGATTGGAAGTTCAAAGTTCTTTGAAATCCTAATGCATTCACAAGTACTTGCTGAGTGTTTAGTATATCCTAGGCATTGTTATGGATGCTAGAGATTCAGCAGTGAACAAAACAGACAAACTCCTGCTGTTAATGGAACTTTATCTTCTTGTGGATCTAATTATATGTAACTGGATGCCATATGTATTTTGTAATAATGTAAAATGATTTCCAAAGAGCTATCAGCAACGTCTTAAATATGTATATCAGATTGATCTGGAGTTAATTATTTGTTAGCTTTTATATCATTTTGCAATAGCTTGGTAGTAAGAGAGAAAAGAAACATTTATTGAACATGTACAATGTGCAGATACTCTATTAAGAATGTTTATAATATGTTATTTCATTTAATTCTCACAGTAGTTCTAAGAAGGAGTTATTAGTTCTCTTTATATCAGTGAAAACACTGAGGCTCAGAGATGTTAAGCAGTTTGCCCAGAATCATGTGACTAGTGCTTGGCAGACTCTAATTCAGACATGGGTCCTTTGAATTCCAAAGTGTTTCTCCTATAATCATTGTTATGGAGAATGTTCCAAAGATTCCTAGTTGTTTAGTTGAATTTTCCAAGGATGTATTTGCAAATATGGTAAATATGAAATGGTTTCCTCATGTATTCATTATGCTCTACTTTATAATACGTGAACATATCCTTAACCAGGGCTTCCCAGGTGACTCAGTGGTAAAAAAAAAAAAAAATCTGCCTGCCAGTGCAGGAGATCTGGGTTCGATTCCTGGTCAGGGAAATCCCTTCGAGGAGGAAATGGCAACCCACTTCAACATTCTTGCTAAAACTACAAACAGGCAGCCTAATTAATATAAAAATCCTGTGGACAGAGGAGCCTGGCGAGCTACAGTCCATGGGGTTGCAAAGAGCTGGACATGACTGAGTGACTGAGCATACACATCCTTAAGAAGTCAGAGGATAATGTGGGAGTCAGTTTTGTTAGGTAAAAGGTGATGTTCATGTTCCAAAGTGACTTAAAGTGCTGTGTCACAATATTTAATGTGTACATTTTAGAATGACACACATGAAGAACCAATAGTAGGTATTATTTTAGTTCATCATTACCATGTTTTGTTGATTCTCAGTTCATTTCCTCCCTATATTGAACATTTTTGAAATTAGGATACTTCTAAAAATTGATATCCTTTCATGGTATAATTGGCAGAATTTTTTTTCCTTTATGATAGCAGCTAATTCATGTTGAATCTTATAAGCGATAGTGTCTTAGATTTGATGAAGTAAAATTATATTTTGGAAACACCCTAAATATGTATATGCACTATATTTCTAAAAGGCTACATCAACCCTATTTGAGTTGTCAGATTATTAGTGTTTTTAATGGTTCAGATATGTTAGATAAATGCTTACTCTTAAAATTGCCTTTGCACTTCAAAATTATTTTCTTAGTCTGTAGTACAGCTATATTTGGATGTTTTAGGAACATCTATTAATATCCCAGTAAACTATAAGTACATTAAGTTATAATATATTTTGACAAATTACATATTATATGCATTCTGTGATAATATATAATGGTTCCAAAGGAACAATCAAGCTCAATCAGGTCATTAACTCACTTTGTTTTTTTTTAGTCCTTAAATATATATTTAGATAAATCACTTACTGTGATTTTAAGATTTCAGTCTCTATTTTTTTGATAAACTAAAACTAAAAACAGGCAGCCTAATTAATATAAAATTGTAGTTTAAAATTTTACTAACAAAAATAAAGTGAAAAATACCTAGTTCTTTGAGTTTTGTTCTTAACTCCATCTATGTTCATGAGAGTCTGCTGAATTTTCTGAATGACGGGAGTTTTGGCACGATTTGAAACATATGTGTCTTTGATTTTCACATGTTGTTCTAACTTACGTCAAAAGAAGTTTTTGTGTTGGCAGCTGGTAGTCCATGACATTTGGTATTGAGGTACACTGGAAGTTTAGACGTAAGGATGAGCAAAATGCTGAACTGTGCTTTTTTTTTTGACATGGTTTGCCTTTTGAAAACACAGTAATGATGTAATGATAATGTTGTGTATATTGCCCCTTCCGTGTTTCTTACGTATTTTTAAAATATCCAAACCACAGAAAACATTATTGTTTTTACATAGTAGTGTTTTTAGGTCAAGTAGTATGTGATTGTATAAGAATTCATTTACATTAAAAGAGAGATTTTTAAAGATTAATAAGAATAAGGTCAGTATTGTACTGAAAAATTATAATTTACAGTGCTTCTTGTTTTTCACAGAAATAGAAATAAGCACATGAATTAAGTTTATAAGCCTTATAAACACTAAAGATAAAACTGTTTGAGAAAATCAACATTTTAAATCATGCTAAGTCTCTTCCTATTTTTACTCATCCTCTTGCAGAGCATTGACAAAAATATGAAATTGATTTGGTTGAAGGGTGTTAAAGAGCCGACAGCCAAATGTCACAAACAATGAATGGCTGCACTGTTGAAAAAATCAATAGGGAGGTTAAGCTGGTCTTGTGAAAGACTTGGCAGACTGCTCTGTTCCAGGAGGATATCTGTCTTCTGGCCTTGGTTGCATGATCAAAAGGAAAACTTGATAGGTTTAATGAAGGGAGATACTGTAAAACTGACAACAGAAATATAGACACTGTGGTAAACTGTAGTGCACATCAGTGAGTGGTACTATTAGATACATTTTTCAGCTTGAAAATAATATTTATAGGTAGAGATGTCAAAAATATTAGCATTCTTTTACTTTTTCATTGATTCTCTATTAGCTAATAAATTTGCCTGAAGTAAACAAAGGTTTACATTTGGCTGAGTATATAGTTTAAGATGCTAAAAACCTGTTCATTATAACATTTTAAAAATTTGAATCAAAACTGTATCTTTGTCATTCTTAGAAATATTTTCTAAGATACCAGGAAGGATCAAGAGCCTAGGTAAAAAAGACAGCCATTGACTTGTCAATGAAAATAGAAAGTCCATCACTGAAAACCAAGGTTGGATTTATGATTCGTTAGTCCACCCCACAGGCCATTAGAAGATATTTTATAGAAGCATCCTCTTTTATACTTTTATTGATAAACAGTATGTTGGCCTAAAAAATACTTCACTGAGATTGTTTTGATCAGTGCTATATATTATGAAGTCTGACATTTTAACACATATCAAATAAGATTAAGATCATTTATAGATCATGTTTCTTTGCAGTTTACTGTAGTTCATTGTTTATCAGCTTTATACTAATTAAGATTTTGTGTTTGCAGTATTTTCCCCCTGAATTTCTTGAGAACTCTTTTTATATTCTGAAATCAATTATTTCTTGGGGTTTACTGTATATAAGTCATTCTGCTAGGAACCAATATCCTTAGTTAAATGCATTTGTTTATGAGTTTAGAGATTACAAAAATTTATTTATTTATTTTGAATAGGCAGCTCCATTTTAGTTTATTAGCTATCACTAGTTATGGCACTCTCTCTTGTGTCTGTCTGTCTGTGAGTAGGATTTAAGAAAGAGGAGTCGTTAGTTTAAAATTCCCAAATGTGATATTCAACTTAGAGAAGATGATAACCTGTTTAAAAACAAATAAATAAAAAGAGGGGAAAAAAGGGAAAGATGTCTGGCAGATTTTCTGTAAGTGGACGCTGTAATAAAAATGCCCCCTACTTTGTCGGGATGGTATTTGGAGGGCTGCTGCCATATGTTACTTTCCTTTTTAGCTGGGATTATGCCATCATTATTGCTGATAAAAGCTGTTTACTGCCTTGGCAAAGGAATGATGCTTGGAGCAGTTTTGGAAACCGCCATTCAGTTTACAAAAAAGTTCATTTAGTGCCAGATGCTAGAATCCTAGGTCTTTGTTATCTTTTCCCATTATTAGATCCATCCATTGTCTATTTCTTTTTTCTCTTTTATAATAGAATGTTGGCTCTTACTACCTGTTTAAATTCAAGCTGTTAATGTGGGAGGTTGTCTAAATTATTACATTCTCCATGTTATAACTGATCAATACTAAATATGGGCAATTTGGCTTTCAGAATCATTGACTAGATTTGGAATAAGCACTGTAGTGTGCCATGAAATTCCAGTTTCTAAACACTCTGATTTGTGCTGTTTTAATACTATTGCATATCAAAGAGAGGTTGGTTCAGTCTTTGAATAAACTATTGGCTAATGTGCAGTCTATGGAAACATTAAAAGTGGGTGTTGTTTGGTTTATCACATTGTTTTTATGCTGTTATGAAACATGTTAAAATAGAAAGTGAAGCAAAATTCTAATTTTTTTTCCAGGGAATGTTATATTGATAGTTATTATAATTTTTAATGAGAATATGCCCTCTCTGGTCATTTCTCTGAAACTTTTCTTCTGCTTCTAAATGCAGTGTATGGTAGTGATTGCATGATTGAATTGCACTGCCTTAGAAATTTGTAAATGCTAATAACAAACTTTTTTTGCTAATTAGCCTGTAATTCCTAGTAGGCCTTTGGATAATCTAGTTTAGTATAAGGCAGGGAGATTGTTTTAACATTTTTTTGTCAACATTTTTATTAAGATGTGCTTATCTTTTAGTGTCTAATTGAATTTTCCCTTTTCTCAATTTGCAGTACCGTTTTGTGTATTCAGTATATATATAGTATGTGACTTGCTCACCTAGAGGACGCACTCTTAACCTTGGCCATGTTGGCATTGTGCCTCACCATCTTTTTCCACACTTCAATACTTAAATGACACTCATGACTTGAATTTAGAATTTTTTAAGTGTAAAAGTTAATGTTGATAAATTAGAATCTTATTCATTTATCTCAAAATGTAGCTCATAGTTCTAAACATATTCTGCCCAAAATACTTCTACACTAATGTTTTGTTTTTGTAGGAACTGTCACGAAGAGGACATAGTCCAAAATAATATAAAAAAACACATACTTTTAGTGCAGTCATTTTTACAAAAACAAGGCCAGCCATCTGCTAGAAAACTATACTTGTTTAGAATATACTGAAATATACTCAGCCAGACCCCCATTGATTCAGACTTTAGGATGACTTTAGGTGGGAAAAGAAAGGAAAAGTCATCTTCAAATTTGTTCAAGTGTAACATTTAATTTCAATATCAAATTGAAGTTCAAAAATTATAATTTACTGGATAAAAGGACTAAGTATCCTCATTAAAAGTTAAGATTATTTGAGTTATGTGTACCTTTTAAAGAAATGATATTTTTATGGTTATAAGTGAGTGCTGATAACTCATCAGCTCTTGAATTACCTATACATTATCATAATTTTTAAAAAGTATTAAAATAATATAAAAAGATTTTAGATCTACTTTAGAGAGTAGATACTTTAAACGTTCAGTATTATTAATAAAAGGATGTTAACATGAAAAACTATACATTTATTTAAACAAGGAACATTAATTGACTCCTACACACACACACACGGCATTATTATAGAAATCCCTCGAGAGCACCAAGATTTGTATCAAGATAGATCTGCTAGTTGAATCATGAATTTATTATTAGTATTAAAAAATTTCAGCTACTGGTCACTCCCTATTTCCCAAATACTTGTCTTTCTTTTTATAGTAACTATAAAGGGAGTATGACCTTTAAAAATTGTGAATTACTATATGTATGCCTGTAACTCATATAATATTGTACATCAACTATACATCAAAATTTTTTTCAAAAATTATCTTTCAAATTATATTTGCCAAATTGTTATCAGGAAAGCCACTAATTTTAGAGCTTAACATTTATCATCCCTAGTGATCTAATTACCTTTATATTTTCAGTGAATGTGTTTGATATATCTTATTTAAATAGTTTTAATATCTTATTTAAATAGTTTTAAGTATTTTTCAACTATAGTTTTCAACTATAATTTCAACTAATTTTCAACTATTATTCAGTTGTCTCAGATTTTCCAGAGAGAATAAAATGTTATTGTGTTCTTCTCCCATTTATAAAGCCATGTTCATTTGTACTTAAAGGCGCTGGAAATCACTGTCATTAGGACAATTGACAGGTGGCTTGAATCTAAGGAGCTTGTGTTTTGGTGTCAAGTTGCCTTAGGTTTCAACCTCTTAGTTTTGCTGTTTCTCAAGAGTTATGAATTTGGACTAGAAGGCAATGGCACTCCACTCCAGTA
Source organism: Oreotragus oreotragus (assembly GCA_006410675.1). Taxonomy (NCBI): domain Eukaryota; kingdom Metazoa; phylum Chordata; class Mammalia; order Artiodactyla; family Bovidae; genus Oreotragus; species Oreotragus oreotragus. The sequence goes on from SJYX01006232.1 coordinate 143,434, forward strand.
CTCCTGCCTGGAAAATCCCACAGATGGAGGAGCCTGGTGGGCTGCAGTCCATGGGGTCGCTGAGGGTCGGACACGACTGAGCAACTTCACTTTCACTTTTCACTTCCATGCATTGGAGAGGGAAATGGCAACCCACTCTAGTGTTTTTGCCTGGAGAATTCCAGGGATGGGGGAGCCTGGTGCGCTGCCATCTATGGGGTCACACAGAGTCGGACACAACTGAAGTGACTTCGCTTAGCTTAGCCTAGCTTAGCTACTCAACTTTTCTGAGACTTGATTTTCTCAGTATAAAGAATATAGTAATATCTGTTTGTGAGGGTGTTATAAAAAGCCTGTGAAAAAATTGGCACTCAATAAATAGTAGTTATTTTGTGATCTTGAGCTAGGCTATATCAAACATTGGGTAACCAAGTCAAATTAAGTGAATTTTATCTTTCTGGCTTATCTGCATAGAGCTCTTTAGACATGAGTAACTTTTATTGGTTGAATAACTTAAAGTTATTTTATATGATTTGTAAGATCAAAAAGTGTGTGAGGTATCATCAGGGAGCCTGCAGCAAAACTAGGCAAAATGGAATCTTCCCTTTAGTTTTATTTTTAGTTGAGAATCAGTCCAAGAAGGCAGATCTTTTATATATCTGATTTCATATTGAGCCTGTGATATTTTCATTAACACACTTTGAAAAGACCAAGTTTTTTAGTTTTTTTATGCCAATAACTTTGTAAATCAAATAACTTATATTTTAAAAATTTATAAGGTACTTTAAGATATTCATAGAAACTATTTCTAATATATTAAATGTATTCATGCTTCCTGTTAGTGTAGGCTTTACTAGTGTTGTTCTAATTGATCTTGGTTAACTTTCATTTTCAAGGTAGTTTTTTCCTTTTCTTTAAAAATTTTTCTTCAAATGATAATTATCCTTTCATCAAAAAATAATATATATATCTCATATTGATAGTGTGTGAAAACTGTGCTTTTACTAGGTTACAGTGTTACTTTTGGTTAATTGTGTATTTTTTGTGTTTTGTTTGTTTTTGCTTTTATTGTAATTCTGTTGAGGGGAGAATGTTACTTTTTTCTCATTTAGGTAGATGCATCTAGAACCAAATGAGGGCAGTAAAGTCTAATAGAAAGCTTTACAAATCAAAGTTTTGTTTCTGTTTGTGCAATACCTTGTTCCCCTTTCATGTATCCTGGGAAATCATACTGATCAATAGTTCCCATTTCAGTACAACTGCAGCAAGCATTACAAGTGTATAAAATTTACAACATTGTCTGCTGTAAATTTTAATTGGAAAAACCTTATAGCTTTGCTCTCTATCTTTGGAGGTTTAAATCTATATGAATTTTTTTAAATAAAAAAAATTTACAACATAATACCATGTCATACAGTCTTTATAGACTTGTAATATAAATAGGACCAAAACTATAGCTTTATTGGGAAAAAATAGCTCTAAAAATGTTTTTTAACAGTGAGTACATTCACAATTTTTGCTATAGGAACAATGGACTTGGTAAAGTAATTTAATGAGTGTTATAAATAATTATGAACAATATCAAGCAAGGAATATTAACAAATATATTAATAAAAGATATATTCTGTGGTTTCTCTGTCGCCCATGTGGGGCCTCTTTCTGAATCATTGTGCGACACTGTATAGAGCGAATGTGAGTGTGAGTGATATGTCGCTTTCTGCACAGCTTTATTTCTGTCACAGGTCAGGCTTAGAATGCTGTGTGATACAGTTATTGACTCTAATCTGGGCATAAACACAAGTCCTCAAGCACCAGCCCAATTAATAATTTGCATAATTAACACGCATATTAAATAGGGACTGGCCTTGCATCTGTATTTGCAGTGATCGGGGTAATGAGGGCTAACGGAGCGGCGCCTCGGGCCTATGTTAGCAGACGTGTGGCAGTAGTAATTTTTGCTTGGATTGACAACTGCTAGACAAGTGGTCCCAGCATAAAGCTAAACCCCGTTTGGCAGTATTAATCGTTGACAAACTGCTCTTAAAGCTGTAACATTGTTTCTGTCAGTTGTTTGGTTTGATGTCACTGTTAGACATTATAAATCAATAGTGTCAGAATTTGGTAATGTTTATAGCTAGCACGGTTTATTATTTCATATGACTGTCATGTACAAATAGTGGTTATCATGGCTGCCTCTAAATTATCAAAGACAGAATATTGCTTTGAATATACTTCTGTAATTCTTGTTCCAACGAATTCTTTGCCATCTGGAAATGCTTTTGGTTGGTATGCCTGTCCAATTTCAGTATAATATTCATTTCCTCATGCAGTATGTTCCATGATTTTTTAAAAGAGTACACAGTTTATTTTCTTGCACATTGATTATAGTTTTAAATTAGGAAGATGTACCTAGCTTTCTCAGCTTCACTTTCATTCAAAATTTGATAATATTTAGCATGTGTGACAGAGTGCAAAAGTTATGAGATTCCTCAGAGTAGGATTTTAATTTCAGATCATTTTAAGTACATGTAGGAAGGAAATATTATAAGCTTTTATTATTTATAAAGAGTATATTTTTCAGAGATACAAGTAAAATTATTTGTTTTTCATTCTTTCTCTCTTATCATTTCTCCAAAAGTTTTAACATTTATGTTACACTTTCTCACAACTGATCCTTGTTAACAAATATTTTAAGGATTTCTTCACTTAGGTTTCAGGGCTTCCCTGGTGGCTCAGCGGTTAAAGCGTCTGCTTCCAGTGCGGGAGACCCAGGTTCGATCCCTGGGTCGGGAAGATCCCCTGGAGAAGGAAATGGCAATCCACTCCAGTATGCTTGCCCGGAGAATCCCATGGACGGAGAAGCCTAGTAGGTTACAGTCCACGGGGTCACAAAGAGTCGGACACGACTGAGCGACTTCACCTTCACCTTCACCTTCACTTAGATTTCAAAAATGTTTCTTTAAAAATTACCTGATCATGTGTTATTATCTTTATTGTCATTCCATTAAAAGCAATCTTATTTATAGTACTCTTGGTGGAACAGAATTTACTTGTGTAACTACTAGCTATATGAAAACATGTTTATTATGTAGCTATAACATGCTTATGATAAATCATAAGGCTTAAATAAAAGCTATCTTAGTGACTTAGAATGAATTTCTGTATCTCTGGATAGCATTTTGATGTTTCAATTAAAAAAGTGTATGTAAATGCATTATGAGCAAATGAAGGGATTTTATGACCTGCCAAAATCTTTTCGTGGGGAAACTAATAGACAACTCTTAATTATGAGCATAAGAGGTATATTAGTTCAAAAAAGGCAGAGTCATTTGGAGTGGAACTGACCTTAGTTTGTCATAGAAATATTCTTACTTGAAAAAGGAGACATCCATAAATTACTTCAGGAAACTATTAGATTCCATAGGCAAAGAAATGTTATGAGCACTTATAAGAGCATTTAGTAAGCATTTAATTAAAAAGCATGGTCTACACATTGAACCTCTTATCTATGGTATCATTTTAAGCTACAATGTCAAAGCTTATTTCCCATCTATTATATGCCTTTTGTGGGCTTCCCTGGTGGCTTAGATAGTAAAGAATCCGCCTGCAATGCGGGAGACCTGGGTTTTATCCTTGAATTGAGAAGATCCCCTGGAGGAGGGCAACCCACTCCAGTATTTTTACCTGGAGAATCACCATGGACAGAGGAGCCTGGCAGGATACAGTCCATAGGGTCACAAAGAGTCAGACACAACTGAGCGACTAAGCATACACATATGCCTGTGCACATGTGTGTCATATGTATAAGTTAGCATAATAAAGCAGCAGCAATGATACAAGGGAACTGTATCTGAACAGTACCAAGGGGTTTTCAGGATACGAGAGCAGTATGACTGATTTTTTTAAAAATAAGTATTTTTAAGTGAATGGAGTTCCAGTCAGAACTGTTATTTCTGGAAAGTAAACGCATATTTCTATTTTTTAAAAGACTTCGGTCATCTTTTAAATATCTTTAGTGATGTTAACTAGAAAAATGGATATCTAGAGATGATAGCAAGTCAAATGAGGTTGCATAACCACCCTTTCTGCCCATCGAGAAGTCTAAGGCTTGTGTGTGTTTGCAGGCAGAAGTCAAGTAGCCCGTGGAGGGTGATAGAGAGTAGTGGAGAGAGAAATGACAGTTGGAGGTAGGCCAGGGTTACAGAGGTGGGAGGATAAGACAGAGTGTTTAGGTGTTTTTTCATCTTTCAGATCTTGGCTTATATGTCATCTCTTTGAAGAGAGACTTTCTTACAATCATTCTTGCTAAAGCAGATCTTCTGTATTATTCTCTAGGACTCTTCCCTTCACAGGATATCACAATTTGTAATTTTTTTTTTTTTTTGGACTCCATGGTCCGTGAAGATAAGGACCATATCTGTTTGCTCTGACATTTTTTTTTTTTTTTCCAGAGGGAAGGTAATGAAGTATATGTCAATTGCAAGACTTCAGATGGGTGGGATAGGGAATTTGAGAACATTAATATCTTTTTAACAAGAGCTTTAAACTTGCATTTGGTACATACTCCTTAAAATAATCTTATCAGGTAGTTATCAAAACTTCCACTTTATGTATGAGAAAATGGAAGCTCAGAGAAGTGAAGTGACTTGCCTGAGACTTCACAGCTAGTAAACTGCTGAGCTAAGAAATTAATTGTATTTTTGTAATTTCAAAATCTAGAGGATTTCATATTACCTAGGCTCTGGGGAATGTATTGTTTTCCTCAGCGTAAAAGACAACCAACATATTTGTAATGGGATTAATGAGCAGGAAGGACTGAGTACTCAGTTATAATTATGTAGCCTGCATTTGTAGCAGACCCAGTTTTCAAAGCTCTGCTGTTTTCTGTAGCAGTGTTCCCTAGGATAAGCATAGGGACAATGAAAATGTATATTACATACGTGTTATTAGTTACATGTACCATTCTTGAGGGAATTGAAAAGATAGTCACTCAGTTATCTGTGGAGCCTAATTCTCTTGTGGAACCTGGCTGGAAAGGCCAAATTGGATTATACCACTGTAACAGGCAGACTTCAAATCTTCATAGCTTTTAGCCAACAGAAGTTTATTTCTAACACCACATCCACTGTGTGTCTGTGGGTGACTGATTAGGAAACAACACTCAGTCTTCACTGCTGTGTGTCTCTTTCACTACTTACAGAACACTTAACTTCTGACATTTTTGCTCACCTAACTTGTGGCGTCCCCTGTCCCCCAACCAAGCAATTCTCATATAATTGTATTCACTTCTGACACTGTCTATGCGGAGATTGCATCAGATCCCACAGGTTAAGGGCTTAGTCCCCTAAGACTGCCCCACTCCACTTCAGATGCCAGTTGAAAGTTCAGGTTGTCTCCTGTGCTTCTGACCGATTGACAATAAATCAGAAGTTCCCACCACCTACTCCCAGGTTTAATTTATTTACTAGAGAAGCTCACAGAGCTTAAGAAAAGAGTTACTTACATTTTACCATTTATTATATGATAAAAGATACAGATGAACTGTCCGATAGATAAAGAGACATTAAGGTAAAGTATGGGAGGTTCCAGAGTGCAGGAGCTTCTACCCCTGTGGAGTTGGGTGTATCACCCTCCCAGTATGTGGGTGTGTTCACCAAACAGAAAGCTCTTTGAAACCCCATACTTTTGAGGTTTCATCACCATAGGGTCAATCATTACCTTTATTTCTGTCCTCTCTCCCATTTCTGAAGAGGTTAGGGGAGGGTAGAGTTGAAAATTCCAAGCTTCTAATTATGGCCTGGTTTTCCTGATGACCAGCATCTACCCAGGAGCACCCATCCAGGAATATCCTTGAACTCAGAGTTACCTCATTAGAACAAAAGGTACTCCCAGTGCTTTTGTCACTTAGAAAATTACATGGGATTTTGGAGCTCTGTGCCATCCAGTATTCTTGCCTGGAAAACCTCATAGACCAAGGAACCTGGAGGGCTACAGTTCATGGGGTTTCAAAGATTTGGACACAACTAGGTAACTGAGCACACAGCAAGATATAGATAGGGGCTTCCCACGTGGTTCAGTGGAAAGAATCCACCTGCCAATGCAGAAGATGTTATCCCCTGGAGAAGGAAATGGTAACCCACTCCAGTATTCTTGCCTGGGAAATCACATGGACAGAGGAGCCNCATGGGGTTTCAAAGATTTGGACACAACTAGGTAACTGAGCACACAGCAAGATATAGATAGGGGCTTCCCACGTGGTTCAGTGGAAAGAATCCACCTGCCAATGCAGAAGATGTTATCCCCTGGAGAAGGAAATGGTAACCCACTCCAGTATTCTTGCCTGGGAAATCACATGGACAGAGGAGCCTGGTGGGTTACAGTCTGTGGGGTTGCAAAAGGGTTGGACACAACTTGGGGACTAAACAACAACACAAAGTATATAGATATAGACATTTCTTATTATTTCACAGTGGCTCTACTCCTTGTGGTCACATAGGAGCCCAGGCTAACAGTGCAGCCATCATCTCTCAAACACTGCCAATTGTCCTCCCCAAAGTAAAGCAACCTTGTGATGTTGTCTTACCAAAAACAGTTAAAGGCTATAGTTCAGAAGTAATAAATATTTGTAATTTTTGCTCATAAATCTTTGGCCATAGCCACATAGCCCTCTGCAAGGGGCCAGATAGTGCAATCTTGGCGTGTACCTGGAGGGAGAGGAGAGCTGGATTATCAGTGAACAGTACTAATGAGAATCACAACTCACACAGTAGGAGCTAAACTCTAGGTAGCCAGTGAGAGTACTGCTACTGTGATAGAATTTGGATGGTTTCGAAGTCTGGTGGCCAATCAAATGTGTGTCAATGCACTAGGCAAATTAGGAAGGGTGGTTTCAGTAAATAAAAATGACTGTTAAAATGGTCTGGGGAGCATATCATTAGGCATCATGATGGCTCTCTTAAACAGATTCCTCTGTTCTCTTAATACTTAACTTTGCCCAGGTGTTTATTTTCTTCTCCCTGTTCAACTAATCATATTTCTTGAAAAAGTTTTTTTTTTCTAATTATGTAATACCTCAGCAAGAACTTTTAAGTTCTAAAGTAGGTATTATCATTTGATCTTGGGAAGTCCCCATTTCCTTAAAGAAGCATGTAATAATAAGGAGCATGGCTTATAAACCAGTCGAGAATGTTCCAAAAAGTGTCTTTATTTGTTGACATTCTGAAAGATAGCGGGCAAAGAATGGACTATCCATGGTCAAAGTTAGTCCGAGAAATGTTCAAGTAAACAAAGTTAAACACAACTTCTCAGAGCCTTTAAAATAGTGCTACACTTTGGAATTCCCCATGAGAATAATAGACAGCATTTCTTAAACTTATGTGACTTTGACTTTTTTCTTTTTTAAATCTTGGTTAGTGTCTTGAGGGACCAGGGTCAGGAAAACACTTTTTTTTTTTTAGAAGTGTTTTGGGAGTCGTTTATCAGAGCATAGGGTCTGGCTGCGGGGAAGGCAATGGCACCCCACCCCAGTACTCTTGCCTGGAAAATCCAATGGACGGAGTAGCCTGGTGGGCTGCAGTCCATGGGGTCGCTAACAGTCGGACAGACTGAGCGACTTCACTTTCACTTTTCTCTTTCATGCATTGGAGAAGGAAATGGCAACCCACTCCAGTATTCTTGCCTGGAGAATCCCAGGGACGGGGGAGCCTGGTGGGCTGCCATCTATGGGGTCACACAGAGTCGGACACGACTGAAGTGACTTAGCAGCAGCAGCAGCAGCAGCAGCAGTGTCTGGCTGTCTGGTATCCCCTAGATTAGAGAGTCCCTTGGACTGCATGGAGATCCAACCAGTCCATTCTGAAGGAGATCAGCCCTGGGATTTCTTTGGAAGGAATGATGCTAAAGCTGAAACTCCAGTACTTTGGCCACCTCATGCGAAGAGTTGACTCATTGGAAAAGACTGATGCTGGGAGGGATTGGGGGCAGGAGGAGAAGGGGACAACAGAGGATGAGATGGCTGGATGGCATCACTGACTCAATGGATGTGAGTCTGAGTGAACTCTGGGAGTTGGTGATGGACAGAGAGGCCTGGCGTGCTGCGATTCATGGGGTCGCAAAGAGTCGGACACGACTGAGCGACTGGCCTGAACTGATAGAGGACACAGCTAAGAGAGATAGGAGGCATCATTTGTCCTAAACTTCCTGTTTAGAAATGGGTAAATTGAGTATCAGAGAAGTTCAGTAACTTACCTGTGCTCATTTAACTAGTTTTTTCTTTTGTCTTTCCCAGTTGCACATACATGACAGTAATATCAACACTTGTACTATTCTGAGTGCTTATGTGTTCATCCATTTGTTGTTGTTGCTGAGTTAGTTGCAAAGTTGTGTCCAGCTCTTTGCCACCTCATGGGCTGTAACCCACCAGGCTCCTCTCTCCATGGGATTTCCCAGGCAAGAATACTGGAGTGGATCTCCATTTCCTTCTCTAGGGAAGCTTCCTAACCCAGGGATCAACCTGCATTGGCAGGTGGATTCTTTACCACTGAGCCACAGGGAAGCCCATATGTTCATCCATATAAACTGGCTAACTTGTGGCCATGCCAGGACTTGAACTCAGACCCTCCAGTTCTGGAGCCTCTTCATGGTAGAAAAGTCCTTAGGACTAGTCGATTTCATCATTGTGAAGAAAAGTGATTTTCTGTAAGGCCAGATGGGTCAAGAAAACTTATCAGTTTCAGTTCCTTTTATGACAAGAGGTCTTATTTCCTGGACAATGAGTCAGGAGCAGTCACTGCTATTTGAATATGCTCTTACATTAGGCCTAAGCCATGTATCTTTGTGAAAAGAAATTCAATAATCCAAGAGAAAATAATTGTGTTTCTTAGGGAATTTCTCCAATATCTTTATAACTGTATTTGTTCTAAATTATAGATTGTAGCCTTATCTGCAATGCTTCATTAGATAGATGAAAATATAAGCTTCTTTCCATAATAATTCCTGGTTAGTATGATTTATAAAATTATTATTACTGTGTTTAAATGGTAGTCTAGATGTTTCTGGCTTCTCTAAATGAGCACGGACTCTGTTCCTATAGCCCTTAAGGGACTTTCAGTAATAAGGAAGAACTGATCTGATTTTCATTTTTTTGCATAGCATTTCCCTTTATAAAAGATCCCAAAGCACCAAATAAATGGGAAGATGATGTCACCTGTCTGGAGCACTAGATATTTTGTCAGATACACTGTAAAATAGCTAAGGATTAGAAAAGATAAAGGTAGGGGAGGGAAGTGGGTTCAGGATGGGGAACACGTATATACCTGTGGCAGATTCATGTTGATGTATGGCAAAACCAATACAATATTGTAAAGTAATTAGCCTCCAATTAAAATGAATAAATTTATAATAAAAAAGAAAAGACAAAGGTTATCTAGTTTTACCTATAGCAGAATGTATGAAATTGTCATTAGATGGTAGTCTATTTCTGTAAGTGGTTGACATGAGACCTTTGTGCATCATGTTGTTAAGCTTAGAGAATGTGTCACAAGTGTGTTATATGTTTCTTTGACTTGTTTGCTTACTTGTTCCTTTTTTTTTTTTTTTCCAAAAAGAAAATACCTTTATTTCTTTCTGATTATAACATATTTTTGCTTAATGTTAAGATATTAAAACAACAGTAAAAATTATAAAGAGAAAAAGCAACAGTTACCTAAAATCCCACTATTCAGAGGTAACCACTCATCCAAATAGGGCTAAATAGGTACATATATGAATGGTTTTTAAAAAATGAGTTCAATATGCTTGTTGTATAGCTAGCATCTTTTACTAAATAATACGTTGTAGACATCTTTTCATGTAAGCCAGTGTAGCTCTCTCTACATCATTGTATTGATTTGGCTGCATAATGTTATTTGTGACCCTTTTCATCAGTTTTATCATGTGCTGAAACGTTTGCTTTAATCACAAATTATCTTTTTAGTTATTTTATGCCTTTGGGGTGGGGCTTAGTTTAAACTATGTCATTGTCCTGAATTGGAAATTAAATTTATTCATTCTGTAATTATTTTATTGAGTACTTACTAAGCCCTAATCACTGAGTACTTACTAAGTCCTAACTTAGACTAGATCTGCTGCCCCTATGGAGTTTATAGTATAGTGAAATGGGAAGTAACATAGAATCGGTTAAGACAGGTGAACAAAAACTTCTCTCTGTATAATTGCAAGAGAGAGACCAAAGAAGAAATTGCTGTGGATATTTTACTAGAGAATGAGTTAAGGGCCAGAGGCCTCTATATTTGTCTAAGGAGATTTACAAATATATCACTTTTAGCTTCCCTATTTTGTTTCCAGTTAATAGAGCCATGCCTTGTTCTAAAATATGGATGTTATTTGCAACTTTGCTTTACTGTAGCACAGTATTTCTACTTTACTTAAGAATTATAAAAATCTCAAAAATGTCAGCTAGTACTTTTATTGAAAATGTCTATATTCTTGCTTGACAGTATCCAAAACTGTACTTTGGTGATCTTCATATTGAACCTAAATACTGAATTTTGTGACATTGATTAGGCCACTTAATCTTTTGTCTTACTTGTTTTTTCCCTATAATAACTTATCCATAAAGAGGTGACTTGATAAACACAAGACATACCACCTACATGTAATTATAGAACAGTTATAGTGGCAAATCTAGAATCCTGTGATATCCTTTATTGAGATCTCATAATTTTCCTTAGTGAGCATTTCACAAAAAATATCACTGTGAAAGAATTTTAAATTAATCTCAGGAAGTGTAGTTGAACAATCATACATATGATGAGTTGTCATCTTAGATTAAGGTCTCTAGGACCTTTCACCCAAGAGTTGTCCTTGGTCCTACCTGAAGTAGTTTTGTTTTTTTCATTGACTATTTGAATAAAAAAGTCAAAGACATGAGTAATATATTTAAAGTATATATGTTGCTGCAGGAAATAGCTTTTCAATAATAAAACTAAGACTAAAAACAAAGCAAAATTTAATAGATTATAATATTGGGGCCCAGTCCACTATAATAATGACAACGATTGCCAATATTTTATACATGCTTCCCATGTCCCAGGCATTATGCCAGGCACTTTGTATGAATTTTCTTATTTTCACAAGAACTCCATGAGTTAGGTACTGCTATTATACCCATTTTACAAAGAAAACTAAAGCTAGGGATATTACATTGATTTTATTAAATTTCAAATTTAAAGTCATGCATTTACATTTAAAAAAGAGGTAGTGTTCCATTTCTGACCACGCGGTAGGTAGAATGTGCAGAGATACTTCATCTATGTGGAACACTTAAAACACTGGCTAGAAATAGCTTCATTTCTGAAGCGTGACAGAACTGGTAGTGCAGTAAGAAACAGTGCAAGGAAGAAGGACAGGGAGAATGATAACACAGCTGCAAGAACTGGTATGTGTTGGAGTGTGTGAGGTGCATGTCAGTACTGGTGACCCAGAGTGTAGGTTTTTTTGAACTTTTAAGTTTGTATTGGGTTATAGCTGATAAACAATGTTGTGATAGTTTCAGGGGAACAGTGAAGGGACTCAGCCATACATGTATATGTATCCATTCTCCCCCAAAGCCCCCTCCCATCCAGACTGCCACATAATGTTGAGCAGAGTTCCATGTGCTCTACATAGGTCCTTATTGGTGATCCACTTTAAATACAGCAGTGTGTCCATGTTGATCCCACACTCCGTATATAGCCCTTCCCCTGGCCTCCGTAAGTTTGTTCTCCAAGTCTGTGAGTCTCTTTTGGTTTTGTAAGTAAGTTCATTTGTATCATTTTTTCAGATTCTAAATATAAGAGATGTCATACAGTATTTCTCTTCCTCTGACTTACTTCATAGAGTGTAGGTTTAAAGGACCCTGTGCAGCCTAAGAGACAAAGTTAGAGAACTTCATATAAAGCCAAAACCCTTAAAAGGGGTCATCTTGCCCTTGGCCTTAGATAGGAGAGGTCTGAGAATTCCTAACCATAGCCTACATTCAGTTGATTTGAGGATAGAATTCACATTGCCTGCAGGTCCCAAAAAAGTTCATGCTGAAGATTTAGTTTGAAGTTAGTTACTACTACTCCTGGCATCTATAAAACGTGCACCTTTCCTGGAAGAGAGCACTTTATATGTAGGTGTCACAGAATTCACAAAGACAGGTTTTAGCAGGGACGTCGGTTCACAACGTAGAAGGAAAAACAGAGATACCTGAGTAAAACAGCCGCTATGATTATGAATTAGCAGAAGCATGAAAATGCAGAATCAGTTTCCTAAAGACTGAAAATATTAGTATGATTACAGCAAATAAAATAACTGTGTTTAATGAAGTTAAAGATTGAAAGAAAACAAGACACTATTAAAATTAACAAGACAGATGTGAAAAACAAAGAAAATTCTTAGACATGGCTTAGGGATGGAATTAGTGAAATAATAGGATAGAAATGGAGAAACTACTCAGAATGCAGCACACACTCAAAAAAAGGAATAGAAAATATTAAAAAAAGGGTTAAGAGGAGAAGAGAGCCCAATAAACATTCAATCTATATAGTTCCAAGAGTAAAGAATACAAAAATTGGAGAAGAAGCAATATTCAAAACACGATTTAGCTAACAGTATGTCAAATTGATGAAATATATATGTTCAGATTCAGGTAGCCCAGTGAATTCAGGTAGTCCAGTGAATTCAGGTAGTCCAGCATCACTACGAACAAAGCTAGTGGAGGTGATGGAATTCCAGTGGAGCTATTTCAAATCCTGAAAGATAGGATATCATCAGTAACACATACCACAATAAAACCACAGAACCCCAAAGATTTGAAAAAAAAAAAAAAAAGAAATTAATTGGAGAAAAAAGGAACAATGAATAAACACAGCAAACTCCTTAATAGAAAACAGTTGAAGCCAGAAGACAGTAAGATAATTTCACAGGGCTGAGAACAAATAGCTAGAATTGTCTGCCCGTTGAAAATATCTTGAGCATGGGCAAAATAAAGGTGTTTTCAGACATAAATTGAAAGTGTTCACCATCAATATAGTTCTACCAAAGGAATTGCTAAAGGCTATATTTTAAGAAGAAGAAGAAAAAACAAATCTCTAGAAGGGATGTCTGAGAAGCAAGAATTGTGGGAAAGGAAAGTGAACATTTAGGGATAGTTATAAAAAGTATTGACTGTTCAAAATAATAATATGTAATTTGTGGGGATTAAAAAGGTCAAATAGTTTAAATTGGATGTAACTTGAGAGTCTGTGATCAGAGTTAAAGCAGTGTGAGGTCTGGACAAGGATAAAGATTTTGATTAGCAAGGAAATATAATTTAAAACCACATTGAAGTATTATTTATATACCCCACCAAGATTGGTGAAAATTAAAGTCTTAACATACCAAATTTTGGTGAAGATGTGGAGCATCAAGAACTTTTATTCACTGGTGAGTATGTATATTGGCATAATCAGCTTACAAAAAGTTTGTTGTTACTTAATAAACTTGCAGTTGTGTATATGTACCCTGCTGCTGCTGCTACTTTGCTTCAGTCGTGTCTGACTCTGTGCAGTCCCTTAGACGGCAGCCCTCCAGGCTCCCCCATCCCTGGGATTCTCCAGGCAAGAACTCTGGAGTGAGGTGCCATTTCCTTCTCCAATGCATGAAAGTGAAAAGTGAAAGTGAAGTCGCTCAGTCATGTCCAACTCTTAGCGACCCCATGGACTTCAGCCTACCAGGCTCCTCCGTCCATGAGATTTTCCAGGCAAGAGTGCTGGAGTGGGGTGCCACACGTACCCTACAACCTAGCAATTCCACTTCTAGATATAAAATCTTAAATACTCACATGTATACCAGAGACCTTTACAGGATGTTTTAAAGCATAAAGCAGGATTGTAAACAAGAGCCAGAAACTGGAAACAACTCAAATGTTCATCAGTAATAAAGTGGGTGAATAAATTGGGGTTTATGCTCATGACAGAATACCACACAGCAATAAAGATGTGCAAACTATTGTTACATTCAAGAACACAGATGACTATCACACATATAATGTTGAATAAAAGAAGCAAGACATAAAGTAAACATACAGTATAATTCTTTTTGTATAAAAATTCAAAAACAGGAGAAATGGAGCTATATTGCTAGGACTGTACAGATGATAATATTATTTTATAAAATACTAAGATTACTGAAAGAGCAAGTAAGGAACAGCTTATCATAGAAGTCAGGATAGAGATCAGCTCTAGTACAGAGCTTCAGGAAGGTGGCCCCTGGCCACATTCGTCAAGTGGAATACTTAAAAGTCACTACTCTGAATTGAGATGTGCTGTATGTGTAAAAATATATATAGGATTCCTAAGACTATTATAAAATATCTCATTAATAGTTAAATAAAATATATTAACATTAATTTTACTTGTTTTCATTTTAAAAAGTGTAGCTACTAGAAAATTTAAGATTATCTATGTGGCTTTCATTACATGTCTGTCACACAGAGCTACTCTAGAGGTTGAGTGTGGAGTTGAGTTTGGTATGAGTCACTACGTTGTTTTTTAAAAAGATGTCAAAGGCATATTTCTTAGCCTCAGTGGTGGTTATATGCTTGTTGCCAGATAATTATTCATTTGCCTGTATGTCTGTCTCTATATATGTGTCTCTCTGTGTGCAAGAATGCTTCTTTTTGTGTATATGTTGCCAAAACCTGCTTTCTGTTCACCCGTGTTGAATAGAAATGAGGAGACATAGAATTTTCAGTGAAGTAGAAAAGAGTAGCTTACTTTGCCAGACAGAGGGGGCCAAGGCAGGTGAATACACTCAAGACTGTGTGACCCATCCTGGAAGAGGTAGTGAAGAGTCTTATAGTGTTCAAGGAACAAGGTGTGATCAGCTTGTGGAAATTCTTCTGACTGGTTGGTGGTGAGATAACTGGGAGTTAGCATGATCAACTTTTTAGTTCCAACCAGTCTGGGGTCTGTGTACTTGTGGGCTGCTGCTGCTGCTAAGTCACTTCAGTTGTGTCTGACGCTGTGAGAACCCGTAGACGGCAGCCCACCAGGATCCCCCGTCCCTGGGAGTCTGCAGGCAAGAACAGTGGAGTGAGTTGCCATGTCCTTCTCCAATGCATGAAAGTGAAAAGTGAAAGTGAAGTCGCTTAGTCGCGTCTGACTCTTCGCGACCCCATGGACTGCAGCCCACCAGGCTCCTCTGTCCATGGGATTTTCCAGGCAAGAGTATTGGAGTGGGATGCCATTGCTTGTGGGCAGCATACACTTCTTCCACCTGGTGGGGGTTTTAGTATCTGCAAAACAGCTCAAAAGACATGGCTTGGAATATTATTTATAGTCATTGAGAAGGAACTAAAGGTCCTTGACTTTGTTTAATGACTAAACTATTATTATTTTATGTTGTTTGACTGTTTTTCTTTCTGTCTGCATTTTCTCACTTCTCTGATTAAACTTATTTTTTGACTTAAGTTCTTCTACAGGCAAAAAGTGGGCAGGCAACATGTTCAGTTGCTCAGTCGTGTCTGACTATTTGCAACCCTGTGGACTACAGCACACCAGACTTCCCTGTCCTTCACCATCTCCCAGAGCTTGCTCAAACTCATGTCCATCGAGTTGGTGATGCCATCCAACCATCTTTCCTCTGTTGGTCCCTTTTCCTCCTGCCTTCAGTCTTTCCCAGCATCAGGGTCTTTTCCAAGTTGGCTCTTCACATCAGGTGGCCAAAGTATTGAAGCTTCAGCATCAGTCCTTCCAATGAATATTTGGGGTTGATTTCCTTTAGGATTGACTAGTTTGATCTCCCTGCAGTCCTAGGGAGTCTCAATAGTCTTCTCCACAGTTCAAAAGCATCAATTTTTTGGTGCTCAGCCTTCTTTATGGTCCAGCTTTCACATTCATACATGATTACTGGAAAAACCATAGCTTTGACTATATGGACCTTTGTCAGCAAAGTGATATCTCTGCTTTTTTAATATGCTGTCTAGGTTTGTCATAGGTTTTCTTCCAAGAAACAAGTGTCTTTTACTTTCATGGCTGCAGCCACCATCTGCAGTGATTTTGGAGCTCAAGAAAATAAAGTCTGTCACTGTTTTCATTGTTTCCCATCTGTTTGCCATGAAGTGATGGGGCCGGATGCATGATCTTAGTTTTTTGAATGTTGAATTTTAAGCCAGTTTTTTCACTCTGCTCTTTTACATTCATCAAGAGGCTCTTTAGTTCCTCTTGTTTTCTGCCATAAGGGTGGCGTCATCTGCATATCTGAGGTTATTGATACTTCTCCCAGCTTCCCCTGGTGGCTCAGATGGTAAAGAATCTGCCTGCAATGCAGGAGACCTGGGTTTGATCTCTGGGTTGGAAAGATCCCTTGGAGGAGGGAACAGCTATCCACTCCAGTATTCTGGCTTGGAGAATTCCGTGGGATGGCAAAGAGTCGGACACAACTGAGAGACTTTCACTTCACTTCAGTCTTGATTCCAGCTTGTGCTTCATCCAGCCTGGCATTTTTTATGGTGTACTCTGCATATAAGTTAAATAACCAGCACAATGATATATAGCTTTGACATACTCCTTTCCCAATTTTGAACCAGAGGACATGGGTGGGGGTCTATTTTGGGTAGGCCTCATAGGGTCCTGGTTGGTTACATATTTACCTTAACAATTTTTGAATGTTTCTAAAATATTGATATTAATGAACTTTATAAAATAATCATTATCAAAATTGAAGTAGATCGTATAACTTCTAGACTAATAAAGGAAGAATAATGAAATAGAAGAAGCAAAAAAAAAAAAAAGATACAGTTCATTTAATCTAAAAGAAGGCAGGTTGCTGTCCATGGGGTCACAAAGAGTCGGTAAGGATTTAATGACTGAACAACAGAAGAAGGCAAGAGAGGAAGAAAATAGAAGCAGCACTATGAGAAATGATAAAATGAGTTAAGAAGACATAACTCCAAATATAATACATGTAAAAGGACTTACAAATACTAAAAGATTATCAGAGAGTACTAAACAAGCAAAACACCTGACAACCTATTTATTTACAAGTGAAGAGACACACCTAATACACAGGGACATAGAGAAGCTAAAGGACTGAAAATGTAAAACATGGAAAAAAATATAGTTAACAACTATTAACAGAATGGAAGCTGAAATAACTATCTAATAAAGTAGACTTGAAGATAAAGGGAAAAACCATTTCTAGAGATAAAGAGGGTCACTATATATTGGTGAATGGTTCAATATGCTAGGAAATTTTTAACAATTTTAAAATTATAAACACTTAAAAGCCTGACTTAAAAATATAAAGTAAAAATTGTCAGAACCTCAAGGAGAAATAAATTCACAGTTGTTGTAAGGAGATTTTAACATATCCCTACTGGGTGGTGACAGAACAGGCAAAAGAATTCTATAAATATATAGAAAAGCTTAATAATAAAATTAACAAACTTTACTCACTGGACATGTAGATAATATATTGCTGGCAACTTTAGAATATACTTTCTTTTCAAGCATACATAGGAACTTAAAAAAAAACTTAACCATGAATCAAGCTTCAACAAATTAAAGAATCAGCATCATACTTTTAATATTCTGTTATGACAAAACAAGTAGAAGTCAACAAAAAATAACCAAAAAATGAAATAAAGTAGCTCATACAATATTTGGACATTTAAAAATATTTCTAAATTACTTCCATGTTAAAGGAGACATTGTAAGGGAAATTGAAAATGTCTTGAACTGATTTGTAATGATTAAAGTACTATTTATAACAAAACTTGGGCTTCCCTGGTAGCTCAGATGGTAAAGAATCTGCTTACAATGCAGGAGGCCCTGGTTTGATTCCTGGATGAGGAAGATCTCCTGGAGAAGGGAATGGCAACCCACTCCAGTATTCCTCCCTGGAGAATCCCATGGACAGAGGAGCCTGGTGGGCTACAGACCATGGGGCTGCAAAGAGTTGGACATGACTGAGCAACTAACACTTTCACTTTATAGCAAAACTTGTGGACTATAACTAAAGCTTTTTTAGACATTTTTTGCCTTAAATTCTTAAATTCTAAAATAAGTAAAGTTAATTGGCTAAACCTAACTTATGAGCATAAAAGGTAGATCAATGCAAAGGAAACAGATAAAAGGAATAATACAAATTTGAATGAAATAGGAAACAATGATATGATAGAAAGCATCGAAAAGTCAAAGTTGGTTCTTTGAAAAAATTAAAATTGACAAACTTCTGGAAAAATTTGATCAAAAATAAATAAGCCACGAACTCCCAAACATGAACCCCCCTCCCACCTCCCCCGCCACATCTGA